>JAZAYU010000237.1:737815-799781 GCA_038501625.1 Corbicula japonica | reverse complement strand
CACTGTTTATTGCATTGTATTCCGAAATTTATCGCAACAAGAGTAAACAGTGTAGACCCAGATCAGACTACTTTTATGTGGACTTTCTGGTATGAGGTAACGCCGGTCACAGATATACTGGGCCCAAGATCACAAAACTAATACAGGAAACAAGTCTAAAATCTCAAGCACCTGATTGGCCGAAATGAAAAGGGGTCAAGATCTTGGGCCATTTGCTCTGTGTTGGAAGTCCCTTTTCCTTTCAAAAATTAATCTAAAATGTCTAAAGCATTTTAACATTAATAGAATCTAAAAAGTTGCACAATAAAAATGTGTTTCACTTCAACTTACAACATTCCTTATTATTATGACATCTGCAACCCTTTACTCCATAAATACATTTTTTTGCATGTGCGATCAATGTAGATTCAGATCAGCAGGCACATCTGTGCCATTGGATCTAGATCTACACTGGTAGCTTCTTGGTTAGAAAAGACCTAATGAATTTAAAAATTAAACAGCTAAAATCCTTATCAGACAGCAAAACGCACTGGCTGATCTGGATTTACAGTGTTCACCCATGCTATACCCCAAAGCAAATTAACCCTTTCCTGGATATATATGCATTTGTAGGCATGTGTGACCAGTGTAGATCCAAATCAGCCGGCACATCCGTGCCGTCTGATCAGGATCTGCACTGGTCGCATTTTGATCAGGAATAACCTAATGAATCAAAAAGCGAACAGTTTAGATCCAGATCAGCCGGCACATCCTGTTCGTCCTAGCAATAAAGGTGTATCTGTACAGGAAAGGGTTAAGGGTTTAGCTAAGTAGACAACAGTGTACATAAGATTTGTATCACATAACATCTAAAATCAAATGTGGAATAAAGATCAAATTCACATATAATTAATTGGAAAATGAAACAAATAAAATACTATAAATCTTAAAATGTTCCAACTATAACAAAATCCTCTGATTTTATTTCCTTGTTCAGAATAAATAATTAATTTTGATGTAGACATATTTTATAGAAAAATATTATAGGTGTACAGATAATTTCTCCCAGCTACAGAGCAGTCATAGTAACATATTTCAATCACTGCATAAATTTACTCTGGTATGATTTTATTTTGCAGGGGTTTATTTTATTTGCATATTTCACTATAGGGAAATTGCATGAAATCCAACCCTATCGAAATCAAACCACCGAAACACTGAATATCTAATCATATAACAATATTACAAAAGCACGGATATATGTCTCTATGATCCCTTGAAATTAATGATACCATAGTACATAAAATGGTTGCAAAGTGTATTCCACAGTTTACCACAATTTTTATCATATCACAACCTTTGTCTAGAATGAGATTCTGCTAGAAAATGAAAATTAAAGATCCAGGGCTGAAGATTATTAAGCTGAGATTGGAAACCAGTCTCAAATCTCAAGCCTCTGATTGGCTGAAATGGCGACTGATCACCATTTTAGCCAATCAGATGCTTGAGATTTGAGACTGGTTTCCATGCTCAGTTTTATAACCTTGGGCACAGCTAACACTTAACTGAACCCTTTACACCATGTGATCTGGCAGTTATCCATAGGCAATCAGTGTAGATCCTGGTCTGCTGGAACATCTGTAACACTTGATCAGGATCTACAATGTTCACTTTTTGATATATTAGGTTATTTGTTACCAAGAAGTGAACATTGAAGATCCTGGTCTGATGGCATAAATGTGTTGGCTGAACTGGATTTAAACTTCTCACACATGCAATAAATCCAGTACATTGTGTATATCCAGATCTTACATAGAAGCCACAATATATTTTTCATAAATGAATTCACCCACACAGCCCAAAGCTAATGTGTTTAAAACAGCACAAGTTGTATTTAATAGTCCAAGATTTATTATGTATTTAACAGTCTTAGGTGTATTCAAAGTTTAATGTGTATTTAACAGACTAAGGTGTGCTTAACGGTCTAAGGTATATTTAACAGCCTAAGGTGTATTTAAAAATCTCACGTGAATTTAACCCACTAAGGTGTGTTGTACAGTCTAAGGTGTATTAAACAGCTTAAGGTGTATTTATAGAAGTCTAACCTGCAATAACAGCCTAAAGTGTATTAAACAGAATAAGGTGTATTTAACAGTCTAAGGTGTACTGAAAAATCTACGATTTTTTTAACAGTCTAATGTGTATTTAACAGCCTAAGGTGTATTAAACAGCTTCAGGTATATTAAACAGCTCACAAAGTATTTATCAGTCTAAGGGGAATTAACAATCTAAGGTGCATTTAAAAGTCTAAGGTGAATTTTACAGCCTATGGCGTATTCTACAATCTAATGTGTATTTTACAGCTGAAGGTGTATTTAACAATTTAAGGTGTATTTACCTGCCTAAGGCATATATAACAATCTGTGGTGTTTTTTACAGTCTAAGAAGTATTTAAAGCCAAAATAAACTTGTCAAACAGCATATTTTTTATTAACAAAATCATTTTAGATTTCACCTGTATGAATAATAACACAAAAAATAAACCTTACAATATGAAAAGGGTATTATCTTATTGATTTACAGCATGTTTTGGGCGTTTTTCGGATCGTTTATTTTGTTTACAAAACAAACAGCGAATCTTTCCGAGCTGATTTTCGGCACCTCTCGGCAGGCGAAGGTCACTAATTATACAGAATGACGTCACTTCGTTCTTAAGGCCCACTTACGGAAAAAAACGATAACTTTTCGCCGAGTGATTGTACACATTGGTTAGTAATTTTGTGGGCTACAAAAATACTATTCGGACCGGGTCTCAATGATTGGGGATTATTTGAGGACATAAATAGTTGGTCAATTATTCTTTCTTTTGAAAAGGGTCAACGTGGTTAATTAATTTTCACAATGAAAAAAAAACGTTTTGGCACGTTTATTGTGGCTTTAACAATCTAAAGTGTACGGAACAGCTACCTTGTATTAAAGTTTCTTTCACAGAATTGTATGTGTGTAAGATGTTCTAGGCAACTGACTTAATTGTGAATCAAACTCTAACTTAGAAAAATACAACTGAGCTGGGATTAAAACAAAATCTTGTTACAAAATACAAGAGTTATTGCCCTTGCTTAAAAGAAGAAACTTGTACAAGATTACATTTATCTTATAAACTTAAATGCTTTGTTTTCCAGATTGCAACTGGTAATTTAATGGCACTTTGAAAAAAAAGTTATGGCACTTGTTAATACATGTAAAATTTAAAAACAAAACATCATGAACATGCATCTATTTTCTGTACTTTAAAATCTACATTAAAAAAATTATTATTGACGATACAATATACATGTTGAAATTCTTGGTTTCTGCAAGCCATGATATAAGAAAATGACAAATATTGTGTAAAAAGATACAGTAAAATCTTGCTTAAACACCAGCTCTTGGACTGGACTGAAGTTATTATTAATCTTGGGAAATTTCTGTGCTGCAAAGTTAAATCTTATTTAATTCAAACAAAACCTCCTTTTTCAATGAAACACAATTGCATTTCTTAAATACAAGTCCATTCACCAATAACTGGCAGACATCCGGCACAAGATCATATTACTAAGATTGGAGACCAGTCTAAAATCTCAAGCATCTGACTGGCTGAAATGGAAACTGGTCACCAGGTTAATCTGATGCTTGAGATTTGAGACTTGTCTCCATATATGATCTTGGGCACTGATTTATCAAAACTAAGACTAGACCAATCAAAAGCTGCATTATTGAGACTGGTCTCACATTTCTGATTATGAGGTACCTCAATTTCAGGGGTTCCACTAGCTGTTGAATCTCAAGGGTTGTTTTTAAGGGAGTCTGCTAATTACATGTATTAGACAAAATACCCCTAACTTAAGAAAATGATAACCATTCAGCTAGGGGTTATAATGAGGCTTTTAGTTCAGCTTAATCATAGGGGTCAAAATGAGGCTTTTAGGAAGCTGTTAGAGTCAAAGGGTCATCTGCTCGGTCAAATGGAACCTCTGAATTTCATGGTTAAGTATTATATTGAGCCATTTATCATTTAAGTTTATGCACTTTATAATTAATACAAATCCGTATAAAATATTTAAAAAAACCCACTAACAATATAACATCTCTAACTGCCACTCAGATTCAACCAATCAAATCTGAACATGTGACTACTCATACAAACATGGAATTCCTCATCGCACCATGTGACCGTCTTTATCTTGTGCTCAATATAACAACCTTCCGATCTCTGTGAACACTTATATCCAACCTGGGATAAATCGTACTGTAAACAAGCTGCTACATTATTCATAACTTCATCTGGATGACCTACAACGTCTTCAGCTGGTATATGAACATAGTATTTCCCATAACACTTTTCAAATGATTCGTATGTTTTGAATTTGCGGTAGTATTGCTTATAAGCTTGTTTCGAGAATTGTAAATCTCTAGGAATAGGTTGATTTTTGGTCGTCACTAGTCTTACATTTGAACAAATGGTTTCATCGTCTTCAACTTCTAGACATGCTAAACGAACAAGTTCATCTCTGACGTAATTGTAACACACTATCTTCTTGCGTATATTTTCTCGAACGGTGTATTCGGCAAAGAGGCAAGGTGAGGATTTGAGGATTTCTGTAAGCTGTTCTATCCCATAATACATTGCTTCCTTGAGGACGTCCTCGGCACATTGAACTGGAGGAAGAATATCATCACGTAAGTAGTTTAGTATGTGGTGAAAATATTTACCATCCCTGAAACAAAAGTAACACAAGTTAAAAGAAAATAAGTTTATGTGTAAACACAATTTAACTTCTTAGCACTTTCTAAATTTGTTTTTATGTAATTTACCTAGAAATTAAGATTTATAAATATCAAAAAAGTATTTTGAATTGTTGACCTCTTTTGCAAAATGTGTCTTTTTTAATTTTTAATATTTTGCATAAACTTATTCATGAATTCCTGGGTTATTTATTAATGTCAATTCTCCAGGACTTAAAGAGAGAAAAGACTGTTTATAGAAATTTGAAGTTTTAATCACTGGTTCAAGCATTTTTCTTCTGAGTTGCACATAGCTGTTGTGCTTTTACTACAGAAGTTGCAGTTTTAAACAATCTACTAATACCTGTCCGTGACAGTAGTGATTTCAGGGCTTTTTTTAGATGATTTTTTAGCCGTTATTCGGTCATGTTCCCAATGGCAAAACATATACTTTTTTCCCAATTTGAGAAGAAAAATTCCCAATTGAATCAAAACAACCATTTCTGATGAAAAACAACAACATCAGCACTGCATCTTTTGCTCTTTAAGCCAGGAATTACTGACAATATTAAATATGATGGCAATGTTTAAAAAAAACAGCAGATAACAGTAACACTTCTTATTCCCCAATGATGCTAAAAAAATTACTAATTTCTGGCAAAACGACAATAAATTTCCCAATTCCAGGGGTATGGGTCATATTCCCAAAATGGTGAAAAAAAGCCCTGGATTTTTCAACAAGAATACACAGGAAGGCTAAACCATGTGATTTTTGGATGTCATGCACACACAAAATCACTCGCTTCAGGTAGGTTTTTGCTTATTTCTCAGTAATTTCTGGACCAATTTCGATCAGATAAAGAGCACTGTACTCCTGTTAAAAACATTTTCACCGACATTTATCCTCCAATTAAATATCAATTGGCTATTGTTTTCTCAAACATTCAAAGACAAGTTTACACGTTCAAACAAAATTTGAATTTGAATGTTTGAGAAAACGGTATTCGCTTGATAATGTTGACAGTACAGATCCCAATCAGATTGCATGGCTGTGTCGGCTGATCTTTAGCTACAATGTTTGCTTATGTGAAAAAAGGTGCACAGTGTATATATGGAGAAAGGGTTTTGCTAGGGCGAACAGTTTAGATCCAGATCCGCCTGCACATCTGTGCAGTCTGATCAGGATCTAAACTGTTTGTTTCGAGTTATTTCAGATCAAAATGCGACCAGTGCAGATCCTGATCAGACGGCACGTATATGCCGGCAGAACTGGAACTACACTGGTCGCACATGCATAAAAATGTGTATATATTTAACCTGTCAATAAAGTAGTTTTGATCACTGTCTCTGTCCACTTCATGACGGCCGCTAAACATCACTGCCAGCATGGATTCTGGAAATCTCTGTAATGTTTTCAGTCTAGTTGCAAATAACTTTCCACCCACATTCAGGTTGATGATGTTTGGAAACTAAAATAACAAAATGAAGTAAAACCACTTCAACATGTGCAATCCCTTAATAAATACATAATGTAATGTTCAAATTTGTTGAAATCTAATCAAGTTATGTATATAAAGTAAAGGGCTCTGTTACACTGTGTTTTTTGACTGAACTTACCGTACAATCACTGAACTGCAATTTTGTCTTTTTAAATAGTTCATTTTGAATCCTGAATCATGGCTGTTTTTGTAGTCTCTTTTTTTTTTTAAAGTTAACTGATTTTTGTAACAAAAAACATGGACCCTTTATTGTTTGGAAATAACACCAACATGTACATGTGCAAATAATTTAAGATATTATATTCCAGTTTCCCAGGAATTTAAGTCTGATAAATAAATAATAAGAAATGGCTAAGTGGCTTAAGTCAACTTATTTATGAGATGAAATTAAAGGACAAAAAAGTGCATAACTCTGTCAAATGTGACCTTGACCTAAAATTAACAGGCAATCTGTGTCACAAGATGCAACTACATTCACTCAGAAATTTAATATACTTAAATAAAAATAAATTGTTAAAAATATTGGCATTTGTGTCATTATCCTAATTTGGAATTCTGAGAATAAAGGAGATTCTATGGACACTTATTGTCATTCATAGGTTCATATTGATATTAAATTTGGATAGTCTCCCCTAAAAGATGAATTTGTGTTTAGTTACTGGCGTCATTGTATAGATAATAATGTACATTTATTAACTTTAATCACTGTTTGGTATGTTATGATTTTGTCTTTTAAATAAATGTACAATTTGGATCATGAATTTATTGAAATGATTTCATTGTTACCTTCACTAATTAAGGATACATAGAAATGTTAATTGTTTTTTGTTTGTTTTTAATTGGGGGTATTGACCATTTCGAAATTAGTGTCTAAACTACGGAAGTCGGTATTTCCGTACAATCGGTCAGGGGGGTACGCATATGTATGACGACATTGCAGCTATGCGTAAACTTAATCATATTTTAATTTTTTTTTATTAAAATCAACAAACTTTTCAGTAAACAGTTACAGCATATGTTAAAATATACTAAGTGACACGAAAAATAATTTCGTTTTATGTAACTTTATCAGTTCTCTCAGTTAAAAATTGGGATAGAGACGTTAGCTTTGTCCGTGAATGCTGATAAAGAATGAGAACATTTTAGTTTTAAGTATCTACATTAGATAATTTTTATGGTAAGTTACAATTTATAGTGAAACCCAATAAAATTTGTAAATGTTTTCGCCAATTTCAACATTTAACTGTTGTAAAACATGTTTTTCTCAATACGCTCTATATATCCCCTATATAACCCACCTGACCATAGTACGATCGGTACCGGAAAACGGGCTAAAGAGATAATTTCGAAATCAAGAATTTTGTGTTCTGGTGTTCTGGGTGATCAGGGCACTAATTTGGCTGTTTTCAGGGCCGAATATGGGCCCCATTCCCCTGTCAAAATAGTATGTTTTTTCCCCCTATTTCAGAAAAGAATTCCCCTAAAAAATCTAAAACTAAATAACATTGAAAAAAATAATAAAAAAGTAACTAAATTGTTTTATTTGTAAGTCTACTGCAGTCATAGAAATTAGGATTGAAATTTACAAGCAAGTCGGGCTGGTAACTTTGCAATTTTCACTAGCCCGAATGAAAATTCACTAGCCCGAAAGAAAATTATGTTTAAATATACATTTCAGTCTAAAAAGTGCTGAGATAAAACATATTAATGTCATTCAACATTTATTCATTCGCTTGAAAAAATTTCATTCTCTAGAAAAAATAAAATAGAGGCAAAATTTCATATCCTGGATTTGACGGAAACCGTCCTTCCTATCCGGGGTTTTCCCCGATGTTTTGCCCTGATTTGCGGCGATAATTCTGCAGCCATTCTTGCTCTTCTCACGTTTATCGTCAACAGTTTAGCTTCAGGTTTAATTGCGGGGGATCTTGGTGAAAAATCTTTTGAGAGAGCAATGTTATTTTTTAATTAAAATGTATTTTTTTAAAAGTAAATGTTCTTTATCAAATTTGAACGCTACGTGGTATCAAAATAATATATGTACACGTTTAGTCGCGATTCGTCTGCATTAAAAAAATAAAACTTTTTAATGTGGAGCATGATTTTATTAGCCACTCGCCGACTTCTTCAAACTGACATGAATTAATCAATAGCTCAATTGACAGTGCTTACCAATCTGGGGCTAATTAATCCATTGTCTGGGGCATATTAATCCACATTAAACACCAATTATTAACAGCTTGTTGATTGCCTAACAAATATGACACGCTACTCAACGACAAATCAACTCTTCTATGAGAATTTTGAATGTAATGCTCGTTTATAAAAAAATATTTGTGGCAGGCAAATGCTGTAAATTCCCAGCATGTTTTGCTTATGCATCCCTACTTTTTTCAGCGATCTTCAATTTTTGGCTGGGTGTTGACAAATGAGTCAATCTTTTATAATCAAAAATGCCACCGTATGATCACATTTTTCTTTACTCAGCCCGGCACCTTTGATCTCGAAAAAAATCAATACTACTCGTTGGTGTTGTTTTTTGATGTGAATAAACAGCAGTGACCATAACATATACAACGCTGATCACACAGGTGTTCAAACAGGTGTTGATTGCTCTTAAATAAATTATAAAGATGTTTAAGGAAGGGATTAGAAAAAAGCTGAAGATTGCATTTATGTATGTAGCTATTGGACTCTTATATTTTCAACAGTTATTAATTTTCTCAAAGAACTTAGTAAACATATTTATTATAAATTTATAAATTTATTATAAATGTTGATACAAAAGACAGATTTCTGAATGAAATAAATGGCTCAAAAGTTTGTTTACAAACCTGAAAACGAAAGTACAATGATTTTTCAACGATCTGAATCTTACAAGCATGTCGGGCTTATAAATTGGGAATTTTAACAAGCCCGGGAGAAAATCGACTAGTTTTTTGCTGTCGGGCTAGTGCTAATTTCGACCACTGCTACTGTCACAGAATATGCTTGCTATTGTAATCGGAGATAGAAAATAGTGTTACGAGTGTGTGTGACCCTTTAAATTCAAAACGTGTATATTAATTAAAATTCCCCTTTTTGTCTTAAATGACGTAAAATTCCCCTTCCTGCGGGTATGGGTACCTGTCCCCAAAAGTTGTCTAGTGCCCTGGTGATAGTAATTACATCCTGTGATACAGATCACCTGTTAATAAGATGCATTGGCCCAAACTTGGCATTTGAGTTCTGTTAAGCCAATAAACCTCTACTGACATAAGGGGCCAGGAAATGATCCCTAAACGGGTGTCTGTGCCGGTTGCATGGAGTTTGATTACACTTGCTACTATCCGAACTCTAGTACACCTTTTCATATAAACTAAATCCGCTTTCACAAACTCATCGTTAGTCTTTATGACAGAAAAAGAATCCTATGTTAGTTTACCCCATGCCCTTGATCTTGACTGCTTTCGCTATAAGTGTCATTTACAGACATAAGTATGTTTATCGTTTTCTTTTCCTGGAGTTTTTGTTAACAAGGGAGGTAACTTCAGTATAGACAGTAAAACCTGTATGAACGGACGAAAACGTGTTCGGCAACTGACCCTATTACCGACAGCTGAACGTTTTGTGAGAGCATACGAGTCGAAGCTGCTGATAGTTTAATCAAACATTTTAAATACAGAACTCTATTTATTGGACCAAAAAATTTAATTTTAAAGTTTGCATGCATGCTCATAACTTCTGTACAATTATTAAAATCACATTGAAACATTGTTTTCCTTTTTTCGCCACATTACAAATTGATTAGTATAATCAGGGTCTATTTAATTGATTAAATAAACACTGGTACAATTAATATACGACTTAAAAAAAAGTAATAAGGTGTGTTTGTGTTTAATCCGTTTTCTTTAGTATTACATGTACCTAAGGCAACTTTCCATCCAGTCAGAGTCTTTTTGATGGAACAAAAGATGCTTGCGAGAATAACACGACGTAGATAATCATTTTATCATATCTTAAAAAAAGCAATATATGCATAACAGGAATCGTCACACTCACAAAACACAGCCTCCACACGCAGCGAAAAAGAAGTGAGGAAGAGAAAGAGCGCATGTTTTATATAAGTATGTCAATTCAAATAGGACGCCACAAACAATTAACGAAGAAGAGAACCTTTGGGGATACCGTCTTGGAACGGTCAGTGGCAAAACAAATTGCCACTTGGGGTTTAAACCAGGGTCTAGGGTGCACCAACCTCACACTTGCCCCAACAGGTTCTCGTATCACAAAACAAGTACAAGTTGTATTGGTGAAATAACTCCAACCCACCCATCGGCTCAACAATGTTGCATGCAAAAGCACACAAACATATAAAACATAAGAAGCTAATAGCATTGCAAAGCCAAAGGGTGGGTACTCAATAATCTTACCGAAACCAGAGCACCTGGAATAAAATCAGCAAGAACACGATGACAGGGATAAAGGAAACAAATCGAGCTTCTAGGTTCTTTTAAGAAAAGATTTGCCCATAAACCTTCATAAACTCTAAACCCCTGCCAACGTCGTGCAACGAAAGAGGTAAGCATAATGATCAACTGTAGATGGGTTAATCACCAGGCCTGCAGAGCGCTGTAAAATATCATGTTGGTAACCTTTCTTTTTAAATTTACAGATGTTTTTACGAATAACTGGGAGAAATTAACATTGCCTTTGATCTTCTTAAGTTTATAAATTAAATCTCCATAAAAACTGGTTGTGAATACATTGTTGCAACAGTGATTTTAAACTGCACCTGTATTTATGAATTAGATCTGGGTATCGGCGATAAAACTTGCAGAAGGTTTTCCTTAATTTGTGATACCGATAACCTTATTTTAATATTTTTTTCTGTAATGCAAAGATTATGTTCATTGAAATCATTCACATCGTTGCAAGCTCTTGAAAAGCGAACAAGTTGTGAGATATAAACCCCGTAAGATGTTGCACGCTGAACATCGCCGTCTAAAAACGGAAAATTTACTATATTAAATTAAAGCAATTATACGTTTCTGTTTCTTCTTTCGTCTAATAATCGTTCTGTACAACAGTATATACGTTTGTTCTTAATAATTTTCAACCCGATTTTGTACTTTCTTCACCTGATGACACGTTTTCTGATGTCTTTGCACATTTTTGAACCAGGTTTGCAATATTAATAAATGAAATATGCATAACATGATTCGCCACACTCACAAAACACAGCCTTCCCATGCAGCGAAACAGAAGAGTGGAACAGAGAGCATCTGTTTATAAGTATGGCAAATTCAAATAAGAACCCACAATTTGAAACATCATTAATTGTGTGTACGATCCTGTCCGGTCTTCTAACGCACCTAAGCATTATCGTCTATATTTTTACCGATCAATAATGGACAAATATGTCATTACTGTTTGTCCGTTTTCAAAAACCTTTCATACATGTAATGACAAAAAAAAGTTTTGGTCATGACTCCTTAACTATTGGGAATTTATAAATGTATACCCTTACCACCATGTTTTACCCAAGCATTTAAATGTCCGGTCATCTTGCGCATCTGAGAGAAATTTCGTAACAGCAATGAAATATTTTAAAAGATTAAGTGTCTCTGACGAACCATAAAATTTCCCGTTGTTTTATATTAGGTTTTCTGTTTATTTGACATGAGAAAAAAAAGGCACTTAACGCTTCTGCAGGAAAAAAATCATGCGCGGATTATGCCCTTGAACTTTGTTGACAGAATGGCGGGAACTGACGGAAATGTGGTCTGAATTCACTAACGTTTGCAAATTAAATGGAATTGCACGTTTAAAATGGTATATTTTCTTTTCAAACTATGTTTTATTGTTTATGTCTATCATGGGACACACATTTCTGGACTAGATGATGGAGAATTATTTGCTTAAAATATCGGAAAATAGGTCAGTGATGGGCGTGGTCATGAATAATTTATTACGATGATGTAAATATTGTCCAACAACATTGACCTGGCACTCTTGCATTTGACCCCATATTCGTTAAATTTCGTAAACGTTACGATCTACGTTGAATCGGTAGTCCGGCATCTATTCCAATACACATCAAATCACTGGGGTGTAAATTGAATAAACATATCGGAGTATTCGCTGATGTCCGTGTTTATCCAATGACCTTTACGAAAATTAATGAAGTGCCAGGTCAATATTGTTGGACAATATCTTGGACAGGTATTAATTTTCAACATGTTTACCTCTTAGATGTCCTAATTTAGGTCCAAAAATAATCGTTTGTTGAGAAATTTTCACAACGTGACCGTAAAACACTTCCGGGGATGTCAGTAGACCACTGCGCCAGATGACCGGACGCGCAAGATTACCAGACACATAAACCGAATGCCCTACCGACTTACAATTGGATAATGCTTAACATGGACTGATACACTGCTCAGTAGAGTGCATGGAAAACATAATGAGTTGTACAAACATAAATAGTTTAGGACGCTAATAGATGACAGGGAAACTTTGAAAGTCACCAATATCAAGACAAATATGACGGTTCATGAGCAGTAATGGAAGTGCATGCTCTGTCACAGCTATGACTGCTTATTGTAAATATAAAATCTAAAGCGTAAAACATTCGATTAATCATAACCGGTGGTGCGCATAAAAGAAATTCATACATTTTACTCAAGTAAGCATATTCATTTGGTAACTATACTCCTGTCAATAGAAAGTTACACCTTTAGAAATTTCTACCAGTTGTAAGTGAATAAAAATTATGAATAGCTAAATATGAGTTTAAAGTCTTAACTATGGCGGAATTTGAAACAATGTCTATCATAACGATTAGCCCAACTAATTGTGCGCAAAAAGGGCTATTCCATATATACGATGTCCGACTATTAAGCATATTTCCGGTTTTCTGCATTTTTTCCGACTGCTCTTTGCTAAAACATTCTCAAACGTTGACCAATTTAACAGTAGAGCGTGTCTTGAAAGAAATCATGAAAAACTTAGAAGTTAATTGAATTTTGTATTGATCGACGCTACGAAAAATTAAGAAAGCCCTTAACAAGTTTTCCCATTGGCTGCTTGGCAATTTTGTTCTGTTGTTGTTTTTTTGGTTTCTATCAATTATTGAGCTTGTTAATTTTGTCATCAGGAAATTTCTGAATGAACTAGTGTTATTTTGCCATACCGAATGGTTTCAATTTTATCAATGTAAAAGCCACGGTATAAGTGGTTACTTTCAACTGACGGCGAGTATACATGTATATGTGTGACGGGATGTTTATTTGATATATTTATCTAATTGAATATATCTATTTCAGTTTTTAGGACAAATCATGTGAATTGATCTGCTGTGGCAAAGACTATTTCGATCAGTTATCTTTTTGTTAATTTCTTTTTGGTAATTATGTTTTTCACGGGGTAAAGTTCTCATGATGAGCAGTTGGCGCAATAAGTTTTTAAGGGGCAGGGGATAGTTTCGCACTTTGGTCCCGGGTCGATTTTCTAAGTATTTGGGGTAGCCGTGAATAAAATGCATTAAAATCATTGTTTGAATTGAAGATGACATATTCTTTTATAATATTGTATAGTATATGAAATGTGAAATCTGATCACAGTGGCTCAAATGCATTGATGCTAGCTTTGTATGTTCTGAGTTGAACAGTTGCCGGATGAAAACGCATTCGGCCGCGCTGAATTTGAGAATAATTTGGGGGTGAGGTATTTCAATGTCAAATGCTGAAAAATCGAAACGGGTGGGAGACACTTTCCAGCTGCTTGGGAGATTAGGGACACATAAAATATTAGCATGAAAGGGGTTTTATTTGAAAAGTCATTGCAGGAAATATTTTGCAGTTTCTCAAATATGTAGAATTTCGTCCAAATTTGCATTGGAAAATCGGGACTTGGGGTGACTTTAAATCCCTGTGTAGATCAAATGACTGGTTCGGTGGAACAGTTGGTTGTGGTTTGTAAAAAGCTAGACCCCTGCAACACAGAAAGTACAACAACACAATTTTAGCTGTGCAAAGTTTTTATTTTCGGTCAATGTAAACTTGCACGGGGTCCCAGACTCTGGCGGAAGCCTCGGAAACTGTCCCCTGCGCCCTTTTAGAGTGCGGTTGTAGCACCTCTTTATTTTACATTTTAAAAGGAGATAAATTAGTTGAATACATTAGGTGCTGTAATATTTAGTATTTAGGTAGGTAGAGTTATTTGCCTGTCGATTGGTTTGTGAATTGAGTCGCCTGCTTTTATTTTATTCGGTTTGAAAGTTTCGGTTTCATTCAGAAGCCATCTTGGCATTTTTCATCAATCGGTTGTCTTTTCTAAAGTTTAAACATTTTAACCTGATTGCATGTCTAATAATCATTAACAATTGTTTGCAGCAGCAAGTTAATATCACATCCCCACAGACCTTGGGAGAGAGTGCAGAAGTGTTGTTGGAGCGGGTGTTGATGGCATACATCAGTGTAAGTAAAGCTATAATGTAAAGGTCATTTTATAATTGTTTGTTAAGATATCAATTGTAAAGGACTATTGTATTTTAAATATATTTTAAATAAGAACCACAACCACTATACCAGGGTAGCTTGCACAGGGTTAAGTAATAACAATGGGCAATCAGTGTTTTAATCTATATTAATGCTGCATTTTGGGTAAAATGCTTATTGCTTATTATTGATTTGTATTTCCTGTGGAAGATATCTTTAACCACAAGTTGTTTATTGAATGCACTTGTTTTTATATATTTTCAGACCCAAGTTCTAAAGTTCTTAAGTTCTACAGCTATAGAGTTCTCAACTGTACCAACATTGCATGTAGACATTTATGATGCGTATTGTGTGTGAACTTGTGGACCTGATTAAAATATGTAACCACCCCTGGTTGTTTGAATTATTCCATGTGTATGGACACATATTATATATATAGGGTTACATATGGCTTGTCACAGCTTTGTTGTAGAACACTCAAGCAGTCGAATAAAAAATCAGAATAACACGGTGACGAATCAGGACGGTGCCTCGTTGTGCGAATTGCGTTTCGTGTTGCCTCTTGTCCCTTACAACGGCGCCTAGACGTTACTATCTCACGATGTGATCAATTTCGGGACAAAAAACTCCCTTTTATACAAAGTAAGTTGAAAAAGCTCAATGTCACGGAACTTCAACCATGTTACTTGTTGCTGCACATGCCATTTCATGTCAATAAATTTCGTGGTAGTTTTGTAAAGTAGAAAAAAGATAGTCACTTCTTTACAAAATGCACTGGGTCTCGCCGAAATTGTCGATTTTTACTGATAATGTTATAGGTTTTATGATTTGGAGTTGTTAGAATATAATTTGAGTCAGTACTCTGTCTGCAAGTTAGCAAAAAATTAGTGGTTGGTGCATTTAACACGGGTTTATTCATTCAGAAAGATCAACGCTTGCTTTTTTCTAGAAACGGCGCCTGTTGATGTAGAAGCTGTATAATTGATTTTCAGACAACGGTTGCCTATGTGCCTAAAATACAAACTTTTAGGCACCTTTTTTCTTCGATATATTGTTACCTGTTTCGATAATGCCAAAAATAATCATTCTGATTTTAAATATTTAAATGGAAGAAATGTTCAGCGACGGGGGTACGCCCCCCCACCCCCGGCGCGTACAAGGATTAAAGGGGCAGTTTAGTGGTATACATTTTCATTATAAGCATAAGTTCTGTTATTTTTAAAGTGTCACGAGGTCTGATATCGCTTTGAAATAATATCTCGGCTTTGAATCTCTAAATTTCATTTTTATCAGAAACAATAAAAATGAACATTTGACATTTAATCATCCGAACTGTGAGAAAATGTGTTTTATATGTGATAGATGTGACATAGTTTAAAGAATTCCAAACTTTTTGGAGACCTCTGGGGCGGGGTTTGAGTTCAGTATTCCACCGTAGACAGCGTTAAGCGGTCTACTTTTAGCAATCCGAAAATTAATGCATTATCATTATTATCCAGCTTTCAGTATGAAAAGCGTAGAGCCCGACGCGGACATTCGCGGTTCTCCAATTAAAACAACAACAAAAACTCGATTTTCTCCCTTTACAAAAGCTGGGTTAGATATTTTAACACAGCAAAAAGATTTCATCTTAAATATTGTTCACCTGAAATGCGTTAATCCAATCGCCGGTTACCAGTTAATTGCCTCGTTCTGACTTGATACGCACTTCATTGTATGTTTTAAAAAGAAGAAAAGAAAAGATACGCACTTAAGAAATGTGATTCGCTATTTAAAGGGGCCTTATTATAAAGAAGCACGTGACTCCTGTTTTTTTGTAGTTCAAACGTTTTCTGTTTCTTTAGTTTAAAACTAACTAGTGTGAATCTTGCGACCGAGAAAACTGTTTCTTTGTAAAATGATGTGCTAGAAGGAGATGCAGAAGGAAATTAAGTATGGCTTCAGAATCCAAAAAATTGCAGAATACAAATCATAGTTTCCGCATTTTAACAACAATACTGTAAACGGTTTTGGCACAATGAGGAACCGGTGCCATCAACGGGGACCGTTCCTTCATAAAAGATTTTTAAACACTTTTAAATTGATATACCATATTAATTTGGTGTTTTTATGTGTCGATGTCAAGACTGTTTTACACTAGTGAACCATCGGAAATTAAATGGACGAGTCCAGTTGTTTAAAATCGTTAAAACCTCCATTGTAAATTACTCACATCAAAATTCAATGCAAACGGGTCAATACACATCGACAAAAACAAGCTTTTGTGAAACAATCCACGTTCTTCTGCTTTCTTTAGTACTTGAAACCGGTAAAGAAAACGATAACCTGTTCCGTCACATTTTTCTTTTAAATCAAAGTAACGATCGTAAAAAGAAATCAATGATTTTGCAATAAATGTTACATACAATTAAGATAAAAAGCTTACGATGCGCCGTTGTAAGAGATATCAAGGCAACACGAAACGCAATTCGCACAACAAGGCACCGTCCTGATTCGTCACCGTGAATAAGAATGTCTCGCAATTTATTATTGTTCATTCAAATTAAGGAAGTTACAATGCTTTCTTATGTGCGTCATGTCCTAAGACTGTTTTATATAATAATACCGCAATATGTACATACCGGTCACGTGAACATTACACTGACCTGTGTACTTTGCGTATTTGCACAAGGCCACTGTTCGTTGATTTTTCGTTTCTCAGATCCCGCCGACTCTAATTTCTGCTAAAATGGAAAAAAAAAATAAAATTGAAAATGACCAAAGAAAGACAAATTTTCCCGAACCTTTTAGCGATTGACTGTTTCACTGCGCGTGTCTGTACTTTCAGGAGACAGCGACATTCGTTTATTTTCTGATAACGACGGAGAAAGAGTCTATTTTAGCGATTGTCCTCAAAATTTAGTGCAGTTTAACCTCCGAAAATATCCTATTATTATGACTCGATATTTTTTCAAGCACAAAACCAAGATGGGTGCGTCCATCAACTCCGTGTGGTTTGGGCTCAAAATTCTAAATGTCCATAAGGATTGTGTCTCAAAATTTGCCAAGGGGGACAGAAATTAGTTGATCAAAGACCTTATCATAAATCACATCGGAGATTCACAACAACATGGTATAAATCATATGTATTAGACATATACCAAACAGTGAACAATTTAATGCCATATTATTCAAAATTTATTCCGAAAGAACATAATCGTTACTTTTTTTTTTTATTCCCTCCTCCGACCCTAACCTTCCACTGAAAAAATCTGAGAAACAAAAAATAAAAAAACAGTGGCCCAAAATTATTCATTTTTTGATTATGATGCGTTAAATACAGAACATTGCGCATGCGCTATCGTTTGTTATCAGCGGCAAATGTGAATTTGAACCGAAGTCTAAGCAGGAATACTTGCACGTAAGATCGATTTTCTTATTGTGAAAACGAGAAATTGACATATTGTAAAAACTGTTGATTTTCTGCAAAACTTAAATGATACTTCTAAGAACAAAGGAAATAGTGCCACACAGTGCGGGTTTGTTAAGTAGATCTAATCGAGTACACTTTCTGTTTCAGAGATTAAGGTCAAGGCTTTTACATTAACCAATTCTTACCTAATTTAATATCAGTAATTAAATATATATACTATTATTTTTGGAAACAAATGTATTTCTGAATGTTTAAAGTTCTAGTTTGATAACAGGAACAAAAATACTCCAAATTGACTGAACTGTGCTTTAAAATATGTCGAAATGGCGTCCATCTTTTAACAAGTCAGCATATCTAAAAATAGAAAATGGTTTTCCAAAATAATTTATCTGTTGTTACAAGAGGCACATTTAGGAAAAGCTTGAGAATTGTTTACATACACTTATAAAAGTACTTAATTTGAGCTTAACAAGAAATACACAGGCGGGTCGCACTACCAGTAAGTGTACAGTAGTAGTTTCGAATGTAGCAAGACATCAGGAATCATTAGAACTCTTACTGAAAACAGTTCGACTTCCACTTAGTGGACCGTAAGGAAGAAATGTCCTTTACAGTAAATATTTCTCAAAATTACAAAATAAAGTAGGCTGCAAAATAAAATAGTGCTCGGCAGAAAACGAAGACAAAACCGAAAACTTCTGATTTGTATTGGTTTTTTGCATAGAACACATGTCACTTTTAAATAATAACATCACCACACGACAGATTCTAGTACTTTCTAGCATAATTAAAATACATTTAATCGAACTTGCTGCGACTATAAATTTTATTAACCAAGTTATGCAGATCTATTGCTTGAAATTTAAAATTTGGACAGGAGGATAAGTGAGATGTTGAGCGCGTCGAAACGGTTTTAAACTCTTTGTGGCCTAAATTTTTCCGCAAAACGGTACCCTACCCAGGTTGAACTGTTATTGCCAGTTTTGTCCATTTGTCGTCTGCTTTGTCTTCTGGCGGTTATTATTTGCCCCTCTACTCGCCTACTTTAAGAGGTCTATATTTGTGAATATGGCTACTCTCAATCGTTTTTTAATTTCTGTATTTCTGTACATGATCAAGTCGGGACAACCCCATAAAGTTTTCGAGGATAGCCTCAATGTCCGTTACAATAATTGTGTGACACTGAAAACAAATAAGTTTGATAACAGCTATGACTTGTGTTTTCTAGAAGACTCTTTACTGCCGCAACACTGCACAAACAGTGCTGTTTTAGCATGAGACCGGAAATCGAACTTAAAACGGCGACGGAGCCAAAGCATATAAATTAGATTACGCCACCAACTGAACTAACCGGGACAACCCCATAAAGGTTTCACTTTATAGCATTTATTAACGTGACAAAAATTATATGACACCCGTAAGTGATTTCACACAACTCTGACCTGCTGAGCAAGTGAGAATTAACCCACTTATCCCATAATGATAATCATAAAACCGAATATTCATTGCACGGTATGCATATTAATGACAAACCGATGAATATAAATCAAGTTTACTTATCGGCTTCAAACAATCTTGATCAATTTATCATACTTGTCTTAAAAGATTCATTTATCGTGGGATAGGAAGTTAAAGGGTGGTATTAAATTTATGTCAGCGACGCGAACTAAACAGCTGCTGTTAAATTTATATTAAGATTTATCAGCGTTTTCGAAAAGCAGAATAACGGGATCCCAAAACAGTTTATATGCACAACATTAATATATGCGCATCATTATGTTCTAATCATCCCGTACGTTTACCACCAAGACTATCAGTCAGCGATTCATGACAAAGTGTATACTTTAAAGTTTGGAAGTGACTACTCACCATAACTGGGCACATTTTGACTTCAAACATACAACTTGACCATTACACAGTTTGTTTTGATTTGTTTTAAAATGCAGTTTCAAATGCCATTGATGATGTTTAATCTCAATGTGTTTGCTCAACTCCAACAATCTCATCAATTTATGTTGATAGTCTCGTTCTACTTACATTTCTATTCTAATTTTCGAAAAAGGTGCATCGCCAAAAAATCTACAAATTCGCTAAGAACTTTGTAATTGCTAACGATTCTTTCACAGATTTATATGTAAGTTCAGAAAACACTAGATTCCCTTACTATTCAAGTTAACAATACTGATAACAATACCAACAAGGAACCTTTTGTTTGTTTCATACACACATGAAATAATCAGATGAAGTGGGGAACATGTTTACATTCACTTGACATGAAAACATGTTTAAAGTTATTTACTTTATTTAACACTTGATATTCGTCTTATCTATAATCACATTTAATTTTTTAGTAATACAATAGTAAATAGTCATTTGTTTAAACATTGTCCTTTGCTATTTTTGGCATTGCCAAGATTTTATTATTATGTTTCATGGCATTTTTTTTTCATTTAAAACACAACACTGACTGCATTGTGATAAACATTCCGGCTCAAAGGACCCTATTTAATGTTTTGCAATTTAATCTAGCCTATACATAGGGATGATTCTTTCTTGAACTGTACTAACATGAAAGACCTTCATCCGTTGTCAATTTTAATGGTGCGTTATACCAGAAAATACTCTTGATGGATTCAATCAATAATGCATGGTATTTTCAGGATGTTCCCCCAAAAACTATTTGGATTTGGAATACGTGGTTACGAATATTATGATTGGAAACCCAGACCTAATGAAAGATTGATAAGCCGATGTCCAGACGACTGCGTTTTAGTTCTGAAACGAATAGGGAATGAGATGAAGCAAGTTGGCACAGTTCCAACAGAATTACAACGTGTGTTTAGAGAATTTCTAATTCATGGTGGTAGAATTGATGTTATTTGCACATCCGATACATATAGGAGAGCCCTCAAAAAAGGGAAAGAAATCGTGGTGGTATATATACTTAAAGGACCTAAAACCCACCATCCTTTACAGGTTGCGTTCAACGAACTTAAAGCCGGTAAACCTCCATAAAATTCTTAAACTTCTTTTCGTTTTGCACGAAAACAAATGTAGTATTTCAAGATACAGTCACTGTTGTATTTGTTTTGTTGCAGGAGTTTATTACCAAACCCATATTAAACAAGTGTAATCATTTATCGTTATTATTTAGAAATGAACTGAAGGCTTCCATGCAAATTTTGAAAGATTGTAGATTCTTCTCTTTGTGCAGATTATATGAGAACCTGTTGGGGCAAGTGTGAGGTTGGTGCACCCTAGAACCTGGTTTAAACCCCCAGTGGCAATTTGATTTGCCACTGACCGTTCCAAGGCGGTAACCCCTCGGGTTCTCATTTTTTGTTTATTGTTAGTGGTGTCTTTTTTGAAACTGATCATTTTATTAACCATGCTCTCTCTCCCTCTCTTCTTCTTGACTGTGTGGGGAGGCTGTTTCTTCTGCATGTGGCGATTGCTGATATGCATATTTCACCCTTTTGATGAAGTACCAAAATTCACAATCCTAGAAAGGACTTTATGTAATAGAAACAGGAATTGTTGTCATATAGTAGTAGGTCGGGATTCAGACCTGAACCTTGCGAGTTCATTATTAGACATGAAATCGACATGCGACTTTACCACATTTTTCTTATTTTCTTAATTGAAACATCATATAAATATTCAATTTTATCAACCGTTGTTGTCATATTCTAGATAAGTTATAATTATATTTAAATTGGACTCTTCTCTGTTGGACAACGCACTTTTGTGTCATTTATGTACATTTAGGCTATCAATAGATACCATTAGAATTAGTGACAGGTGTATTATCCATTATCACATCTTATTAGTAAATGATTCTCATTAAATTTGAAAATAAAGCATTTGTCTATTTTTTATCAAATCGAATTGCCAGTTACATACAAAATGATTATTAATTATTATAAACTATGTTGTTAAGTAATAACAATTAAAATTATTGAGTTTTTGCTAAAAATAAATATTTTCAATTATTTCAAATATTGTAATTAATTATAATAATTTAATTAAACCCTGTTTAAAAGCACCTGTTAAGTATTCCCTTTTATTATCCGCTGTTGTCATATATACTATAAGAGTCTTAACTAGGTTGTGGTCTTACATGTAATCATAGTTTACTTCTATTAATTTAAAAACAACACGTTTGTTCATTTGCGTTCTGATATGCCTATGCGTATTTTGTTGTTGTTTTTTTTATTACAGTTGTGGACGAATTAAAAGTTAATGACCCGAAGATTGGGTTAGCACCAGTTCAGAAAGCGAAGGTACACTTTCCTCGTTAAAATGTTGCTTTTGTTTGTAACAGACACAAACAATAACCGCTGTTTACGACATGTGCTGAAAGGATCCCTTATAACAATGAACTCTCTCCACATAATCCTGTACAAGGATTGTCAGAGACAGTACATTTTGTTATACTAGAGAATTTTTAACAATAATGCTTGACTAAATACTTAACCACGTGTTTTTTCTCCACAAAATACACACAACCCTTTTAATTAAATACAAGTTGCAGCTCCTGAAAATGTTTGAGGGAATGGTCTGAAATGTCGTCTGATGCCACATTTGACTACTTTGTCATACTTTTAACTTTTTTGTTGTTTGCTGTATTAATTTTTTTTCAAAGTTTACTTGACACAAGCTTAATATAGACTCAAAATACTTTAAACCAGTCAAACATATGTTTTATTTATGATGCATCTTTAAGCATTTAAAATATACTAAGTGAATAATCGATTTATAGAACTATTACAAAGTATTTGATTTGTAATTTACTTCTATAGGCGGTACAATTATAAGCATCCTATCTATAGAATGACGGATATTCAATAGGCCGATTCTTTCATATATATTTTGAACGTGTATTACGTAATTACTCAAATATATTACCAAAATTTTCACATATCTATATGAAGTGTTTTAAACCATACTGCCTAGATTTGATTTGAAATTGAGAAAAAGTCAGAAACCATAGTCGGTATTACTTTTATGAAATTGACCCAAGATTGACTAAACTTTACTCCTCGATTAGGAGTGTTGTGAGGTTCTTATTTCCGAATGGATCTGTTGCAGTTATACAGACATAATAACTACTATGACCTTATTTTATTGCCACTTATATGTAACAGTATGCTACATTTTTATCAGAATCATTCAGTCACATGATTTTGGCTCGCTGTTGATTTGCTCACAAATGCAGTCCACACTCGTTGTGTCGAATTCGTCTGGACCGTAGATTTCAATTCGAGTTATCCGAAGTTCGACACATTTGAAGTGACACCAATTAAAATGTAGCATACCCTATATGCTTCGAATTCTATCATGAATGTGTGTGGTTATGGCCAAGAACATATAACATGACAATGTTCGACATTACAAACTGCGAGAGATTTTATCAATTCTGCAGCTCTTGCGTACGATGTAAAGAGTTTAAATACTGCTTTTTCCTCCTTTCAGAAGAAACCTTTGTCATCGAAGAGCTCTTCAAGGAAAGGCGAAGCTTCTTCATCTAAACAGAAACTCCCAAAATCTAATAGCTCGTCAAGGAAAAAGAAAAGTTCTACAAAAGAAGTATGTTTTCCTACATGTGCATGTTTTTGTGTTAGTTATATTATTTCTTTTCGGCGATTTATTTTCAAGAACGCTTTATTTATAGCGAGTTAGTCTTGAACATATATGTCTTAGCACATTGTTTTTTCCCACATTCAGATGAAAGCATTTTGGTACAGATGCAAATTTATAGACATTTCAAAGTGTGTTTTTGAAGAAATTTCGTGCAGTCATACTTCGGCCATGCAATAATGTGTTTATATTAACATTAGAAAATGGGGTGCTTTGTTTCTTAGAGCATGGTTGACGATTTCAGTGTAAAACATGATCTTCGTATGATGGTACTATTGGTGGGTTTGACATGTTTTTATGGTACAGAACCGGTCTGTTTTAGTTATGAGTATTCAAGTAAATAAACCGGTAATTCCTTTAAAAAAAGCTGGTTCATATACGTGATTAAAATTACTTGTTCCAGACAAACACAAAAGTGCATAAAAATTAGAAACCTTTTTGATTTACATTAAATACAGATAAGTAAAACTGATCGTTTAACTACCCCAAATCTAATACAGAATTATATTATTTGTAAAGACTTTCATTTGACAGTCACAGTTTTGCATTAGTTTGCTCCAAAATTAGACCAGTATTGAGCTAACGGCGGCTTTAGTATATAAGTTTTACGGTGAACAGTATCTGCCATCATAAGTTATATAAACCAATTGACCAGAAGGCAAGTTGTTTTTTTTGTCAGAGAATCGGTTAACAGTCCGCTAGCAACAGTTCCTGTTGTTAAGTGTGATTGCCTTTTGTCCCATGCGTTATTGTCGAAAAGTGATGATTAAATATATTTTACCTTTTCTCGTCTATATCTTTGAAATTTATACATCAAAACAATATACAAACCGACTGTAAATTCTGAAGAATAACACCCATCGGCTTTAAATTTCTCAGTGATTCGTCATAGTTGAACATGCTGCACTTGTTTCTATGCCGTCTTAGATATGCGCTAGGTGCCTAATACTTATTGCGATATTTCATTATTTGGTTTAAACATAGCACAGTTGATACTGAATAGCGAATGTACGCGACATTATAGAAGACACGTGACGAATCTCTTATGGTACTTTGATACGGACAAATATTGGTGAGCACAAACAATTTTTTCATAATTTACGATAATATTATTACAGCTTTTCACGATATTTCACAAGCTGTTGTCCAATTATTTCTATATTTAGACAAAAACATTTTTTAAAGATATCCTATAATAAGCTGCCCATTTTTACTTGTAAGAATCAGTGTTAACAAGGCGTATGTGTTCAAGAATAATATAAATAAGATTTATAAACAGTCCAAAATTCTCGTTAGGAAAATAGCCTACTAAAATACCACGTGCTCATGCCTTTATAGCCAATTTGCAACATTAAGTACCTTAATTGTAAACTTTTTAGCCAATTTTTAACATTTAGTAGAACTTGACTTAAATAAAACTCCTTTTTTTCAATTGCAGTTCCACCATGGGAAAAAGTATTGAAGTTATTTCAACACGGAGATTAAAAAGACAAACATGCGGATTTTAATGTGTATCTTCATGAAAACAAATTGAGAAAAAATATATCAGGGTTTGATGCTTTCTAAACGTATTTGGATTCGAAATTAAAAATCAACAATTGCTCGCAGAAATTGATATCATAGATAAACATAATTAAGTGAAGAAACACAATCCATAACTCTGTTATGTAACAAATGCAGAACTATAGTGATAACAAGAAAAAATCAATTTGTAAGGCGGAATGGATAACGCGTTTTTTGTTGTTGTTTTTGTTTTCTCTTCTTTTATGATGTATTTTTGCTTTAAAGAATAACTATTTGTAAGTGAGATAAAGTGACTGTCAGTGAACGAATACAATCGATTCTTCATAATTATATATTATATCAAGTGTAAAATTCAACGATGTTTTATGCACTTTATCTATTGTTAAATTAGAAAAAAAGAAATAAAATGAACTGTAAATTTACTAAATAAACAAATGTTTTTTTACGCCTTTTTGTTTTTTTTCCAAATAGTTTGCTTGCTTTATGTTTGCTATAAACTATGTAATGTCCTCCCCCATATGTACGTTGCTTGGAAGGAAACGGTCATGGCAAAGCAGCATGTAAAAATGTTGCAGGCGACGGATAAATGATCCATGGATCTGTTGGTTGTAGTAGAAAGTATAGGTACATGTATTACAAAGACATAAGATATATATTAGCAGCGAGAGTAATGAAGAGCCTTATTACTTAGTGTATCGTTCTCTGCATACTCATAATTCTGTATGCAGTTGGGGTTCTCTAAGTTCTCTTATTCAAGGGATCTCTTTAATCTCTTGTATTTAAATTTCTAGCTTATGCAAAACACATCACGCAGCAATCTTTCCATGAAGTATTTAGTAACTTCAATTGGTAGCAAAGCAATAGTTTTCACAGTTAACATGCTTGAACTTGCAGAATTGCCGAAAAATAGTTAGGTTGGAATTAATACAACAAGGCATATAGTACACTTTTGTTCGTATGAGAACCTGGCGGCGTAAAAGGTTGGTTTACCATTGAACTCCACTATCGGGGCATAATTTGCACTGACTACTGTTACAGGGTTGCCAGCACCAAGGCGGAAAAAAATTCCCTGACTTTTCCCTGACTTTTCCCTGACCAAATCAGGTTTTTCACTGACCAATATTACTAAACGTAAACGGCCGCCAACACCCCTACTGCTGTCCAGTCCACCAATAAGTACATTTTTATCATTTTAACAATATATGTTATAACATTATTTAACAACTAAAGCATCATTTATACATCAAGTATAAAGTTGGGTAGATTTATGTTTAGTGAAATATTAAGTTGTGTAATCTTACATGATTTAACCAAGACTTCTAAGATTATTGACAAATAATGTAATGCATTTTTATACAGAAACTAAATAAATACACAACATAGTATAACGCAAGAGATTATTGCAACTGAAGCTTAAGTATCAATTATACACTAATGACTGAAATAATCGTCAAATGCAGAATAAAAGAAATATACGGAATCTGTTAAATGGGCCAGCAAACAACATACCATTTTTACACAAGTAAAACAACCCCTCAGACAGAATGCCCATACATGTTTTCTTTATGTCGTAAAATATTTTTAAACATAACTAAAATACAATGCTGTTTACACCATACAAGTGAAATAAATACACACAATTTAGCCTGTTCAGTGCTTGGATAAACTTAGAAAAAAATGCATGTAGGTTTTGAAGATCCCTGTTCCAATCCAACAAATATTAATAATTAATAGTCTTATCCAAATGAAAAATATGTCGGCCACATATATAATGAGCCTAATGGAAAATAGGTCAGTTGATGCGAATGTATGCTTAAATTTTCAAATTAATCTGGAGAAAATGTTTGAAGTTTGTGTCACAAGCTTACAAAATAATGCACCCGTCATAAAATAATGGACTGAGCCACATAAAAAGTATCTCAGGCACATCTACACATGATACCAAGTACCTCACTTGTTCGAAGTTTCAAGTCAGTAAATTGAAAAATGTAGCAGTAGTTTTTGCCGCAATATTTTTTAAAAAATCCTGCCGTTATACAATAACTAGGTTGCTGTGAACTGAATGTTGGAACACGGATTTTGTACATGACATGTTTACATTATGGCGGTCACTTCTGCCAATTATTTTAAAATCCAACCATTGATGAAAATATATGGGCAAGACACAAACTATCATCAGTAAGGCCTACATAACGTAACTTACTAAGTTCAGAGGGTTGCTGTGACCTGGATCTTAGAGGGAAGAACACGGGTTTTATGTGTAGCACCTTGTTATCATAATTTCTAGAGGCAAGAGTTGCAGAAGCTTTCAGTCTTTTTTAAATTTTGCCTTTGGCGTTGTCTGTGATACGCAGGATTTATATTCTAAGATCCCCTATCAAAATTCTATTCTGTTTAGTTCCGCCCATTGTTTTCTCGTTTAGGGCAAACCCATTCTTTATCTGGAGACCATACGCCGGTGAACATGGAATGATATTAATCTGAAAATACCACATTGAAGGTTCCATGTTCACCGCCATATGCATACCATCGTTTGGGATGGATCAAAATTGTACTGTTTATTGGTATAAATATTGAGTTGCGCTCAACCCAGGGCTAGGCGGCGTGGGCAGTAATTTGCATTTTCATTACTGTCCATGAACAGGCTAAATCAAACCGAGCCTGCAATATTTTCATATTTGTCGTGTTCGATCGCTTTTAAAGTTCCATTTTCATCTAATTCAATATCACAGTAGCGTTGTTTGTGCCGTGTGGCGGCTGTAAAAAGTCTCCCCGTACATCCAATCAGTGCTGTTATCAGTTACGTCCTTTGAAGGTCGTTAAGCACGATACTTATGTACTAAGTTAAAACTATTTCTAAAATTACTTTTGTTTTTATATTTCGGCCAGTTTAAAGATAGGTGGTTTCAATATCCCAGCCAATAAGGTTTTGGATATTGTCCAATCACCCCCGAGGATATACTTCCTGCTTTTTAAATTTTGCCTTGTGCGTTGTCTGTGATACGCAGGATTTATATTCTAAGATCCCCTATCAAAATTCTATTCTGTTTAGTTCCGCCGATTGTTTTCTCGTTTAGGGCAAACCCATTCTTTATATCTGGAGACCATACGCCGGTGAACATGGAATGGTATTAATCTGAAAATACCGCGTTGAAGGTTCCATGTTCGCCGCGATATGCATACCATCGTTTGGGATGGATCAAAATTGTAATGTTTATTGGTATAAATATTGAATTGCGCTCAACCTGGGGCTATGCGGCGTGGGGAGTAATTTGCATTTCCATTACTGTCCATGAACAGGCTCAATCAAACCGAGCGTGCAATTTTTTCATAATTGTCGTGTTCGATGGCTTTCAAAGTTCCCTTTTCATCTATTTCAAGCAATTTTATTTTTAATATAAGAACTTTTATTATAACAAAAACGTATAAAAATGTTTATAACAGAAAGTAAATGCAATCTTTATTAAGATAGAACAATTTTTTCCTTCAAAATTATTTTTCCCTGACTTTGCACTGAATTTTCAGGATTTTTATTGTTATTTTTCACTGAC
Source organism: Corbicula japonica (assembly GCA_038501625.1). NCBI lineage: Eukaryota > Metazoa > Mollusca > Bivalvia > Venerida > Cyrenidae > Corbicula > Corbicula japonica. The sequence goes on along the minus strand of JAZAYU010000237.1, from coordinate 770,932 downwards.
CAATTTTCAAAATTTCCTGACAATTCCCTGACCTTGGAAAAAACAACAAAGTTCCCTGACTTTTCAAGTGCGCTGGCAACCCTGTTAACAGTTAAGCTTTACCGCACAGGTTCACGTTTAGTTAATCGTTTGCGGTGTATTTTTGAGCTATCTTATTACATTCGTATTCGTAAATGCAAGTAAATTTCAGTAAAAAAAACCAACAACATTTAATTACAAAAATAATGTTACAAACCAGGCCAATTAAATATGAGTTTATTCGTTCAGGACAACAAATGCAAAACATGATCCAAAAGTTATCCAAACGTTATCAATTCTCTCCCAACAAGAGTAAAGCACAAAAAAGCTTCAAACTTACGATTATGTTGTGAATAATAATTTGAATTAGTTAACGTTATACAAAATAAACTAACAAAAGACAACACACAGTATAGAGACGAATGCGACGTTACACAAACACCCAAACTGTATGATGATGTTTTGTTTTGTTATAAATGTAATCGAGTTAATATATTTTTCTGTTCTGTTTTGATATACATATTGATCCATTGAAATGTTCATAAACGTGTTCTTGGGCATAAACGAGTAACTAGCACTCACAATCATATAACTATTAGAAACAATACTATTCATGCATTGGCGCCAATGCGGAAATGTCGAACTTCGGATATCTCGAATTAAAATGAACAGTCCCGACGACTTCGAAACAACGAATGTGGACCGTTCTAACATAATGTTCTTTAGTCTTTTGTGGTGTTTGAATTACCGGTATACCTATTTCAGTTTTTTATTCATCCGCTTACACACGGTGACTGGTCGGACATCCTGCACATAATATTAATGCATTAATCCCCCATTTGATAATAAAAAAAGTTCAAGTCATGGATAATCACGATTATTTAAAGTGCAATGTTGTCGACGACTACGTATAATTATTATACTAAGTATCGTATATGATGAATATTGAAATATTTATATTATGTTCAAAGAATATGGCACTTCTCATATGTGGTGAGGCTTTGCAGATTATTTTATCAAACATATTATTTCCTCATCATTGTTGACCACGATTGCTTACTTATGCAGCAAATACTGCAGTTGAAGTGTTTACTCATATTCAGAGGTCTGACTCAGAAGAAAGTGCGGAAAATTCGGAAGGGGAAGAAGAGAAACAAAAGACGAGGAGGGCGATAAAGAAGAATGATGCAGAGGTAGATGAAACTGGGAGCGAAAGCGATGGATATGTTGAAGAATTAACAGTGACAAATGGAAATGAAAGGAAGAAAGTAAATATACATAATGGAAACCGAAAGATTGTGGTAAAACTCGTAATTTGGTTAATTTATGTTACACCAGATTAAACAATAAACGTAAATGTGTCGTAGAATAAGGAATGCACAAAATGAGCCACATTAAATCTTAGGATGGCATGTTGTACTTTCGAAACTGTGTTTGTATTTTTCTTTCTATTGAACATTTTTTACATACGAGGACCTTGAGAACGGAATTTATATTTGTTAAAATTATTGAGCTGCGCTCAACTTATGGCTAGGCAACGTGGAAAGTAATATACATTTGCAGGCTCAATCAAACGGAACCTGCAATATTTTAATATTTGTCGTGTTCGGATGCTTTCAAATATTTAAATTTATGTAAAAACATGTAGATTTATCTATATGGATTCGAAAGGAACCCAATCACAAACCATACCAAAAGGAGAAACAAACAGCGCAAAAACACAGAAAAAATTGACAGGGGATCTGATAATATAAAATTAAACATAATAAATAAAAAGTCAAAATTAAAAAAAAAACAACAAAGAGTATATCTTAGGGGTCACTGAACAATATCTTAAACTACATATATGGATATAGAGACCCACCATCTTAACTCTAGCCGAAATATTAAACCGAACGTTATTTTGAAAAGGCCGTAAACGTTCATTGGCAACGCAGTTTGCCTTTGGGGGTTTAAACTAAGTTCTAAGGTTCATCAACCTCACACTTGCCCAAAAAGGTTCTCATATGAACAAACAAATACAAGTTGCCATGGTGAAATAACTCCAACCCACCTATCAACTTAACAAGGTTGCATGCAAAAGCGCACAAACATATAAAACATAAGAAGCTACTAACATTGTAAAGCAAAAGGATGGGTAATCAATAGCCTTATTTGGGTCAGAGCACCGAGAGTCAAATCAGCAAGAACACGATGACAGGGATAAAAGAAACAGAACGAGATCAAGGTTTGTTTACAAGATTACCCCATAAACGTTCATAAAATCTTAAAACCAAATAGGTTAGAATAACGATGAACTGAACACAAGTCAATCATCAGGCATGCAGTGCGCTGTAGAATATCATGTTTGTTACCTTTCTTTTTGAATTTATAAATGGATTGTACTAGTAACGTGGAGAAAATAACATTGCCTTTTTATTTGTTTCAAATTTATAAATCAAATCTCCATAAAAAATGGCTGTGTAATATCCTGTCGCAAGTGATTATGTTCTGCACTTGTATTTTTGAATAAAATCTGGGTATACTAAGGTTTTCCTTAATTAGTGATACCGATATCTTTGTTTTAAAAGCTTTTCTGTTATGTATGGAAGCATATTTGTGCCACAACTTAACCACAGAAAATAACCAGAAAATAATGGAGGATTTCGCACAATAAGTGTTTTTTTTCGCGAAAACATCCATATTTTCACGATTAAAAAAAGTTATGTTAACACGAATTTATTTCTGTTAGTGCTCTAAACTGCCACAACATAAAGATAAAGTTTTCATGTAAATAATGGAGGATTTCACGAAAACACATAACTTTTCACGAAACCTTAACAATTTCACGAAAGATATTTTTGTATGAAAATAATGGAAGATTTCACGAAATCAGATTTCGTGAAACGAAAAACAGATAACTTTTTATGAAAGCGTAACAATTTCTCGAAAGATGCCAGTTATCTAAAAATTATGGAAGCATATTTGTGCCACAACTTAACCACATAACATAACGTGAAAATTGTGGATGTTTTCGAGAAAAAAATCTGTGTTCGTGAAATCCTCCATTATTTTCATGGATACTATATCTTTATGTTGAGGCAATTTAGAGCATTATCAGGAATAAATTCGTGTTAATTTCTTTCGTGTGTAATTTATCTGTTTTCGCGAAAAAAACAAATATTTTGCGAAATCCTCTATTTTTTCACGTTAATTTATTATGGTTAAGTTGTGGCGCAAATATGCTTCCATAGTTATGCAAACATTGCATTAATTAAAATCTTCAATATCATAACTCGCTCTAGAACAATCTGTGATATATAAACCTCGTAAGATGTTGCACAAGGAACATTGCCGTCTAAAAACGAAAAAAACACAGTAAAAGCTGTTCTCAATTTATCAAGTAACAATAACACTCATTTCCATTGCTGGTTTTCCTTATTTTAATTTACATTCACCTGTAAGCTCATGATATATTACAACTAAAATTTAACAGTTGTTTAAGAGTTACTTGTCTTGTTTTCCTCGTGCCTAATACTTCACATTCTAAATGTTATCCAATAAGAACGTTAGAGACTGTATAAGGTCTTGACAAGTCCATAAAGTATAATAAGACCATCTGTAAAAGCTGATAAACTATTTTTAAATTAGTATTCTTTTCAACTAGATATTAAGCATCCGTATTAAGCTAAAATAGAACAAAATATTGATTACCTATAAATGTACGTTGATGTCAATCCAAAAGTGAATGTAATTGATAGTTTATTTAATTGTTGTATTTTACATTGTGACGGTTTTGTTTATTCCAACATTTTCGTGGACAATCATCTTAATAATAATATGTTTCAGCTTAAGACAAGTAATATTGATGAGAGAAAGGGAAAATGTGTAAACAAGAAAAAACGTAAAGAGCAAAATCTAGTCGAAGATGGTGTAGATGAAACAAGCGATGAAGGAAGTGGAGAAGATATAGTAGACTCTGTAAGTGTTGCTTTGATAAAAGAAAGAAATACGAACGAATATGAGAACACAGAATCACAATCAGATCTGACTGTTTTGTCATGAGTGCGAAATTATTGTAGACATCCGGTTTAGTTATGAATTTATTTAAAGCTTAGTAATTTAAATAATGCATCTTGTACATGGTTGATCGTATACAACTTGACGTTTTTAAGCCAGTTTATATCAGTGTTGTAAGGCCAGTTAATAAAGATGTATTCGGACCAGTTTATCTCAGAGTCCAGCCATTAACAATGTAATGTAGCCAAATCATATCGATGCAACAATGCCAGTTCATATAAATACAATAAGACTAGCTCATACAAAGCTTTAAACAATTAATGTTATAAAATTTGCGTATATCGTGCGTTCGTTTTTCTTTTTTTTTCGTTCATCGAGAAGCCGTTTGTCCTGATCCGTCTATGACCTATCGTGAATCATTGCCATTTTTATGTATTTTCGTTCATGTATCGAGGGTTTGACATGTCTGTCGCTACCTTCCTTTTATTCATCCTACACAAATGAAGCATAAATATATGAAAAAGAAACTCTGAAGGCCGCAAAACCCGACAAATATGAAAACATTGCAGGCTCGGTTTGATCACGATCATCGGCAGTAATGGAAATATATATCACTGCCCACGCCGCCTATCCCGAGGTGAGCGCAACAGTATTTACATCAAAAATCAGTACAATGTCGAACCACCCCAAACGATGGTATGCATATGGCGGTGAACATGGAACCTTCAACGCGGTATTAATTTTTAAGATTAATACCATTTTATGTTCCGCGGTATGGTTCTCAGATAAGAGAATGGGTTTGCCCCTAAACGAGAAAACAATTGGCGGAACTAAACAGAATATAAATGAAAGGGGATCTGATACTATAAATCCTGCATATCACAGACAACGGAAAAAGAATTAAAAAAGCAAGTATATCCTTTTGGTGATGAAAAATATCTCAACACTTTTGGCTGGAATATTGACCGCCCATCTATAAAATGGCCAAAATACTAAACAAACGTAAGATAGGAAGTACTATTAAATTAATTGTATCATAAGTATCGTTTTCAACGACTTTCAAAAGACGTAACTGATAACAGCAATAATTGAATGTACGTGAAGGCTTTACAAGCGCCACACGGCACAAACAACGCTATTGTGAAATTGAAATAGATGATAAGGAGCGTGATGTTAATCTCAAAACATATGGAACAGGTTATTAAGTATTGAAAATAAAAAATGAGGCGTAAAATTTGACTGTAAAATTCACGTTGACATTTAAAGGGGAAATACGAAATTAATTTACAGCCCCTTTTACTGAAATGTCCATTATCGCTTCGGTTATGGGTATATTATAACTTTATAACTTCGCTTTATAACTTATGTTTATATTTAATTTATAAATGTGTGTTTGAGATTTATCGTGAATGTAGGAGAAAAGGTTAAACTGCAAACAACCGTATGAAATTAAATGGCTGATAAGATAGCTATTGCTAAGATCTGATATTTTTAATCTGGTTACAGTTCATTTGCCATAACACAAGAAGGATCTGGTTTTTTTAAAAATACTTTTATGTTATTTATGAAAGAATGCCACCATGTCGGAGCCAGAAGAAAACATGGAAATATTTAGTGACAAGAGAAGAAGTAAAATAAAGAGGAAAACAACAAATACTGCAAGTGAAGGAGAAGAATCCGGTGGTGCCGGAGATACGGGATTTGAATTGCGAAAAGGCAAACGGAAGAAAAAAGTCCAGAAAGGGACTCATAAAGAAAAGGTACTAAATTAGTTGTAATTTTAAGTAGGTTGTTCTAACGCCTTTTGTCCAAACTTTTTTAAAGTCACAATCAAATGCCAAAATGTTTGTAAAGTTTAATGATGTGTAAATATCCATTTTAGCTTATAAAAAAGGTGAAAGTTAGACGCACACGATTTAAACCAATTATAAGTATGTGTATTTTTCTTTCTTTACACACTTTCTTGATTTTGTGGCTGTAAAGGTTGAGTGTTGTCTTTTTAGACACTTTGATTATTTTCTAAGTGATATGTTATCTAAATGTTCATATACCTATACTTAAATGACTAAAAAGTAACAACCTATTTTAACTTAGAATTGAGTTTGTCGGACGCAATATTTTGATTGAAACTATACAAGTTTTTCGTTTACTGTCTATAAACTTTAAATAATAATGAGAATCAGTATCTTTCTTTGCATTCGATCTTTATAATTGGTTGAACATTTTTAAAATAATCAAACAAGTAGTTATTGATAATTTTATTTAACATTTATTTTATATACTTGTAATACAGTTCCATTATAATATTTAACATGACCCGTCCTTAAGTTAGCGATTGAGTGCTCTCTCGACTGAATTATCCCGCAGAATTATAAATTTAGTTCATAAATTGTCACTATATTCATACGATTACAATTCCAAACTCTAATCGGAAACTCTCCATGGAATAAAGGAGGTACCTAATACGCAATTCCGAACGCTATCCAACTTGATGCGCAAAATTCCTGAGAAAAATGTTATTTCACACATTGATTTACTGCCTTTTAATGTTTATCTTTAAGGTGACTAGGAAAGTTGGTGGATACGGAGGAAAAACCAAGGTAGACGGACGAGGTATGATCAAAAATCGTATATATTCACGGAATACTAATGCACTAATATTATTTCAACATATTTAAATTAAACTACTAGAAACCTTTCAAATCCTTACTGGCCTTTAAAGCGAGAAAATTTAAGAGAGACAATACCAAGAACATCTGCTGAAAATACGACTAGACAAACAAAACAAACTGAAGTACTAAGTGCAAACACAGATAACCTAAAGGTCAGATAGACCTGTCGGACACTGTTGAAATACATGTGATTAACAAAATAGATGAAAAGGGACATTTGAAAGCCACTGAATACGACAAATAAAAAAATATTGCAGGTTCGGGTTGATTGAGCCTGTTCGTGGGCAGTAATGGAAATGCAAATTATTGCCCACGCCGCCTAAAGCCACGGGTTGAGAGCATTTAAATATTTACATCAGCAAACAGTGCACTTTTGATCCATCTCAAACGGCGGTATGCCAATGACGGTGAACATGGATCCTTCAATACGGTTTTTTCAGATTAACAGTATTCCCTGTTCAGCGGCTTATGGTCCGCAGCTAAAAGAATAGGTTTGCCGTAAACAAGAACACAATGTTAAGAACTAAGCAGAATATAATTTTAAAAGGGGATCTGAGAATATATCACAGACAAAGCCAAAGGCAAAATTTGAAACGCAGGAAGCTTAGTCTTGGGGTAATTGCACAATTTTCAAATCTTTATAAGCTGGGAAAATTGAACCACCCATCTTTAAACTGACCTAACTATTAAAACAAAAGTAATATTAATTGTTCTATTATCATAGTACATTTAAAGGAAAAAGTCAGCTTTTACAAATAATAGGTTTTACTTTTCTAACATTGAGATACTAAAGAAGCATCAGGAGTACGAGTACTTGTCTTAATTAAATTGTGGGTTATCCAATACATACAAAATCTAAGCCGAAAGTGAATTAAATATGGTATTTGGAATATTTTAAAATTGAATATAAATGACTGTATATGTTTACTTTGAAATGTTTGAGTGGCAAAATATGTTTGCAAGAAGGAATTTAAACAATTTCTAGTTTGTACCAAGCTTACTTTATCGCCGCGCATGTTCTTTAAAAGAGGAAAACAGTAAAATGCTCCCGTCTGATTCGACTTCAGTCTATACCGATATCATCAAGAAGTGGTTTTTTGAATGCAGATGATCTTTGTTCACACGCGACTTTGTTTTGAAATTCAATCAGCAGTCCTAATACACAGTGGTCTAAGTTGACAACTGGTATTTAGCTCAGTTTGGACTGTAGGTATTTCCAATAAGTTGGTTATTGTTTAGTGACTTTAATGGTATTTTACTGATTTATGGTTTGTTCTAAGCGTTACGGTGATACACAGGGATGTATATTCTCAAAACCCATGTCAAATTCTGATCTGTTAAGTTCGCTATACGTTTTATCGGTAAGGGTGAATTTATTTTTATCTAGGTATCATACAATCTGCTATGATGATGATTTAATAGTATCAGTATGGAACTACTGTACATCTTGTTTTATTGTCACTGTAATAGAATTTACTTCTTATTTGTTTCTAAGTTTGGTTTAATGAAAACTAAAGGACACCACAGACTTAAAAAAAATCAAAACCCGAAAGTTCGCCTGATAAAGCGTATTGCACTTTGAGTTGAAATCAGGTACTAGGTTGGATACTTACTTGCCCCTACAAGTTGTTATTTGAACAAACAAGAAAAAAGTTGCTTTTGTGAAATAACTCCAACCAAATGCAAGGTAGCCTGCAAAATGACACATAACATGCACAACATAAGATGCGAATCGTGTTGATTGATTTTAATAATATAATGCGACTTGTCTGTTTATTCAGTTGCATTAAACATTCAAATGATGCTGTCTTATAGTACAACAAAGAAAGTCTGATATTTGTTTGATAATAGCATAGGTTTGCTTTGTTATGTTTTGCAGTTTTTCCAAATCACCATAGATTTTCAATGGGGCACCTATTTACAAAACAGATTGATGACTCAATGTGCGAGAGTCTGGTTAAAAAATTACCTGTTGAGATGAAATCGGTCGGATTGTTAATATATCGGAAGGAGCTTGGCACAGTTTTCAGGGTTGGCAGAACTTATTTGATGACAGCTTGTCATGTTGTTAAGGATATAGTTGGTATGTTCATTTTTGTCTACAACGTAAATCGTTGGTTTACACTAACCTAATATTCAGGTACTCACTTGAAAGCGAATTTCTTTGAACTTTGAAATAATGATCGTACATTATGTAAAATGTTAGTCTAAGATTGATTGTTGTCACAAATACTGTTTTATTGTCTCTCGGTAACTCCACTTTAATCCGTCGTATCATAAAATTTTTATGATGGTAATATATAATAAGGCATTTGGCATAGTTTCATGAATTAAAGTGAAATCTGTTTTAATTATCATCGACAGGTGTGTATCTGGTATTTGACAAGTGTTTCAGTTGCAAAAAAAGATGTTCAACACATCATTTTCTGTCACTTTACTTTTGTGTGTGGCTAGGCGCTTTAACCGTAGCTATTCGATATTCAGTCTAAGGCTAAATTATAAATATGCCTAATATATTATGTGAACTTTTACTATTAAACTTGGAATATAGCATAATCATCTTATCGAAGCTACTTCGGGCAACAACAATAATTTTCTTTGAGTAATGTTATGTTATTTTTAAAATATTTAAACCTGAAATTCATTTTCGTATTATATGTTAACACCCTTTAAAGTTTCATTGTTTTAAGTTTAACCAATTTTGATGTTAGACTTTGACATAAAAATAGTATGGCTTATTTTTACCTCAAGCTTTTCAGACTTTGAATTACTTTTTCATCTACCGTATGTCTAATAATTGAAACACTATTATATCAAAAACGTCTAAGAGAATTACCATATTTTTAAACAATCTGAAATTTACAACATTAATGAACCAATATGTTTAATTCAGACCCCCAAGGAACTGGTGAACCAGACTTTTCCAGACTAGCAGACAGAGCAGTTTATGTTACATTCAGTGAGTCACTCTGCGAACGAAATAGTAAAGAGTACCATCTCAAAGCTTTTATTAGGTACGGAATTCAGTACGACTTCGCCGTACTTGAGATATCCGATCCAGACGAACACTTACCTAAGGCTTTGCAGCTGGACTACAGAGACACTTACAATTTGAGCAAGGTATGGATAACAGGATATGGACATACAAGTTCTAAAAAGACTTTAGATCCATCGTGCCAGATAATCACACCGACAAGTAAGATAATCAAAGATGCGATTAGATCGTTCGATGCGAAAAAAACATATTACAAAAAAGAGCTGATAAAGGATGGAAAAGTTCCAACTTTGGCAAACTCATTGATTGAATATGGATTCAGCGGCTACAACAATCCGGAAAGATTGCTTTTGCATGCAGTATTACAACATGGAGGATCAGGCTCGCCGGTGTTCGCAAGCGAGGATTCGCGTACACTTAAAGTCATCGGCATATTTACAGGCGGTTTGCCAGAATTTTACTTCTATTTGCCTGAGAAACTTAAAAGGGAATACAACGGACAGCACAGATTTGAAATTGCTCTCAAAATGTGCTATGTGCATGAATCTATTAAAGCAGATGACCCAGAGCTGGCATCAGATATCTTTAGTCTGTAAACACTAAAAAAAAGTTTCTTCAGTTCAGTTCAAAAATCAATTAAAACAGAATCACATGAACGCTTAAAAACAAAGTCATTGTAGAAGAAAAAGACTTTTAATTTTAGCTATAAAATAAATAAAGGTGTTCAATTTTGTTATATTTAGTAAGCTAACCATTGAAATGATAGTGATAAAAAAGATAATCCAGTCATCATCCAACTTTGTTTGAAAAATCGTTCAGCGTTGATGTTCTTTTTTATTTTTAATCCGAAATTCAAATGTTTGGTTTTTAATATGTAAATATTATAAGTCTTTCAAACAGTATTTTATGTTTACCATAATTTTCCATCTAATCAGCAAGGTAGAATTTTCTACGAAAATGAGAACCAGAAGCCTTACCGCCTTGGAACTGTCAGTAGCAAAAAAAATTGCCACTGGGGGTTTAAACCGGTTTCTAGGCTGCACCAACCTCAGACTTGCCCCAACAGGTTCTCATATTAACAAACATGTACAAGTTGTCTGAAGCCGAACATAGGGATCGTAAGGGATTTAGTAGTTTCAAGAAACACTCATGCTAACGCCGACGATAAATCTGGAGACCGTTTTCAGATTAAGCAGATAGTCCTTAAACTTTGGATATTGGAAATAAAGTCCATTTCTTAAATCAAATATTGAACTAAAATTAACTTACAATCCTATTAAACGTTAATGTTGGGACTAAGCCCTGCTATCCCGATTAATATAACGTGATATATACGTTCTATGTTTTTCACTTTAAAATACTTTTTAGACAAAATAGCTTTTCATATTAACAAACAGTGATAACAGTGGCTTATATTTAACATGTTTACACAAAATATTCAAAGTGGAATTAAAATATAATTTTATTGAAAAGACCGATGATTTATATTCAGTGTGTCGTAGCTGTTATTTAGATCCTTGAACAATCTAGCCATTTATTTATTCTTTTCTATGGTTACTGTATCAGCTCGGAAACCATCGACCTCTTAGAAAAAAACATTGTTTTAAATTAGAATTGGCATTAAAAAGATAATGAGGCATATAAAAAACAACAACAGACGCACCAAAAAAAAAACGATTTTTTTCTAAGTCTTTAAAAAAGTGAAAATTTAAAACACTACCAATTTCAAAATGAGACATGTTTATCAGTTTATACGCTGATTTGTGCGACTCGGTTTTCAAAATATGTTGATTAACTAACTTCACTTACATGTAAGATATGCTCCAGATTTGCAGCTGGAGGTAACAGTACTATTAAATTGCCAGGCAATGGGATTTAACCAGAGCTACAAGATAGAGGTGAAGGTATGTTTAAATGTCACAGTGAGAAATTATAAAAACATTGTTTCCACACCGTGGCGTGATGAAAAAGACCGATTAAACCACAGATTTTGCTTCCTGCATGTACATTATCTCTTTGCTGCTAGTAGTTTTACGAGGAACGTGGTGATAAACGTAATCACAAGTCTTCATTAAATATGTGCATTTTAATGAAAATTTAAGTTTTAAATAAAATTTATATAACGTAAAAATAAATAAAACGTTAATTTTATTTTAAAACATTGAATTTAATAAATTATCTATACTTGTGGACAAAAGTCTTGTCCGATATGGTTTTCCATAAAACGTGTGAAATCCCAAAATGTCAAAAGAGGACATTTATATGCATTAATGAACAAACTATTTTGGAAATTGAGCCAGTACTGCCGGTAAAGTAATGAATTTAAAATGGCATGCAAAAAGTTCCAATCTTCCTTTTGCCCATTAGCATACTAAAATTATAAACATTGCAACCGCACGATTGCGTAAAATACATACAAACAATTTATGGCAATATATTGTGCATTTAATAAAGGTGTATATAACAACATATAAATCCTTCCTGGTTGGCATTGAAAGTATGATTTTCCAATCGTACGGTGTTACGGAGTAGGCAGTTTCATAGTCGGGGATGACAAGAAATAGGGGGGATTTGTTAGTGGGGGATGACAAGAAATAGTTGGATTTGGTAGTGGGGGATGACAAGAAATGGGGACATTTGGTAGTGGGGGTTGACAAGAAATAGGGGGATTTGTTAGTGGGCGATGACAAGAAATAGTAACTTCTTTACTCACACCAATTATCATTTTGTTGAATCTAACAAGCTGACAAAGGCTTCGTACGTGCATGAGAAAACGGTTGCTATCATAACGTACAGCTGTTGCATTAAACGTGTCGGTGTTTCTAACTAAGGTTCCAAATACGAGGCTTTTGCGGTGCATCTGGGCTCATTTTTAAAACTATAGAAACATATATACTTGTAGAAAGGAGAAACGCGAATTTGAAGAAATTGCGTTTCTAATTTTTTAGTATAAATGTCACAGGCTGCATTTAGGGTTACAAGTACCAGCAGTTAATGTTCCATGCAATTACAACAACATCTTCGGGGCAATTTTTGTGTTACTTGTGGGTAAGTTTGGTAAAAATCCGTCGAAATACTGGAGGAGTTAAGCAAAATGATATTTATGAGCTTGACAAATATGTTAAAACGTGGTCAATTTAGGGCAAAACGTAAACAGCAAACTTTTTATAATAAACTTACACAAAAGCATAAGTCAGCCATATAGTATTCGAAACATAAATACCGATTCTGAATCAATTATTATTTAAACAGAATTTGGCGGTAAAATTACCCAGTATTAATTGTGGGAGTTTTTGTGTTGCGAGTTAAGCACCTTTCTGGACTCGTTTAACGACAGAACACTCTCATACAACAATTTTGAAGCTTTAAGTTAATGAAATTTCAATAAATCCATACGCGATTTTCGAATTTGGGTTATTTATTATTGTGTGCCAGATATCATCATACTCTTCTGACTTACAGCCTTCTTGCAGTCATAATAAATTAATTTTTTTAAATATATCACTAAAAACTAAGCTACCTGCACGTACAGATACATTCGTGACAGTGGGTGCAAAAACATACATACACAGTTGCCAGAATCCAGACAGTACAAAATACTGCTAACGTTGTTCGTAGCAACATTGCAGAGTGAATAGTTGAACCATGAAGATGTTAGCCGCAATTGTTTAATTGATGCCCTTAGCCGGGTTTTGTTCCAGTTTTCACCTTTGTCCTTTATCAAATGAGAACAATTTTTTTTTCAAAACGAATTGCAGCCAAGTTATCGTTTTCGAAAATTGATTATTTCTCTGATTAAAAATAATCACAAATTGATATCCAGAAACAAACCTTGCATTATTAAGAACACACACTTACAATAACTGTTTGTCTGTACACATCTATATAAATAACATGTCGAATAAACTGAAATTGAGCGTAACCTTATATTACAGTAACTGTTATGTTACTGTAAAGTGATATTGTCTCTACTAGGTAGCGAACCCGTACCGTCACGGCGACAGCGCCTAGCCATGCAATTCCGACAACACTACCGACTGAGCTATCAAATTTTGCAATGCGTGTAATAAAATCGACGTAAAGGTGATAATTATAATGACCAGTTGTTCTGGGATGTAGATGTGTAAAGGTGATAATTATAATGACCAGTTGTTCTGGGATGTAGATGTGTAAAGGTGATAATTATAATGACCAGTTGTTCTGGGATGTAGATGTGTAAAGGTGATAATTATAATGACCAGTTGTTCTGGGATGAAGATGTGTAAAGGTGATAATTATAATGACCAGTTGTTCTGGGATGTAGATGTGTAAAGGTGATAATTATAATGACCAGTTGTTCTGGGATGTAGATGTGTAAAGGTGATAATTATAATGACCAGTTGTTCTGGGATGTAGATGTGTAAAGGTGATAATTATAATGACCAGTTGTTCTGGGATGTAGATGTGTAACTCCTTCGCAGTTGAACACCAACTGCGAAGGAGTTACACATCTACATCCCAGAACTTGTGTGAAAACTGTGCCCGAGGTTATAAAACTGAGTTTCTGAACCAGCCTTAAATCTCAAGCACCTGATTCAGATCCTTAAGATTTGAGACTTGTTTTCAATCTTATTCTTAGCTTTATAACCTACAGCCATTTCCAGGAAGATTGTTAAATATTGCTTGTCTGTAAATTCCTTGTACGTAATGGCGGTAAACCCTCGGGTTCTCACTTTCGTTAATTGTTTATTGCGTCTATTTTGAAACTGATAATTGTAATATTATGCTCTTTTCTATCTAATTTTCGGCTGTGTGGGAAGGATGTGTCTGCTTCATGTGGCCATTCCTGATATGCACGTTTCACTCTTTGTATGTAAAATGAAATTTTACTTCATTTAGGCTGTTATACGATCTGGTCAAGATGTTCCGAATGGAGTTGTCTTCATTGTGTATACACCGTTCATGTGATCATCACATTGACCTGTGTACTTTTGCTCAAAGTACACTGGGATTGGGACTAGTTTGCTTGATGACGTGACCGCTATTTATAGTGTAGCAAATGTTTGGATGACAATGCGTTAAGGGGCAGAATAATCCCCGTGCACCCAATTCTGTTCTAGCAACAGACATGTTCATTTCAAAGTTTAAATACATATACATTAATAAGTTAAACTGACAATATGGTAATATTAACGTATGCCTGTTTAGGACATGTGTGGAGTGATTCACAGAAGTGTTGTTTTATCAACTGACTCACTTATACATTATTTTAAGTGTGCATTATTTACATTTGCTAAAGTCATGAATGTACATTGATGTGATATTTATGCCTACCTGTTGATGATTTATCTCTAGAACAGACCTTAATCCTTAGATTTCATTTCATGGTGATTCTATCATACACTCAGAATTATTATTGTAAAAGTTGTTCTCGTTCATAATTTTCAGCAGCAGTGACATTTTAGGATTTTTTATGGAGGCCGCCATATTGTTTAGTACAGCGTCTGTTGAAACGAGCAGCGATTTTTTCCTTCTAGGACTTACTTTGCTGTAACATTAATTCAGATGTGTTGAAAGTGTATAACTTTGTTAAGTTTCTGCACTATTTAAATCCAATGTTCACATAATGTCTCGGTAAAAACACAAATTGGCGTGATTATTTTGTCGCTGCACCGCGTAATAAAGTTAGGAAATGTACACTCTGCAGAAATTCACTTCTAACTACTGTAAAACACCTTTAATTGCCATAAGTCCACATGTTATTAATCCTAGAGTATCCAGCTGATTGTTGTGTTATGAAATTGTTATATGTTACATTATTATCACATGCATATTATGTATTTGACTTTGTCAAACCGCGCTGAAGCCGTTTTAGGAACTTCTTTCCTAGCCACGTCAGACTGGTCCGCCGAATGAAACGACTAATTTGATTGGCTGCTAGAGAGATTCCTAATTCCTAAACAGCCCGGTAGGGTATATATTTGGCGCTAGCCTCATTTCGTCGACAGTTGCAGACGCGTCAAATTCAAACATTATTTTACATAAACAAAGCCTAAAAAACAGATCCTAAAGCAAATCCAGCTTTGGTAAGGACACTAATTTCGGTGGTTAATATTTTCTATTAAGATTGGATATTTTGATAAGCACTAGTCTATGATATTTGGGCAACTGTCCACGCAGTGAGAGAGCCGGCGCACTTCAATTATACTTCATTGGCACTTTTTATTATTCGGCGAAATATAGATCTATTATTGAAAGAGCGATGAGTTCATAGATTATAGAAACCTGACAGTGATTTAGTTTGTTTTACCCCCGTTTACTTGACGTGAGTCTTTCAATAGAATGCCTCTAGATCCGCTCTAACATACAGATATAAGACAGTGTTCAAAAGTCACATTAGACTTAAATAAGGGATATACAACTCAATATTACTGGTTATCTGATAGGTTTCTAAACTAAATCGACAAAAAATACCATATTTATTCATTTGTCTACGGTTAGTTGACGTAACTACATTGTGGACTGTTAACTCCGCGTATGAAGACAAAAATCCTGATGATTAGGATTGTTATGCGTTCTTATGATAGAGGTCTATGTTAGCTTGATGACTGCTATTTATAGAATGGAGTTCTCTTGTCACTGGGTTGCTCTGGGTCGGATTAAAAAATTTTGTCATTGCAAAAGATAGGAGGAGATTGCAATCTCGTGCCGGTGACTGATTGAGGGTCTATAACCGAAGCTTATCAATCCCAGTGTTATAGAAATCACGGTTTAAAACAGTTAAAAACATACCTGGCGTCAAGGTTATAAACCTGAGCTTGGAAACCAGTATCAAATCTCAAGCATCTGATTGGCTGAAATGGCGACCAGTCGCTATTTCAGCAAATCAGATGCTTGAGATTTGAGACTGGCTTCTAATCTCAGTTTTATAACCTTGGCACCTGGTCTACTAAAAACACTTTTATACGGAAATGCCTTGGCGTGAACTACACAATTTGTTTGGTCTTTGAATGCAGAATTTTGTTAAAACTACGCATCGTGTGCCTTGTATATTATATTTTAATTTGCCTTAGTCAAACTATCAATATAATTGTTTTTTATTCGTTCGGAATAAAATTTCATGGGTTATTATTTTATTAATGTTTTAACACATTGTCCTTTTTTTTGGTTTTCAAGTTTATTGGTGGTGCGAATATTTTTCAACGACCCGAGAAATGTAAATATTGGTGTGCGCTAATATAAATCACATAATATAGCTTCTCGGTAAAAAGTCTGTTTTTTTGTTGTTTACACATACAAGTATATCAGTAAAATATTGAAGAAACCAATTGTGAATTTCTTCTGTCATTGCTGAGAATTTGTAATAATAATGTTATGTAATTTGTAATAATGAGAATTTCATCGTGCATATTTCAATTTTTACAGTGTACCATTAATCCTTAAAGTTTTATAACTATTCAAATGCCTTGTGGAAAAATAGTTTGGTCCAATGTCTGTGAGTTGGATGTTGGCTTTCCTGATATGCATTTTTCACATATTTTGGTTTAAAACACTTCCTTTTCGTCATCGAGAGTTTCTCTTTATAAATTATTATCTGCCAAGCAGCTATTACATTTTTCCTAAATATTTTTGCACGACACTATAGCTTTCAGTATTACATCTAATCTAATCCAATGCAGGATTGATATTCTCAGACCTCCTGTCAAAATTTTATTTTGTTTAGTTCCGCCTATTGTTTTCTCGTTTAGAACAAACCCATTCTTCTATCTGGGGACCATACAACTCTGAACATGGAATGGTATTTATCTGAAAATACTGCATTGCAGGTCCCATGTTCACCGCCGTAGGCATCGTTTGGGTCGGACCAAAATTGTACTGTTTATTGGTGTAAATATTGAATTGCACTCAGCCCGGTGCTAGGCGTCGTGTGCAGTAATGTGCATAGCCATAACTTCCCGTGAACATGCTCAATCAAACCGAGCCTGCATAGTTTCATATTTGTCGTGTTCGGTGGCTTTCAACGCTTCCTTTCCATCTTTTCATTGGCATTGGATCTACATGCTTAAAATTTAAACATTGCTTGCAACTAACGTCTCTTTAATCACAGTTTTAATTTCATATTCAAAAGCAATAATGAAACAATTCATTTTTTTTTAAACTTGTCGATACTTCAACAAAGAAGACATGATAAATGGTTTAACTTAATAATTCAAATAATGTTCTTAAAATATATTACACCAGTGCACAGAATTGCTCATGCGAAATATATTACGTTTAACATTTGAATATGTTTACGTAAACCATTTAAAAGATGTATTCAATGTTCATCGATTGGATGGAAAGCAGGTGAATTTGTTTAAAATAAATGATGAGTTATAACTCTACCGAGTATCGTAAATCTATAGGGAAACACTTGTTTGTATGTTTATCACAAATATTATCTTGATCTTAAACAAAAACCTTGTTGAAAGCTGCGATGAATTTAAGCTTGGGGAATTAAAATTTCCGGGTATTTTGCCTTTGCAAAATAATCGCTTTGTTGATACCGTTGATAGGTTTGTAACGTTTTTAAGGCTTTAGCAGTATCAAATCTATTACTACGTATATTAACTGCATACTACTTGTTATCCGAACATTCCCCAAAACCCTTTCAATGTTTGTTTCTTGAATATTTATTTCATTGTAACAAAGAATGACCGCAATTCGTTAACTTAAAGGTTAACTTATCAGAGCTGTTGTCAGTTAACGTCCTTTGAAGGTCACTAAGAAAGATACATAATTATGTTAATAACGTAAATTTTCATCTAAAATTACTTTTGTTTTAACATTTCGGCCAGTTTATATCGTAGCACATATAGATTTGGATGTTGTTCAATCACCCCATGGGTATACTTCCTGCTTTTAAATTTTGCCTTTGGCGTTGTTTTTGATTTATAACCACAAGTAATGGATTGGTCTTAACGCATTGATATCTTCATCTACTTATAGTTCAATCGTATGTACATTAATATGTGATAAGTGATACAGTTAACGGCACTGTCCAGCACGAAAGCAGATAACTTAACCAAAATTTAAAGTATGATTCATGCCGTTTGAGGAAACAGCGGATTTATATGCCAAGTGGTTGCTTTTGGCGTTTATTAGTCGTTCCTTTAACACGATTAATGCTGCAGTTAAACAGATACATATTTGTTTTTGTGTTGTTACCTCGTTATTAATGTGTTATGTAAACGCTGTTGATTGGCGCGATTCGCTTGCTATTCGTCAAATATAAAGAAATTAATGATGATATATAAAGTAACATGTAATGAAACACAAAAGTAGTTCCAATCTCACTTAAGTCAGATTTAACAAACTGTTAGATCTGATGATGCCCGGCCTGCTGACACTGTACATAAGTAAAAGCGGTTTTCCCCGATTACTCTTTTTAGAATTTGTCAACACAGGAATCATGATTCATAACGTTGGCAAAATGATCTGAAGATGTCATCACATTAGAAATGAATGCAATACCACATAAACACATAGATTTCTATATCTTCAGAAAAATATGCATTAAGCATGATGTAAACACTTTCACTGGTTCAAAATACTTTGTTTACTTTGAATTCACGTTAATTTGCGATTTTGTAGGCGACAATCAGATTGTTTCGAAGGGTTAGTGATAAAAGCACGTTTTAGTTACCAGTCCTCAGATCCTGATAGCGTAGCGGTTTTCACGGGATTACATCAGGTTGACCATATGAAACTCTACGCACTCATAAAACATGTAGATTATCTATTTTTTGATAATAACGGAATAAGCGGCATGCCGTCTAGGTGACTTTGCAAAATATGTTCAACCCTTTTTAACGACATATTTCATAAATACCAGGTTATTAATGTGAATTTATACAATCTATTAGCATGCGAACTACCCTTTTGATCTTTGTGATGTAACGATATTTGTCTTATGCTATCCAGAAAAGATACACATTCATTCAGATCTTAGAGTGCAAGTGTTCGATTAAATTAAGCAAATCCTTTCCGTAGCATAAAATTTTCTTATTTTAGCATTTGAAATTATACTATAGGCCTAAGCCAAAGATGTTTTGTGGTACTTTTTGGCTCTTTTTCTATTTATTTTAAATATATCAGTGCTTTTATGTCGCCATAAAGTGGGAGGCATAAAGAGTTGCACTCGTCTGTCCGTCTGTCCGTACGTGCGCCTCGAATCTTGTGGCATCAACTCCTTCTAAACTACTAAGCGGATTTCCATCAAACTTGCACAGATGAGCAAGAAGGATGTGAAGATGATCTTAACGACCATTTTAGTAGATTTATGGCCCTTTGTTATTAAATATTTCCTTGCAACAGTGGGGGCATTAATGTCCGAGGACACATTCTAGTTATAAAATGAAATACCAACTTTTAGTTCTCATTTATGAGTGCTTCTGCGACATAGAACAGAAGAATAGGTTTAGATTGCGCTGTTTCTCCAACAAATCTTCAAACCTATTCTTTTTCTAGATGTTTGCTATTGCATTGCATGTTTGATCCAATAAAATGTTGATTAGGAAGTAGAATATAAACTATTCTGTACCCTCGACAATCTGTAACTTCCTAGTACATAGTAAACGAACTTAATACAATATTATATCCATTATGCACAGTTGGCTGCTTTGATTTACAACTGTATTAATTCATTTATATTGTAAAACAATATTGTCCTGACAATCTTGCATTTGACCCTGTAGTCGGTATTTTTCGTAAACTTCAAGATCTACTTGTAAATCGATATGAATGTGTATTACCAATTTTAAACGGTCAGAGTTAATAAGCCTGCGTAGCGCAGTCGGGAAAAGTGTTTCAATTCAAGCATATAGACGTTAACTCGTAGGCTCGAACACATGTTTCTGGCATGTTTTCGTTAAGTTTTATTTTAATATTGCCATTCTCTTGCAACTCGTGTTTTCTGTGTATACTACCTGTGCCTTTTTTATAACTGCATATATTTTAGTTTTTCGGTAAAAATACTGATTTTTCAGTTGTTCACATATATACAAATATATCAGTAAAAACGAGTAAATCTTGTGATTTTCAAGTTATCTTTGATGGAAATTTGTATTTGAATCAAATAGAATTTCATCATTCAAACTTTAGTTTACCCAGTGTACCAGTTACCTTAGTTACTAATACTTTGATAACTATTCAAATGTATTATGTAAACGCCATTTGGTTAAAGGGCCATCTTCAGTCGTCATAGCACTGTCATCAGTAAAAATTAGGAATGATAGTGCCTCTAGCTGGGAGCGAACCCGCACCGTCACGGCGACAGCGCCTAGCCCTGCAATTCCTGCGACGCAACCGACTGAGCTAACCGAGAAAACAATATTTAAAGTTTCAAAAGTGTCGTATTGCTCCTTTAATCATTTAAAAATGATTTTTTGTGTTGTTATATTAAGTGAATTCATACAAATATAATTTTAGGAAAATATAAGATCTTATTGTTTTGCTTCTCTGCTCTAACGTATGCACAATAAAGATATATATGAATACCATTTATTTGTGCAAGGTTTCAATGTTTTGCATTACAGAGATTTTGATAATTGAGCTGGATAGGTCAGTTGGAAAACATTTGCCATCGGGACTTAACAAGGTTAAAATGGTGAACCAATATTTAACTTGCATCAGGTTCTCACATAAAAACACATATGAACAATACACGTTGCCTAGGTGAATTGACTTCTGTCAATCAAGCACACGTGACTAATAAGTAACTTAAGGCTTTATCAAACGAACTTGTTAGTAAATATACTTTATTCCAAAAGAAAGTGTGCAGTTTGTTTTCTGTGATTTTCATTATTTGCTTTTCCAAAATGCATACTATTTGGTATCAAAATTAAGGTTACATCAATAGTAAACTATAATTGATCTAATCTTAATGTTGATACCAAATATGAAGAATATATCTCTGCTCCGCGCTGTACAGTTTTCAGATGTTTCTTAAATTTAACCAGTTAATGCTTTACAATATAGTATTAACGTGTTATCACAAAGCTTATTTAAATTTTGTGAATCTGGTCGAGATAAGTACCTGTATATAGCATATGAACATTTCACGAAGACCCCCTTTAAGTGATATTGAGTTTGATTCTTCGTCATTTAGTGATCTATTTAGTATCAATGAACGGAAGCATCTTTTATAGACATTCATTCGTTAACCAAACCCGGAGCGATAGTGTGACTCTTTACTGCCAAGACCATGTTAAACCTCACTTATCCCATTGACAAATATCGTTCAATGCTAAAACCTGTCGGCCGCTCTTTCTTGCGCATTATTCATGAAATTGTGAGAATATTCTGACGGGCTGATGGTTTCCAGACAGTATAACTTGTAATTTATCTTAAAATAGTATCTTTTGCTTCACAACGCTATTTGACTTGGAAATAGCTTATTGTCTTTTAAAATTATGCTTGTGCAGGCAACTTTGAATCGTTGATGTGTATGTTTGAGCCAATTCACCAAGACAACTTCTTGAACCTCTTGTTAGTTTATATGAGAACCTTTTGGGGGCAAGTGTGAGGTTGATGCACCCTATTTTGTCTTAAACCACTAGTGATAAAATGGTTTGCCACTATCCGTTCCAAGGCGGTTTCTTATTGTCCTTAATTGTGGTGTATATTTTGAAATTATTTATTCTGTAGTTCATGCTTTTTTCTCTATGCTTTTTGGCTGTGTCCGGAGGCTCTGTTGTTTGGATGTGGTCATTCCTGATAATTATGTTTATTATGCATATTTAACATTTATTTGAAAAAAAAGAAACAACAACTCCAGGATCTTTTCGTGTTCGTAAATTTCATTTTATTATCTGACAAAAAGATTTTACTGTTTAAATTTTCTGAATATATTTACGTAAACTTACACTTTTGCTATCAGGATCTTTTAATCACTTTTAATCAATGCATGTTCAAAACTTTGTTTGCAACTGCCATCTCTATGATCTCAGTTTAAATTTCATATTCAAAAGCAATATTGAAACAATTCAGTTGTATTTAAACTCGTCGATAATTCAACAAATAACACATTATGAATTTTTAATAATTCAAATGATATTTTTGAAAATATTATACCCCAGCGCGCAGAGTTGTTCTGTGTTACGCTATTAATATAATACTAATAACATTTGAATATGTTTACGTAAAACATTTAAAAGTTGTATTCAATGTTCATCGACTGGTTGAAAAGCTTGTGAAATATTTATAAATAAATGATGAATTATAATAACTCTACTGAGCGTCGTAAATCTAAAAGGAAACAATATTTTGTGTATGTTTATAGCAAATATTTTTTTGCGCTCAAACATCAAAACCTTTATTGAAAGCTGTATCTGAATTTAGCTTGGGAAATTGAAAATTCCGGATATTTCGCCTTCGCAAATTAACGGAATGCAAATAATCGCTTTGTTGAAACCTTTGCTAGGTTGACATTTAACACACGCTTAGGCCTCAGCAGTTTGAAATTAGTTCAATACAATCAGGACTGTTCCGGCCATACCCCAAAACCATTACTTACGATGCTTCTCTCTGGAGTAACATGTACTCTCAACCAAAGTTCTAATTGGTCCCTTTTTGTCCGTATTTTTTATTAGGGAGACATTGAATTCACTCTTTATTTATAATCATATGCCAATAACAGTCTTCAACTTAAATTTAATTTTAATCTTGTAATAATTGACTTCGGAACAGTTTGGTGAGAGTTATCCTTAATTTTGCTAAAAATGCATTTCTTGCATAAAAAGGTCATGAAATCAGAAATTTGCTCTTAATTTCTTGTTTTGTTTTAATAGGACCCCTCATTAGTGGGGAAAACATAAAACCTTATTAATCAACATCACATTTACTTAAATAAATTCCTTTTCAAAGTATCCAATTTTAAAATTACCTCCCTTTCAATCAAATACTGTTCTAATTTTGACCCTGTGGTGTAAATAGCTCGACATTATAAGCGGCATGCCCATCCCTCACCGAGGAACATGTACAAGTTGTCAAACGTTTCTTGTGTCTACGCCTAGTATAATTTTATGAATATATGCATTATCTACTTTAAAGGAATTTTACATTATTGTCAACATGTAGCTAATTTTGGTAGCTTGCTTGAACACGAGAAAAAAAACAATTTGGTTAAAAAAACAAAAACAAATATTTCTGTTAAATGAGGCACTTTAGGTTAAAAAAAAAACACAAAAAAAAACAAATAATAATGTAAAATGGGGCACTTTAGGTTAAAAAAAAACAAAACAAATAATTATGTTAAATGGGGCACTTTAGGTTAAACAAAAATAATTTTGGTAAATGGGGCACTTTAGGGGAAAAAGTGTCTTCTGAAATATTTTTCGACATTTAAGTTGTAACTGTGATTACTTTAGAAAGAAATGTACAATTCTATATTATTTCTTCATAACTAATATGTGATCTTGCGACATAGTTTGAATAATATTTTAATAATTATTTACGCGGAATGCATATCTACCAGTGTCTTCTCAACTTATGATGTTATTTCAAAGAACACTCCAGTTTCCCGAAAAAATAACATTTTCTAACAAGGCGCTAAGTGATTAATATATATTCAAAATCCAAATTTTCTGTAGGAAAACATATTTATTTCATGGTTTCCTGTGAATTATAGAAATTTCCCGGTTAAATAAAAGTGGTATTTTACTGTTTTAAATAGTGAAATATCATTTTTATTTTCCCCGTTTTTCACGTTGGTACCCAAACGCACACGAGCTAAAATTTAGGTACCGGCATCGTGACGTCACGTCATAAACACACGAATTTTGCGTAGTGTCATGTTGTTTTTTTTCAAACTCACACAAATTATGTACTAAAAGCATAAAATAAAATGAAAAGTTGTTTTTACCAGTGAAGATTCATGTAGAGATATATTTCATTCGTGAACTCGGAACTATGCATTTTCACTCATGCAAATACGAGTTCCGGAGCACACTCGGTGAAATATATTTCTATCTTAATCTGGTAAACACTAATATCCTCTATATATTCTGTTTTCATCCATCGTGTTTCAATCGTTCTTTAACGAGTCTGAAAACACAAAATGAAAAGTATTATTATTTTAAAACATATAAAAACAATTTATCCTAAAATAAGTTGTTTTTTTTCAACTATAAAATCATTAATTTTTGGAATTAAAGTTTGATGTTAACAACCTAAACTAAAATAATCACTTCTTCGTCTTCTTAATAATATATAGAGAATATTTGTTTGTTAAAGTGAAAGATCTCTTTTTCACGAGTGAACTCCAGAAACTGATATTTTCACGACTGTCGTAGCCACGAGTTTAACGGCATTTTCTGTTCACAGGTGAAATAAAATTGATTTTTTACTGAAAAAAAAAACAACAGATGTTCTTTCTATTTTATGTTTTCTTTACGAAGTAATCAGCAATGAACTGTTAACTCAGAGTTTCACAGGGGAGGCTGTGTCTGCTGCGTGGGGCCATTCCTGATATGCATATTTCACTTTGTTCCCTGAGGAGGGCCCAAAATACAATACCGCTAAACTTTTAATCATAACTGATGAAGCAATAGAGAAAACTTCTGAATTTCATATCAGATTTAAGTTTTTTTTTAACAGCGTATGTATCTATCAATACGATATAAAGTAACTGAAAATTAAAACAACATCTACTTTTATTTACATTTTCATCATTTTCAAACAAATACATCATGCCATCAATGGCGTACCAAAGAGAGGTTAAAAACCAAGAAAAAAGTAGTTTGGCAAAATAAGTGAAAACAAAAAACGGTATTTCACAGTTTCAAAACAGTGGAATACCATTTTTATTCAACTGAGGAAACTCTATAAATTATATTCACTGGAAAACATAAAACAATACTATCTTAAATTACAACATGCACAAGGCAGACGAAATATTTTATCCATATGCAAACTTTCTCCGGAGTCGGGGTCGAATGCAAGAATCCAGAAAGGGGGGGGGTCCTTTGGGGCAGTCTTAAGATAGTAAAATGGTAATTTCCAAATTTCTGGCCAAATGCAAGAAAGTGTAATATTGCTGCCCAAATCTCCACAGTGACTGAAATCCATCTAGATCCGCCCGTAGATTTTTTTTTGTTTTCGTAAAGTAAAACGAACAACAAAACAAACTTATACATGTAATATTATCTAGAAGGACAACACCAATCAATCAAGCAAATAACGTATTGGAGAAAGTTTTCAGGCGTATTCCTGAAATTGAGGTTTTTTGTGTCTAAAACTGGTTGATTTCCTATCTTTTGGGCCCTATATTTGAAAAAAAAATCAGGATATCAAATTTTTAGAATTCCCAACTTGCACCCTTAATAATATATATCAGGCATACCAGATACTTATTGCTAAAAGTTATTTATAAACGATATTTATACACGGGTTTTTAAAATAATGTAACAGTATCCAAGTTTCTTTTTACACGTTAGTATGTTTTTAAGGTAGTCTAACTGTAATGATTTCCCGCGCTTTTTTCTCGAATGTCGGGAATACTCGGTTAACTGTCACTAACAGTCGACAATAATCGATGTCGCTTCGGTTACTATCGGCTCTGACGAGTAGCGTCGGAAGTCACCGAATGCGAGCCGATGTTTGACGACGTCGCAAATTTATGCGCGGGAAAGCATTACAGTTAGACTACCTGAAGATTAACCACTGCTCTCTGATTATACAACTTAGACGAAGTTAAAATTAGTATACTCTATTTCAAAAGAAAGTGTGCACTTTTTCGGTGATTTTTCATTTACTGCATTTCTAAATGACTGAATATCTTCGATCAAAAATGAGATAAGATCATTTAAATTTTATAATTGAGTTTATTCTAATATTTTAGTTTGTTCTTTGTTCCACTATTAATAAGAAAAGTGTAACAAACAAGTGTGCTATACGTGGACGGCATCAATCATGTACACATGTTAATGGCAATCGAGAAATTCATGCATGTATATAAGTTTTTATTTTAACTTACAATGCAGTAATTATGTCGTAGACCATTTAACTTACGATAGAATTAGCCAAGCCATGGACGTGCATCATACACCCGACCACGACCAACGCCACCACAGCTTTCCTTTGGGTTTCCTGTGCAGGAGACGTCACACCCACTGCCTGCATAACCAATTATGTTAAGTGTGTTGCCACAAATACACGTTCTTCCGTCCTTAAAAAATAATTATAGCAATCATTATACATAGGAAATCATCTATTCTGAAATTAACTGTATATTTTGATCTAAATTATTTTTTGAATGGCTATAACGCATTCATGCGGCGTGGTTATTGAACAACCAACGACTGTCGATTTAAAAGTTCCTTAAGGTTTTTCATAAAATATGACATGTATAACAGTTGTGTGCGTGTTTCATTGAAATATATTATTTTAAACAACCCAATTATTGTTCCTTCCCAAATTTAAACCGTCAAATTGTAATGCAATCCTTTCATTGTAAGTATCGCTGTTTTGCGTAATGCTTATAATAAAACCCAGTATATCAAGAAGGACATGTTATTTGTTAATTATTGAACTGTAAATACTTTCTACACGAAAAATAAACAAACTTGTTTAAAAGCGAAATATGAATACCAAGATTAGCCTAGTCACATCCATGTTATACTATGATTAATTAAAAAAAACACGCTACAATACTGACAATCATGGCAAAACAATTCGCAACTAAGAGAGGGGTTAAACAAAGTTCTAGGTTGCACAACTCTTACGTAAGAATTGCCTCTACATGATATACGTATTCAAACTAGTTGTCTTGGTGAATTAACGCCAATGCACCCTCAACTCTAAATTTTGCATGAGAAAGCACACGAAATATATAAATTTATATATCATGCTCTTTAGACAGCGGTAAACGCTGGTATTCATTTTCAACATTAACCACATCTTCTTGCATCGAAAACAGTGTAGGGCATTACCAAAAACTTTTAGATCCAACCGACTTAATCAGGAAAGGAAACCCGAACCAAACCAACCGTCCGGTAACGAATGTAAGTATCATTCACGTACATTTACATGTCAACGTTTAAGGTAACTTCAAACGAAACGCACGATACACGATAGACGGACGCACTATACACGCTAGACGCACGATACACGGTACTGCCGGTTCATAATTTTAATTTGTGTACGAGAATTCTTAAAAATTGAAAATGCTGTTTAAATATATAAGATGAATGGTTGAAATTGAATAATATAAATTAGCATATGAGAGAAACTTACTCGCGTTGCACGATTAAATGAAAAGACCCATGACGGACGATACACGATATACGTACGCACGATACACGTTAGACGGACGCACGATTAAGGTTTGACGGACGCACGATACGCGATAGACGGACGTACGATAAACGCAAATTTTGTAACCTGAAACGTTCTCATACTCTATGTTGGGTAAAGTTCGCGTGATTTGGCCGAAAATTACAATTATTATTTATTGTCTCATAACTAATTTTATTACATGTTTGACTCTAGATGTTACGTGTATTTGCACCACAAAATCCATAATAAGCAATACTGTCTGCGCAACCAGCTGAACAGCCTGTGCTAAATCTGGAGATCAGTCTTAAATCTCAAGCATCTGAGTCGCCATTTCAGCCAATCAGATCCTTGAGATTTGAGACTGATCTCAAAACTTAGTTTGATGATCTTGGATCCTGGGCTCAGCTTGACCTAAACACTGCAACACAATAATTGTATTGTCATTATTTATAGTATGATTTGTAATAAAACTTAAACCTTTGTTTCAAAATATCGATAACCATTTTCTTGACAATCCTGTAGGCACGCTTTGGTGGTCAGTCGAGCACTGTCAAAGATGATACCATTCTTCAATATTTCATTGCGATCGTCGATATAACAGCCCAAATAACTTGCTAGAAGATAAAAATATTTCTCTCACACTCATAATATTATATTGTTATTTGTTTTTTTTTTATCAAGAATATGGGGAGATATATTGCCGGTCTGGGGTCATATATTTACCCTCGCCTACGGCTCGGATAATATGACCCAGACCGACAATATATATCCTCAAATACCATTTCATGGAACCAAATAATTACAAATATTATACATTAAAAATATTTTCCAGGCGAAAGATAATTACTTATTTTCGTTCACAAGTTAAGTTTTGTATTCATAAACAGAAATGTTATAAATAATAAAAGGTATGCAAGAAAAAGTATATTGCATGAGACATTCGGTAAAGATGGAAAAATCTGTAACCTCGGGTGAACTGTTTTTGCGGGAACTCGGCAGAGCCTCGTTCCCGCAAAACAGTTAACCCTCGGTTACAGAATTTTCCATCTTCACCTCACACTCATGCATGATACCTATAATAAAGTATGAGGTCCGCCAAGCTACATGCAATTTACCGAAAATCAAAACAAAATCGCGGACGACAACAAAAAGTGGGAGGCTACAGCGGTAATTAAGGGGCGTGTTTTCATATCAACCGCAAATGATCTTATCAAATTCAAGGAAATTTCTTTGAATTATAATATATGTATATTAAAATTGTTGCCTGAGAATAATAACAAGCTAACTCCATTTCACTTTTTTGAAACAAGCAGACAAACATTTAAAGTCAATTATTTCGGTTGTGGTTAGTCGATTTGCAAAAATAAAAAATCAGGGTGAAGAGGATCGTCCATAGGTCAGTTTTTAAAGCACTAAACGAAATATATTATAGCTAAGATGATATTTAATTTTTAAATTTGGAGAAAGCTCAAACTAGTTAAATGTTGTTCACCATTATATTCATTATATACATGTATAATATATTATTTATCTTATATTCGATTTTAGCGTTACACTGAGCCAACTGCAAGACATACCACCGTCTAACACTTACATACTCTTAAGAAAAAGGGATATAACGCAAAATATTATTGAAAATCTTTTTAAGTGGGTCCCCACTTGCTAAAACAAGGATTCGAGGAGATCTCTCTCTCTCTCTCTCTCTCTCTCTCTCTCTCTCTCTCTCTCTCTCTCTGAGACGAATCCAACGATGCAAAAATCTCATAATCTTCAAATAGTAGACAGCTCACTATAAGAATCAAGCGAAGAAATGTCGAAATATATTACTGAAGACACCTTTTCCCGTCACATGTCCATTATGATTCACATAAGGCAATAGAAAAAATATTTTAGGTTCTCATCCCCGCCCGCCTCTGTCCAAAACCACCCGCCCACAAAAATTGTATTGGTAAAAAAATCGAAACATATTCTGTTTTTGACAGAACGGGGTTTAGACCATCCCGAAATACCTGCTTAAGGTATTTCGTTAATAAAAAAAATAAAAATTAAAAAGTGCCCACCCGCCCCTTTTTTCCCAAAATCCGGATGAGAATCTAATAACTTTTTTTCTCTGGCCTAACACGATATGATTGAATTATGAAAAAGAAATACATATTAAAATTTACCCGAATTTTACTTCAGAATGTTGTAATTTATCACGGCATTTTAACGGAAAAAACTAAATTGTTTACTAGTTAACACGCGTGTTCACTTATAATAAACCCTTTTTTTCGTATAGAGATGTCTACTCAAATATTTTTAATATAAAAAGGTGAAATATGCATACCAGGAATCGCCACATTCAGAAAAAAACAGCCTCTCCACACAGTCAAGAAGAATAGAGGGAGAGAGCATTGTTAATAAAAGGATCAGTTTCAAAAAAGACACCCCTAACAATTAACAAAAAATGAGAACCCGAGGGGTTACCGCCTTGGAACGGTCAGAGGCAAATAAAATTCCCACTGGGGGTTTAAACCAGGTTCTAGAGAACCAAAGTCTCTGGGTATTCTTTTTTATATTAGGAATGTTTATTTATCAAAATAATACCCATTCAAACAATAATTATACGTTGAATGTTAAATTCATTTTATTTCACGTATGTAGAATTTGTACTTTTCTTAGAACGTAATGAACATTAGATAAAATACTTTAATTACAATAATTAAACCAGAAATCATGATAATTGCTGAAGATACAACAAAACAACAAACCGGTCTTGTAGTGTTGAGAACTGTTGAAGGTGACTAAATCAAAACTTTCGCTGGCGAATTTTGTAACCATGCAACCGATGCACTCTCCAGCCCAAGGCTGATAGAAGATTCTGAAGCAACCCAATTTTCTTATACATTCCATCACACAAGTTGTTTCTGTTACACCTGATACGCGGAAGACTTTCCAATCTTGTGTGCAAACAGAGCCGTCAAAATGTGGGTCACGAATTAGAGGGAAAAAATAAACTGCTCTATTAACAACTAATCCATTTGACGCTAGCCATAACAGCTTAATCAGATCGCTCAATTTAAACATAACTATTGTTTGAAAGAATTTCTTCAACTTGAGTTTGTTGTTAAGAAAAATGCAAAATCGTTCAAATAAATTTATCGAATTAAACTTGTACTTCAGAGAATCACAAAATGGTAACTGCGTTAAATTAGTTCTTCAGAACGTCACCAATAATCAATGTTTCAATAAAGCTTGCTATCTGAAAGTTATACTGTACAGGTACCATGCCTGGTGAGTTTAATAAAGAACTGATTTTCGTGTTTTTTTCTGCGTTTCATCGATGTATGAACTGTGAGAAAAAATACACCTTATTTGCAAACACACGCACGCACGCACAAGCATTTTTTAAATTGTTAAAATTCTGACAATTCTGAAACGCAGAAAAAAGAAAATCAATTCTCATAATTAAAACCTTCGACAAACCTAATTATTTATTTCTCATTTATTGTTTTTATAGTTGTGATTTGCGTATAGTAATAAGGAGCTGCTTAAATGAAGTGTGGTCACATGACTATTACATGTAGTACTCTAGAATCTGATTGATTTTCCACTGACCGTTCCAAGGCGGTAACCCCTTGGGTTCTCATTTTTGTTAATTGTTTGTGGTGTCTTTTTGAAACTGATCATTTTATTTATCATGCTCTCTCTCTCTCTCTCTCTCTCTCTCTCTCTCTCTTCTTGACCTTGTGGGGAGGCTTTTTTTTCTGTATATGGCAATTCCTGAAATGCATATTTCACCTTTAAATTGTTTTAAGTTATTATTGTATGGCTGCAATTATGCATGTATTCCTTTGCGTAACTTGTCATTTTGTCTGGAACATGATCATATTGATATCGTATGTTCAAACAATGGTTGTTGTAATCACAACGCTGCCAATTCGCAGTTCAGGGTGGAATACTGCAACGTCTCAGTTCTAACGAATATTAACTGTACCACTTATTATGATGGAAATGACTGAAAAAGGAGCAAACTTCGCCAAAATTACCGACAAAGTAGTACACATTATGATCTGTTGTTAGTAAATTTTACCGCATAAGTAACGCAATAACAAATATGTTGGTTTTTTTTGGGAAGAATTTGGATAATTAATATCACGTCCTGCTAGGCGATGCTGCTTGATCTTGCAGGGTCGTAGCTAGCCCTACAATCATTTTGATTAATTGTGCTGGGGGAATGGTGGGTCCAGGAGAATGCCAAGTTTTCCCACCACTTCCCTACTAAATATTTCACAAATAGTGCAATATGGTGCATTGGGCGTTTTGGGGCGAATTATTTGGATTCAGCCACATACTCGCGTATACATGTACGCAGCTACGCACATGTCTTTTGCTTAAATTCTGTATATGTTTGCTGCTGATTTCATTATATGTCTGTAAACAAACTTATTTGCATCTCTCATATGTATGTATCTTATTACCACGAACATTTATCCTCTTTCCTTTTCGAGGATCTCTGAAATTTGAAAGCTTGCTGCTTTCGGGTTCCTCTCCTACCCTCCCTCCTTCAAGCTCTCTTAAACATCACGTGATACATTAATTTTTGCTATCAGAAGTAATTCTTTTCCCAGAGGCTTAGATTTGGCATTAAATTTTGTCATTCTTGCAACAGGAGTTATTGATCACTGTAAACATATTTAATTCAGCCCCATCTCAGCATTTGCCACAAGACCATTCTTGGTTTTATAAATACAGTATCACGTAGCTTTGTATTTATCAAACATCTGTTATAGTACATGGATTGATTAAGTTATTACTGTATGGCAATAAACTATATATTGCTTTGTGTGACTTTTCATTATGTTTGGAGCACAATGTTGTTATGATTATGTATAAACTAGTATTTTACTTTTGTCGATTGAAGACATTTTCTTTGGCCATCGGTTCGAAAACAACTAGTAATTTACCTCCATCGAACCCTCTATCAATCATAAATTGTGATGTATTCATTGAACGTGGGCAAAGAATAACAACTCGATTTTGTGTTTAAATAATTATATCATGAAAAATATTTTTAAAAAAATATAAAAAGAATAGATGAAATTGAATCGATTTTTTTTTTGATAAATAAATATGGAAAAAGAAATATAATTTAATTTC
>JAZAYU010000237.1:456638-737315 GCA_038501625.1 Corbicula japonica | reverse complement strand
CAGCTCACTATAAGAATCAAGCGAAGAAATGTCGAAATATATTACTGAAGACACCTTTTCCCGTCACATGTCCATTATGATTCACATAAGGCAATAGAAAAAAATATTTTAGGTTCTCATCCCCGCCCGCCTCTGTCCAAAACCACCCGCCCACAAAAATTTTATTGGTAAAAAAATCGAAACATATTCTGTTTTTGACAGAACGGGGTTTAGACCATCCCGAAATACCTGCTTAAGGTATTTCGTTAATAAAAAAAATAAAAATTAAAAAGTGCCCACCCGCCCCTTTTTTCCCAAAATCCGGATGAGAATCTAATAACTTTTTTTCTCTGGCCTAACACGATATGATTGAATTATGAAAAAGAAATACATATTAAAATTTACCCGAATTTTACTTCAGAATGTTGTAATTTATCACGGCATTTTAACGGAAAAAACTAAATTGTTTACTAGTTAACACGCGTGTTCACTTATAATAAACCCTTTTTTCGTATAGAGATGTCTACTCAAATATTTTTAATATAAAAAGGTGAAATATGCATACCAGGAATCGCCACATTCAGAAAAAAACAGCCTCTCCACACAGTCAAGAAGAATAGAGGGAGAGAGCATTGTTAATAAAAGGATCAGTTTCAAAAAAAGACACCCCTAACAATTAACAAAAAATGAGAACCCGAGGGGTTACCGCCTTGGAACGGTCAGAGGCAAATAAAATTCCCACTGGGGGTTTAAACCAGGTTCTAGAGAACCAAAGTCTCTGGGTATTCTTTTTTATATTAGGAATGTTTATTTATCAAAATAATACCCATTCAAACAATAATTATACGTTGAATGTTAAATTCATTTTATTTCACGTATGTAGAATTTGTACTTTTCTTAGAACGTAATGAACATTAGATAAAATACTTTAATTACAATAATTAAACCAGAAATCATGATAATTGCTGAAGATACAACAAAACAACAAACCGGTCTTGTAGTGTTGAGAACTGTTGAAGGTGACTAAATCAAAACTTTCGCTGGCGAATTTTGTAACCATGCAACCGATGCACTCTCCAGCCCAAGGCTGATAGAAGATTCTGAAGCAACCCAATTTTCTTATACATTCCATCGCACAAGTTGTTTCTGTTACACCTGATACGCGGAAGACTTTCCAATCTTGTGTGCAAACAGAGCCGTCAAAATTTGGGTCACGAATTAGAGGGAAAAAATAAACTGCTCTATTAACAACTAATCCATTTGACGCTAGCCATAACAGCTTAATCAGATCGTTCAATTTAAACATAATTATTGTTTGAAAGAATTTCTTCAAATTGAGTTTGTTGTTAAGAAAAATGCAAAACCGTTAAAATATTTTTTTTCGAATTAAACTTGTACTTCAGAGAATCACAAAATGGTAACTGCGTTAAATTAGTTCTTCAGAACGTCACCAATAATCAATGTTTCAATAAAGCTTGCTATCTGAAAGTTATACTGTACAGGTACCATGCCTGGTGAGTTTAATTAAGAACTGATTTTCGTGTTTTTTTCTGCGTTTCATCGATGTATGAACTGTGAGAAAAAATACACCTTATTTGCAAACACACGCACGCACGCACAAACAACGAATGTTTTATATTGTTAATATTCTGGCAATTCTGAAACGCAGAAAAAAGAAAATCAATTCTCATAATTACAACCTTCGACAAACCTAATTATTTATTTCTCATTTATTGTTTTGTAGTTGTGATTTGCGTGTAGTAATAAGGAGCTGCTTAAATGAAGTGTGGTCACATGACTATTAGTGCACCCAAGAACCTGATTGATTTTCCACTGACCGTTCCAATGCGGTAACCCCTTGGGTTCTCATTTTTGTTAATTGTTTGTGGTGTCTTTTTGAAACTGATCATTTTATTAATCATGCGCTCTCTCTCTCTCTCTCTCTCTCTCTCTCTCTCTCTTCTTGGCTGTGTGGGGAGGCTGTTTTTCTGTATATGGCAATTCCTGATATGCATATTTCACCTTTAAATTGTTTTAGGTTCTTATTGTATGGCTGCAATAAAACATGTATTCCTTTGCGTAACTTGTCATTTTGTCTGGAACACGGTATTGTTATCGTATGTTCAAACAATGGTTGTTGTAATCACAACGCTGCCAGGGAAGAATACTGCAACGTCTCAGTTCTAACGAATATTAACTGTACCACTTATTATGATGGAAATGACTGAAAAGGGAGCAAACTTCGCCAAAATTACCGACAAAGTAGTACACATTATGATCTGTTGTTAGTAAATTTTACCGCATAAGTAACGAAATAACAAATATGTTGGTTTTTTTGGAAGAAATTGGATAATTAATATTACGTCTTGCTAGGCGATGCTGCTTGATCTTGCAGGGTCGTAGCTAGCCCTACAATCATTTTGATTAATTGTGCTGGGGGAATGGTGGGTCCGGGAGAATGCCAAGTTTTCCCACCACTTCCCTACTAAATATTTCACAAATAGTGCAATATGGTACATTGGGCGTTTTGGGGCGAATTATTTGGATTCAGCCACATACTCGCGTAAACATCTACGCAGCTACGCACATGTCTTTTGCTTAAATTCTGTATTTGTTTGCTGCTGATTTCATTATATGTCTGTAAACAAACTTATTTTCATCTCTCATATGTATGTATCTTATTACCAGGAACATTTATCCTTTTTCCTTTCCGAGGATCTCTAAAATTTGAAAGCTTGCTGCTTTCGGGTTCCTCTCCTACCCTCCCTCCTTCAAGCTCACTTAAACATCACGTGATACATTAATTTTTGCTATCAGAAGTAATTCTTTTCCCAGAGGCTTAGATTTGGCATTAAATTTTGTCATTCTTGCAACAGGAGTTATCGATCACTGTAAAAATATTTAATTCAGCTCCATCTCAGCATTTGCCACAATACCATTTTTGGGTTATATAATTACAGTATCACGTGGCTTTGTATTTATCAAAAATCTGTTATAGTACATGTATTGATTAAGTTATTACTGTATGGCATTAAAATATATATTGCTTTGTGTGACTTTTCATTATGTTTGGAGCATAATATTGTGACGATTATGTATAAACTAGTATTTTACTTTTGTCGATTCAAGACATTTTCTTTGGCCATCGGTTCGAAAACAACTAGTAATTTACCTCCATCGAACCCTCTATCAATCATAAATTGTGATGTATTCATTGAACGTGGGCAAAGAATAACAACTCGATTTTGTGTTTAAATAATTATATCATGAAAAATATTTTTAAAAAAATATAAAAAGAATAGATGAAATTGAATCGATTTTTTTTGATAAATAAATATGGAAAAAGAAATATAATTTAATTTCGTCGAATATACTCACAAACTACGCATAATACATGCAAGACCTTCAGAATAATTATATAATCAGGTAAAAGAGAAGGCAAATAATTAAGGCATGGCATGTAAATACAAGAACGACTTATAGTACTTCGTACTTGCTCATAATACAGTATTACTGATGATGAGCAGAGAAAATTAAATTATCATTTTATTAACAATTTTCAAAAATACTTTTATTATATTGTTTTAAACAGATGAATATTGATAATTACAGAAGACGATTGTTGAAAAAAATGAATTATGCTAGAATATTAATAAAATGTGGTACCTGCTATGTTGTCTAATCCTGGTGTTAAAATAAAGCACTTTCCGCTCAAATATATCAATTTTTTTATAATATCCAGTTCAATGTTCCATCTAGGGTCAACCAGTGTTACTTTTTCAAAATAACTTGAAAATATTGCTCTTATAAATCAAAATCCAAACACATCTTCCTCACCCATGCAAAAAGCAATGCAAATCATGCCCACTTGTGTTTACCTTTAGGACAGTTTAATTTCTACATGTATAACAATGTAAATTTTGTGTGATGGTATTTGTGCAGTGTTTTGAAATTTATTATAGTCAATGTTTAAAAAGTTTGTTTGGAAATTGTTGAAAAAAAAGATAATTTAATTTTCACAGCTCATCATTAGTACAACCGTATTATGTGCAAGTATGAAGTACCTTAATCAATGGATCCTCTCTACAGGGTTGAGATGTCATCAGGCCATTTAAGGTGAGAGTACATTAGTTAAAGATAAATAGACAGTCACGTGGCATGCAATTATTATTAAAATATTGTTCATCAGCAAAGAGTTTTACAGTATTGATATCGTTCTGTTATTTTTATGAGAATTTCTTACTCGAAATATTTAACTTGCAATTATGATGATGATGATGATGATGATGATGATGATGATGACGATGACGATGATGATGATGATATTGATTATTATTATTATTATTATTATTATTATTATTATTATTATTATTATTATTATTATTAAACAGGTTTTCTTAAGAAAAATCCTGGTTATTAGATTGGGGTATGTCGTTGGGCGGGCGGCTGGACGGGCGGGCGGGCGGGCGTCAACTTTTTGTCAAGTTTTTTGTTAAAGTTATGTTTTTCTCAGTAACCGTTCAAGGTACAACTTTGAAACTTAACATAGTTGTCTGATATATCAATACCAATTATCAGGACAAGTTTCATAATCCCTGACTGTATTTTGACAAAGTTATGCCCCTTTTTCACTTAGAAATTTTGTGAAGTTTTGTGTTAAATTTGTGTTTTTCTCAGTAACCGTTCACGTTTCAACTTTGAAACTTAACATAGTTGTCTGACATGTCAATACCAATTATCAGGACAAGTTTCATAATCCCTGACTGTATTTTGACAAAGTTATGCCCCTTTTTCACTTAGAAATTTTGTGAAGTTTTTTTTGTTAAAGTTGTGTTTTTCTCAGTAACTGTTTAAGGTACAACTTTGAAACTTAACATAGTTATCTGACACCTGAATACCAATTATGAGGACAATTTTGATAATCCCTGACTTATTTTGACAAAGTTATGCCCCTTTTTCACTTAAACATTGTGTTAAGCTTTTTGTGAAAGTTGTCTTTTCTCAGTTACCATTCAAGGTATAGCTTTAAAACTTTACATAATTGTTTGACATCACAGTACCAATTATCAGGTCAAGATTCATAGGGGTTTTGATTGTGTTTTGCAAAAGTTATGCCCCTTTTTGACTTAGATTTTTTGTTAAGTATTTTGTGAATGTTATCTGTTGATGCCAAATTGCCTGTTGACGCTTAGCTTGGTTTGTGGGTAGCTTATATAAACATGCAGCTTGCGATTGCTACCCAGGTGTCTGTGATAAATGGCAAGGTCACTTGCTAAATGTAGAAATTCAGCTTACCCTCAATAACTTGAGTTTGCTTTTACCTCTGGATGCCAAACTTAGTATATGAGTAGCTAATATCAAAAGACAGCTTGGGATTGCCACAGGTATCTGTGATCAAGGTCAAGGTCACTGTTGCTAAAATAGAAATTCAGTTTTCCCTCGATAACTTGAGTTTGCTTTGGTACTTTTACGCCGAACTTAGTGTTGGTATCTAATATCAAGATGCAGCTTGAGATTGCTACCCAGGCGCCTGTGATAAAGCTAAATGTCACTGTAGCTAAAAATAGAAATTCAGTTTCTGCTCAATAGCTTGAGTTTTCTTTGGCCTATTGACACCAAACATGGTTTGTGGGTAGCTTATATCAAGACACTACTTAGGATTGATACCCAAGTGTCTGTGATAAAGGTCTATGTCATTTTTGATAAAAATAAAAATTTAGGTTTCTGCTTATTACTTGGGTTAGCTGTGATCTATTGACACCAAACTTTCTTTGGGTAGCTGATACCAAGACGCAACTCGGGATTTCTACTCAGAAGTCTGTGATCAAGATCAAGGTCACTTTTGCTAAAAAAAGAAGTTCAGTTTCTTTATATCAGATATTTTCTTTACAAAAGTATAAGTATTAAATGAAAACCTGGTTTTCGGCGCGTGGCGACGACTTTTTCTTGTTATTATTATTATTATTATTATTATTATTATTATTATTATTATTATTATTATTATATATAAAGTGTCATGTGATTGTCTACTTATTCATAAGAAGTAATTATGATTACATGAAGAAAAAATATTGTAGTAGCTTCCTTAACAGGTAGCCTCGGTAGTTCAATTGGCATAGCGACGGCACGGTAAGCCGGAGGGCCGAGGTTCGAATCCTGGTCGAAGCCTACACATTTTCTCCCTCCTATTTTATTTGGTGGCCAGTCGGAATCGATTAACCCTTGGAGCTCTACTGGGTGAAGCACTGGCTTAGTAGTCGATCTGAACCTACGTTGACATTTGCCGATTTAGTGGCTTGTCTCATTTAGAAGGGAGGAATGTAGTAGCGTCCTTGACAGGTAGCCACGGTAGCTCATCTGGCAGAGCGACGGCACGGTAAGCCGGAAGTCCGAGGTTCGAATCCTGGTCGAGGCCTACACATGTTATCCTGTTTCAATATGAAAAGCTGTACATTATATGTCAAAAACATTGTACATGTACCCATTAAAAAAGAAACATATTTGCGTCTGTGTAAGAAATGACCAGAAAAAAGATTTTAACAGCTTTCAATTTGTCCTGAATCTCTCCTCTCGGAGGATATAGGATAGCAGCTTCCAGGACCCGCCTGTTGTCTACACTATGCCGACTTTTCTCTTGGCTGTAACTGCACATGTTATGAGACCGGCATAAAATATCGCTACTCCCTGTAATTATAAATCGCAAACGGTTTTATTTTCAACAACCAAAGCCTGTTTAAATCGATTAAGATTATTTATAAAGTTTTTAAAATGTATATATCATATACACATTATACCGTCAAATGTTCATTTTTAATATTACAATTATAAAAATTTTATCAGTTATTTATAAAAGATTAAATACACATTCATGTTGCTTAGTAACCATCTTAAACTACTAAAATGATATTAAATTCACAGATACTTGATATATAAGGATGCAACGTGTATTCATCAACATAAATTTGTACTTAGTCTATTGTCTTAAGTAAGTTTCATTTGAAAATATTTCAAGAAAACAGGAAACTTTTAATAGCACAATATGTTAAATCTTCCTACAGAATTTAACACTTTTAATAGAACAGCAAATAATGTTGTAGTTTGCTTTCAATGTTATACAACTGAAAACTTTTAATATTTAAAAGAGTAGCAAACTATGTTAATGGTATACACTTGAAACTTTAAATAGAATAGCAAGCTATGCTTCAAGCTTTCTTTACAACGGTATACAATTGAAAACTTTAAACAGAATAACACGCTATGTTAAAGTTTGCTTGAGAAAGGTATGCAGTTGTAAACATTTAAAAGAATAGCAAACTGTGTTAAAGTTTGCATTACAACGATATGCACTATTTACCATTTAATAGAAAAGCACGTTAAAACATGCTTAGATTTACAACGGGATACGATAAAACGTTTAATAGAATAACATTTCCTTTATTATGGCATACAGTTGTAAACATGTAAAAGCATGCTATGTTATACAGTTGCTTTTCATTTAAATACAATCGAAAACTTTTAAAAGACTTGCAAACTAAGTTAAAATTTTCTTTAACTTATCATGGTATATATTCATAAGATTTTAATAGAATAGCAAGTTTTACCTAAATTGAACTACACATAAATCTGATCAATAAAATATATATTTAAACCATTTTTCTATGATGTCATGTTAATATTTTTTCGGTTACCATGAAATTTGTGTATTAACGGACATTAAAAGATACTACAGTATGTGTTACCTCTATGATGCACAGTATGACGACAATGGCTATTGCGACAGAAGCAAGTCTGGTAAAAATTTCATCAAATACGTCATAACAGCCCTGAAAGTAAACATAAGTCAGTCATATCGCAGAAGTCAGTTTTCATAGTTATTAAATAGATGTAAGACGATGACTTCTTATAAAATTCTGTAATTGTTCTTCACTGATTTGAGTTGTGGATCGACAAAAAAAGTAATCCTTAAAATTATCCTTTAAAAAGCGAGAGCACTCTATTAGATTCTCAAATCTTATTTTTAATAACAGAACAAAAGCCTCGCCTGCATCAGAGTTTTGAATGAAACACCTTTATAACAGATTTGCGCTTATCCATGAAAACAATTTTGGATTAAACAACACACATGTAGAGCTACATGCCTTTTTAAATGGTACCGCTACCTTTGCACATGTTCAATTTTTCACCATCTTAAGGTAAGATGTACTTACATGTAGGCCTATACCACATTTAAAATCCTATATTTACAGAGGTATGATAACCTTGCAAACTCTGTGTACACGCTGTGTTTGCGTAGTTCAAATAATTATCCGCCGTTACGTCTTTGCAACAGGATGATGGTATGACGTCACTTCCGTGATTTCCCGTCGACCACCATTTGGACGGAAGTTGTTTAAAGTTATTATCTGATACTTTTACTGGTTTAACTCCACAACAACCAAACTGTAATAAAACAAGACTTACACATCTAAATGTAAATACAATGTCCATTTTAATGAACAGCAAATGACGACAAACATTTCATATTTGTCCGTGAAAGATTTACGAAGTGGCCGTTCCGGAATGAATGAGAAAAGACGAACAATGTTTGCTGATGTCACAATAGATTTGCAACTAACTTCTGCATTAAATCGACGATTTTATAAATAGGAGCACAGTTGATATAAATTAGCGCCTGTTTTATTAATAAATATATAATCCTTGCAGATGGGTAAGGTATGCGGTAATCACTATTATAATCGCAACGGTCATTAGACAAGTTGTTCGATTAATCGATTTTTTGTCGGGTTTGATGTCCATCGCTAGTATATTCTTAAATCTGAATTTCATCATAGTTTATTTTCACCCAAGACTTCAAACATGATAGTAGATACAAATGGGATTTTATCAAGAGTCTGCCAGCTACATAAACGCACACCTTGCTACAATTTCAAACTTTTGATAGAATAGAATAGCAAACTGTGTTAAAGTTTTCTTTACAATGGTAAACTATTGAAAACAATTTAACAGAATAGGACACTATGATATAGGTAAAAGGGGTAAGAAACTATTTCAACGTTTGCTTTAAAATGGTACACAATTTGAAACTTTTATAAAATAGCATAGTAAATGTGTTAAATTTGCTTTACAATGGTAAACAATTGGCAAAAAAGAAAAAGAAACGGTGTCAAACTTTGCTTTAAAATGGTTAACAATTTTAAAGTTTAATAGAATAGGATAGTATGTTAAAGTTAGCTTTACACAGGTAAACAATTGGAAATTTTAATAGAATTATTATAGCATACTTTGTTAAAGTTTTCTTTGAACTGATAAATAATTGAACATTTTTAATAGGATAAGAAACGATGTTAAATTTTGACTGACAAAGGTATACAATTGGAAACGTTCTCTTAACCTACGTTAGCAACATTTGCAGTGTTTCAAAGCAGTTATAAATGTAAAGTAACAACAGTGTTTAATAGTAGTAATCAAGGTAGCTTTGTTCCCATCTATATAATTGTGATGCATTGATACAAAATGGCGCTAACTGACATGGCGATCAGTGTACATCATAGTCAAAATAGCGGATTTAAACTTTCTGAAAATGTTTTTACATGAACTAACTTGGTTTATCCAGAGAACATTGAAGACTACGCGGATGAGTTGGCTGATCTTGGTCTATAGGTCGCTCTACCCATTAGCCTCATTTTGTAACATTGCGCCACTATTTACCCACAGACGTAACTCGAGTCTACAAGTACAGGCAAATCCAGGGGTGGGGTGGGGTCGGTAGCGTAACCCGAACGTTTTTAGGCAGCAATATTTAATTTTTGTGTGGATTTTGGTCAGAAAATTAGAAATGTCCAAGCAACTTTCTTAAGACTGCGCCAAAAGAACCCTCTCTGGAAATCTTGCATCCGACCATGAACGAGTAAATATACACTCACTCGTATTTAACTAGAATGTTGTGTTCCGCGGAAAACATGTGTCGCCTGCATGGAAAAAGTTGAAATGTGGGCCTATGTTTAAAAATATATAATAAAAATATTTTATTTAAGTTGATTTCAATACTTCACCACAGAAAGCATGTGTCATCTAAATTGCATTTAAAAGGGGAATAACTAAAATAATGGTGAAACCTGAGTTATCATCTTTAAACATTGGTTTGTAAATGCAGATGAGTTATTCAAAGTATTAAGTGAATTAATTGAACAAGTACTTTCCATTTTACAGCCAACACTAAGTTTCACGTTAAAGTTGCATTTGAAAGGGACATAACTCATAAAATATTGAAACTGGAGTTATCATTCTTGTCATCACAGATGGCATTGTTCATGCTGATAATATATTCCAAGTATGAAGTGAATAGGACAAGTACTTCCAAAGTTATAGGCAACATTAAGTTTCAGGTTAAAGTTGCATTTGAAAGGGGCATAACTCAAAAAATATTGAAACTGGAGTTATCATTCTTGACGTCACAGATGGCATTGTTCATGCTGATGATATATTCCAAGTATAAAGTGAATAGGACAAGTACTTTCAAAGTTAAAGTCAACATTAAGTTTCGTGTTAAAGTTGCATTTGAAAGGGGCATAACTCATAAAAGTTTAAACTTGAGTTAAAATTCTTGTCGTCACGGATGGCATTGTTTGTGCTGATGATATATTCCAAGTATGAAGTGAATAGGACAAGTACTTTCAAAGTTATAGGCAATATTAAGTTGCAGGTTAAAGTTGCATTTGAAAGGCGCATAACTCAAAAAATATTGTAACTGGAGTTA
Organism: Corbicula japonica; assembly: GCA_038501625.1. Classification (NCBI taxonomy): domain Eukaryota; kingdom Metazoa; phylum Mollusca; class Bivalvia; order Venerida; family Cyrenidae; genus Corbicula; species Corbicula japonica. The sequence continues at coordinate 726,580 of JAZAYU010000237.1, read as the reverse complement.
TCATTCTTGTCATCACAGATGGAATTGTTCGTGCTGATGACATATTCCAAGTATGAAGTGAATAGGACAAGTACTTTCAAAGTTATAGGCAACATTAAGTTTCAGGTTAAAGTTGCATTTGAAAGGGGCATAACTCAAAAAATATTGAAACTGGAGTTATCATTCTTGACGTCACAGATGGCATTGTTCATGCTGATGATATATTCCAAGTATAAAGTGAATAGGACAAGTACTTTCAAAGTTAAAGTCAACATTAAGTTTCGTGTTAAAGTTGCATTTGAAAGGGGCATAACTCAAAAAAAGTTTAAACTTGAGTTAAAATTCTTGTCGTCACGGATGGCATTGTTTGTGCTGATGATATATTCCAAGTATGAAGTGAATAGGACAAGTACTTTCAAAGTTATAGGCAATATTAAGTTGCAGGTTAAAGTTGCATTTGAAAGGCGCATAACTCAAAAAATATTGTAACTGGAGTTATCATTCTTGTCATCACAGATGGAATTGTTCGTGCTGATGACATATTCCAAGTATGAAGTGAATAGGACAAGTACTTTCAAAGTTATAGGCAACATTAAGTTTCAGGTTAAAGTTGCATTTGAAAGGGGCATAACTCAAAAAAATAAACTGGAGTTATCATTCTTGTCATAACAGATGGCATTGTTCGTGCTGATGATATATTCCAAGTATGAAGTGAATAGGACAAGTACTTTCAAAGTTATAGGCAACATTAAGTATTAGGTTAAAGTTGCATTTGGAAGGGGCATAACTCAAAAAATATTAGAACTGGAGTTATCATTCTTGTCGTCACAGATGGCATTGTTCATGCTGATGATATATTCCAAGTATGAAGTGAATAGGACAAGTACTTTCAAAGTTATAGGCAACATTTAGTTTCAGGTTAAAGTTGGGGGACTACCGGACGACGCCGACGACGACGACGACGCCGACGCCGCCGGGCAATAGCATCCCTATGTGTCTACCTGCTATCGCAGGCGACACAAAAAGTGTCGGATTAGACGTTTCCCCAAGTGTATCATGTGTATTTTGAGTTTAATCCAATTGAGGGTCATAGCATTATCTGTCACTTATTGGAAATAACGTCCGTGTGTAAATTATCAAAAAGAGCATTTCAAGTTGGCATTCTGTCAGAATCTACCAAAGTTTTACAAAGTTACGGCTATTGTGCGTTTTATATAACGTTAGATTAAAGGTCAATGTCAAATTTTGTCATTTATTTCAAATTTTAGCATTTTTAATTAAACCTGTATCGACGGACAATACCGTGTTCGTCATCTTGCCCAAAAGTTGACAAGATGACAGAATGTTTGAGAGCATACCACCTCAAGCCGCAGATTCTTAGAAGCATTAAAATAATAATAAAAACAACTTCAATTCTCTATTCATACTTGGGATACACGGAATACCGAAATTAACGAAATATTATTGGACAACCGGATTAAAAGTTTTATATAGAAAACATTTCTTTTTGTTTAAATTAGTTAATGTGTAAGAATATTATGTATATTTCATAAATGCCAACTATTTTTTCTAGTTAATTCGTTAGAATGTAAGTATTTTTAATAAATTCCAAAGAGTAACTTTAATACAATATTCTTAATAGTTATGTGTCAATGTTAACATATGACATGATAGCTACAAAACGTAATAATTTGATAAATAACCTTTTGTTTTGAACAAGAATATGAAGTGTTAGCTGTCTTACCTATACCATACTTGCACTATACTGGGGCCTGCTAATGTCCCTGCTATAGTTCGATTTTGACCCGTGAGCTGTGACCTTTAGGACCCGTCCACTGTTATAATCCAAAATAGGTAAAGTACGTAATTTGACAGTTACCGTAAAATTACTTAACTTATACGATATTAAAACCTGTTCGATGCAGCAGATATTCCGTTACGAAGTAATAGCTCAGTGGGTAATACTCGGGCTATGATGTGAAACATTGCAAGTTCGATTTCAGTAACAGTATCTTTTTATTTTTTTTTCTTTCATTTGCTTTTAATAGTTTTAATTTTATTCATATGATATGATTTTATTTATTGAGTTGTTTTATCTTTATTTTTTCGCAATTCTCTTTTAATTTTGTTCATTTTCATTCTATTTAAAACAATATACATTGTATTATTGTTGAGCAGCTTGTCGTGACCTCTTAACGCCCTGCGCCGAAGGCGCGCTGACGCATGTGAATCCTTAAGTTCTGTAAATATTCTTAGTAAACGGAGCCTTCATAACATTGTCTTTCTTTTATTTACAAAATAATAAAATTTAATAATAATTATTTACAAAAATCATTTTGCACACATTTTTGGCCTCGACCGAAAACTGTGCTTTAGTAAGTTTGAATTGCGACATCTTAACCTGTTCGATGAAAGCTTACTTGAAATGCACGGTTTAATGGCATTTTGTCGGTGTCTACATGAAAGTACATTGTAATGAAAAACACAATGACATTAAAAACAGAAAAAAAGAAATACCTCGTAGGATTCGAACACACAACCCTTAGGACATATTTGCAGAAATCAGAAGCGTTACTGTCACGGCCATGAAACTTTTGTTACACGCTTGTTTAACTATAGCATTTTGAGCAATGATCGTTTTATCTAACTTCCCTATTTTGTGGAATATTCCAAAAATCTATAAATACAAATGTACATTCACGGCTCAATGCGTAAAATTGGAGTATACCTTGATTTAAACTACGTGATAAACACTTTTAATTTATTTCAGTTTACACTACTTTTAAGTTTTTTTTATCGAAGTCAAGGATAACAGTCATTTATATCTACATAAAATAGTCAAAGCAGTAGTAACAGTTTAAGATATAACAGTTACTTTGTATCATACATGTCATACAAGAAAAGACCGAAGCTTTATATTTATTGTGTCGTAGCTGTCATTTAAATCCTTGAATATTCTTACCATTTATGCCTTCTTTTCTATAGACTAAGTACACTTTACAATTTTGCTAAGTATACACTTACATTTGTCAAAAGTTCTAAGTGCACACTTTTCAATTTTGAATATCTCAAGGTAAAATATTTCTAATTAAAAGAAAATTTGACAATGTGTTGAACATGACCAAACAACTATTATTAATTAAAAACTGTGCGAATGTTTAACGTAATACGTCATCCACGTCGGCAAACGCTGTTTATGCTTTACCCACGTGAGACAATCAAAATTTTTTTTTTTACAATCGACTTTGTTTTCAACATGTTCACTCACACTGAACAGTTGAAAGAAAAAAACCCACACCAAAACTTAATAATAATGGAACGTTTTTCAACTGGAAACCACGATAATGCCGTCAAAATGCTCTAACTGGCACAATTTTAAATGTCTCATTAAAATAACCTGATGTTCATCACAAATGCAAAAGAAATTCCTCATTTTTGCATATTTTATCGTTATAATAAAAAAATTAAATGATTTTATTTTCTAGATTGATAACGTAAATTACGTTGTACGTTGACGTTAATCTCTTACGTCATTAAATATTTAAGTAAAAGAACGTAAAAAACGAAAATTTAATTATTGCATTAGTGCATTGCAATAGCAAGCTACAACCTTTTAATTTAGATTTGCAATTTCAGTTAGAATTTTAATGATACAAAGATGAGAAATTGATCACAACTGATAGCGGATGCAATGATTATTTACTTGAGAATTGCTTTCTGTGTACCAGTAAGCTAAAATGATATATTTGTTTTAATTGCGCTAACTTAAAGCAGATTCCACTATTTTTGTGTGCGTTTATTTGATATTGAGTCCTCTTCATTGTAATTTACAATATTTTGAAAAAAAAATCAATAAAATAGTTTGGAAAATCAACATTTGTCAAGTGATTTTGGGGCTATTGACCTAAAACTTTTAATAAACCATGCAATGAATACTGACTGATTTATTAGTAAAACTTCATTCAAAATGACAGACAACTGACTGATCAAATTCATTTAGAAAACTGACACCCACAGAATACAAATTCACAAAATCAGTTAATAAAGCGTATGTTCAACTAAATAAACGAATTACACCTACATATAAATGAAGATTTGGAACTTAGAAATATGCTATTCTAAGACTTCTAATTCAGTTAAATTAAATTCGATTTATTCTAATCTTAATGTTTTATAACTGTTTATAGACCAACCCAATTTTTGAGCAAATTAGTTTGAGTGCATAAAATGTAGTTGCCTATCTTTTAGTTCTCCAATATGCCTGTTATGTTCGACCAAATTTTTTTTAATAAATCAGTTACTATTTATTGCGTTTAGTGAAAGTTTTAGAGCAATAGCTCAATTATTAAGCAAGTAATGCCCCAGTACGAAGGTGTATACTTTGGAAAGTTGTTAAGTATTAGCTCACCAACGCACTGAGCTCGTGAGTGTTCTGGAACAAAGGTGAAAGTACGCAAACAATGATATAAGTAAGTAATTTGCATTAACATTTTTAATTAGGCATATATAAAAAATACAGCTGCACCCAGAAAATGCAGCCTTTTTCCCAGACAATAAAAAGTGAAATTTTTTAAACACTACCAGTGTAAAAATTAGACACCTTAAACCAGTACATAGGCTGATGCGTGCGGTCCAAAAAATGACAAAGCTATTACATGTATTACAGTTCAAAAAATAATTTCAGCTCAATCTTTTCTTTATATTTGAGCCCAATGTATTAAGTTAAACACTAATTTTACGATAAATAGGACATTCTAACTGTATTTATTTGTTAAAAGTCGGAGCATATGTACACTTAATGATCATAGTATGATCTGTGGGTGTTAAACGTTTTATACCCTTGGCTTATTGACTTTTATGATAAATAGACCGACACGTGGGAGTACGCTCATCAAAATATGAAATGATGATATGGCCGATATGGTTGACTTTAATGCTTTTCAAGACAAATTTTAAGAGTGGAATTATATAAAGATATTTATATTGTAAATACATGGCAAATGATGTATCTGCATCATCAATAGAAGTAGAACTGTAACGGCCTGTTTGGGTCTTGTCGTATTGTGCGGTCTTGACGTATTTTTATTTATCCTCCCATTTTCACCAACTGCTGATTAGCCTGTCTGCCACTACTATTAACCGCACAACAAAATATTTTAATCAACCAACCTCTACTCTCCAACGCCCAAAATTTACCTTTTCGTCTCACAAGTACGGTGAAAGTAAAAATAGGCAGTACGAACTACTTTTGAACTTATTTTAAGACACACAATTCAGTCTGGAAAGAGAACTCAGAGCTAATTTTGAGACACATGTAAAAGCGGATGTGCAAAAAAACCCAAACTGAACTGTAAATTAAAACATGGTAAACAGTACTGATTCATAATATTATTATAAAATTGCATTAAGATGTTATTTAATTCATGAAACTGTACCTGTTCTATTGTAAATACTGTAGTTTTGATGGATTACCTGTTCGGCCTTTGATGCTATCAGCAGCGCTTAAGTAGACTTCTTACATGACTTGATAACAAATATTGGGGGACGTATACGTTTATGTTTACTATTCAGTTTTTATAATACATGTAATAATAATAATAATAATAATAATAATAATAATCAAAAGACAGCAACAGCAGCACTAATATTATATTACTATTTTACCGTTAATCAAGTGAATTCATGTTGGCCTTATTATTGTTATTGGACAAGGGTAGTGATATTGGCCGAATGACAATTTTATTTTTTAGCAAAATATCCATAGTTCTAGATGTTAAAATGCTAATTCAGCCTGAGGAGATGAGGTGTCTGGCAATCTTCAATAAGTCAACAGAGGTGACCTGGTTGGTATGTGCTACCAAGAAGATGCAGACATGCAAGTTTTTTTCGTTTTGAAATGAAAACAAAAACAACATTGCAGACAATATTCCAAAACATTGTGGCAGCTAATTCTCTTGTTCACCCAGTCTAAATGTTTCTATCCAAAACGAGCCATCTTCCTGGCATGTTAAACTTGACAAAAACATAACATTAATAAAATGAAAATCAGGTCGACTGCTCGTTTTGCTATTTAATTGCTAGAACACAATGAATTTTAATTGAAAATCAAGAAAAATAAATGGAAATGTTATTTTAGGGTATATTTTTTAAAGCTTAACGGATCATGATGCTAACAATGAGAACATAAAGTCGAAATATACTTGCAATACTTTAATTTATACTTACATATCCATATAAAAAATTTAATCATAGACTGAGTGTGCTTTTTGAATATACATTATTTTAAAAAAAAGAACTGTTCACGAAGAAAAAATGTTAATGCCTGTACAACCTGTCGAAAACATATGCTTCGCCTAGTTTATATTGTAATTAATTCTCTTGCAGTCTGCAGTGGAAAATATTATTAACAGTTTATTTGACGCAGAGTTCAACAAACGTTCTGCAACATTATTCCCCGGATGTAACAAGATACAGGGGGTTATGACTGGTTACTTAATACTAAGCATGATGATATATTGAAATCCACATTATCATTGCTACTTTTATTAATTGTCTAAGGGTTCAGAGTTTACAACTGACAAGTTAGTTCAGTTGGTTAAAAGAAGCATATGATAAATGATTTTACCTACTGACGTTCTCTTTTGTTATAATGTGGAAATTTCAGATTCTCTAGACTGGCTCACGTCCATATGTTCTGTTATATATTTTCATGTTACTACATGTAATTCAAAAATCACCAATACCTCCAGGAAGAGCAACTCCTGAAGGTACCTTATTGATATGGATTTTAACTCCCTTATCTCCCAGAACGGTGGTTCTGCATATCAGAGAAAATGAAATGAAATAAAAAAGATTATAAATATTTCAGTGTTGTTTTTTTATAAACCATCTAGCTGGTACCAGGCTACACATTCTCCAAAGCAAGTAAAGTCAAGCAGATTACTACGTGATGTTTTCGCAACTCCGTTGGTGATGATATGGTAGCGGGTCACTTAATTGACGGTTGCACAATTTTATTAGCAATATTAATTAATGGCTGAATAGTTCCATGCATTTAATTTCAGCGATTAGAAAACTTCTAAAATATTTTATTATTTCCTTCTTATCTGGGTTACATTGTTTTGGTTAAAATCCACATTGCAGTACACCCGTATACATTTTTTCCAATGATACGGTTGCAGAAGGAACTTTATGTTTAAAATTATGATCTTGAAGAATTTAAATCTAGAGACACTTATCTAATACGAGTCGTTGCAACTACATTTCAAATAATTCAGCTTAATCAGCTACTGATTAAAACGGACACAGTAACTACCATCTGATCTAAGCCAACAGGCCGAAAAGAAAATTATTGGAAAAGTTTGGTGTTTAAGTTATATAAAGTTGAAATTAGTGCAAGACTCTAACCACAATAATATATAATCTAATTCCAGAAATCCAAAAGATGCTTACTGTCGAGACGTTTTTTTTTCTGAAAAATTTATACATTCAATTTACATTAAAATTTTCAATAACCGATACAATGTAAATCTGCTGTAAACACACTATAATTTTAGTACGCATATGAGAATAAGTCACAGAAATGTTGTATATATTAAGTTCTAACTATATTTCTCTTATGCTCTGGTCTCCGAAAGGTCATTAAGTACCATCCCTTTTGCTTGACAATTCTATTCTCTTTCTATGTGCTATATGTTTGTGTGCATTTGCATACAAAATTGTCGAGTTGATGGGTGGGTTGGAGTTATATCACAAGGACAACTTGAGGCACGCCAAGGGAAAAGGTACCTTCGGTCATTTTTTGTGTTATTTTTGCTGTTACTATATTTAGAAAGAACTTTTAAATTCCTATTATTTTCTCATAACAAAACGGTGATTTTGTTACACATTTTGACAATAAAATGGTATTTTTACCGCGAATTGCATAATAAGTAATGTCGTCCGTTCAACTTTATGACGTCGTTTTAAGGATTGACGTCAACTGCCCGAAAGTACCTTTTCCCGAGGCGTGCCTCACTTGTCCTTGTTTGTTTATGTGAGAACCTTTTCGAGCAAATGTCAGGTTAATGCACTCAAGAACCTGGGTTAAAACCTTAATGGCAAATAGTTTTGCAACTGACCGTTCCAAAGCGGTTTTCCCAAGGGTTCTCTTTTTATTATTTGTTTTTGGTGTATATTTGAAATTGATATTCTTATAAACACATTCTCTCTTTTCCTCTTTCTTTTAAGCTGCGTGGGAAGGCTGTGTTTTCTACGTGATGCGATTCCGGATATGCATAACTTTTGTACAGAATCATATTTACTTTGATGTTAGACCATATGTTTACCGCTAGCTTTTCTGTCCACTTATAACTTAAAAGATTAAGTTTTGTTTTAAAATTATCTTGTTTTATCTAAAACATTGTGGCTAATGACAGGCTTGTTTTCAATAGTAACATCTTTGCAAAACTTAGAAAAATTTGACTCAAGAATATTGTTCCCAAAATTTAATAACGAAGTTTCGAAAGTTTGGTCTTAATTTAATCCAGTTAATCCCCACTGCAACAAGACATTTATCAACCAGAGAAGATAAGTTACGCGTGTATGTTAAAACAAATTACTACGTACAAAATATTTTAAAGTGCATAACTACGCATTACATAAAAAAGTAACTACATACAATTATAAGAATTACATAGAAATTGTACATCTCAAAACAAATCAACAAATATTTCTACAAAATTAATAAAAATGCACATCTCAAATGCATATTTCAAGAATAATCTCATGCGACATTAAAATCAATCATCTTAAGGTGTTTACAAGCGAAAACGTTGTTCTTAGAAGTTCATCTCAAATAGCATAATTACGCGTGTTGATCGCAACGTAATATTTATACGAGAAAACAGTAAACATTGTGTCAATTTTAAACAAGGAATTACATATTGACTGTGTTCATTTTATTACTCTTCTTATATCGGCTGCGTTTTATACCCGGATAACAACTGAATTTACATTAGATAGGAAGTAATATGCTTAACTGAAAAGTCTAAAATTTTGACTGGGTTGATTCAATTCATCAAATGAGAATATACATGGTTAATTCAATTCATTTAAAAAAGTCAAGTATGACATTATGACCATTTAAGTTATCTCTAAGCATGCTAAAAGCATACATGATGTTCTTCTCACATAGATGTTTAAAATCCTGTTTTCAGTGCGATCAGATCTGTGTGAAGACGCTTTGAATTCTATGATCACATTTTTAAATGCCTGCATATTTTGTATGAACATGTATTATTGGAATTAAAAAAATAAAAAAAATTGACGGGGCGTCATGAATTTCCTTCCTGCTTATCAAAAAAAAGCACAAAAAATTATGAGGTATATCCTTGGGGTTATTGAACAATATTCAAAGCAAGACATTGCTAGAAATGAGTTTTGCCCTAAGATGACTCTTTGTCTGAACGACAGCTCTTATTTCTGGGAGAAAGCGTAAAACGTGTTCAATAAATTAAGAACTCGTCAACCACCATAATATGATATCCCCAAACGCCAATTGATACGAAACGAAAGTCTTATCAGCGACGTTACGTGTGATCGGACCGGGGAGACGGTTATGGGTCGACAGTGTTGTTCAAAAGCATTCTCTCGTGGTAAGTTTCTAAGTACCAGCACCTTTTCCATACTGGGCTGATCACAGAAGATGATGGTGGGTGACTATCTGTGTGGTTCATCAAATGGTTGCCAGTCATCCTGAAGCTTGCTGCAACAGTATGATCTAGGTGCGTGATTTGAAATAAAATATGCGGTTGCTATTATCATGTTTCTATTTATTGCAGAGTGTACCTCTTGGCTAAATTTTAACGCAGTACGCCAATCTCCGCTATGGTTTTGTAATTGGGCCCGTCACCACGCACACAGGCAAGACATTTATTTTCCGCTATATCTACATAAAAATCTTTACTCCGAGTAGCCCTGTCATTACTTTAAAGCAAACAATGAATTCGATTTATTTTCCTTGCCAAGTGCGAGATCTCATACATCAGTTGCGAACATTTATCTTGGGATTAAACTGTGACATGATCAGTAACAGTACATGGCAATATCGTCAAGGCAGTCCAACGATAATTTCCTATTTGTGTTTCATATAATCACACGCAGTAAATAATAAATAAATTTGAAGCTGTGTCCTTGGATTCAAACTGGTCCAGTTAATTTACATTTTAGTAAAAATAACATAAAATTTGTTTAAAAACTAGTGCATTGCTCAATGCAATATGCGCGCGCATTGGGTTTTTGACAATCAAAGACAACAATATAAAACGCTGTTATTGTAACCAAGTTGCATCTTTGCAGCGTTTGTAAGAAGCTTAAATACTCCAGACATGAAGATATTAATGGAAGTTGTATTTTTGGTTGCTGTGTTAGGTCCCTGTGACAGTGCTACGACCAGAAGCATTGAAGGTTTGTGAAGCACTTTTTTCATTATGATTTTTTTTTTAATTTTCTGCACGTATTGCTAAAATGATTGTATAGATTATTCTCTTTTGATAATTTTGTATTTAGCTGTCTTTGTGATTTATCCCAAACTTAGTTGAATCGTTCATTGGTTGACACAATCTTGAGCTTTTATCTTTTGAACTTTTATCTTGAAATATACTCAAAAAGAAGAGTTTAAATAAGGAAAACATACCATTAAAAGAGTTTTCCTGAATTAATGATGTCCTTAAAATACAAATTTTATCAAAATGTTTCTTTTAGCCGTTTTATGAAAACCTCTAAAAAATGAGCCTTATTTTAAACTTAATCTATAAGATTTTAGCTTAGAATTTAACGTTACGATACTAAATTAAATCGATACTTAATTAAATCGATACTAATTTACGACGATCTTTGTACGACACACATTTATAATGTTACATTTTGTTAAACGTTGTTCATTTTACGAGTTCTTCAAACAAATCACTAGTTTGAATATATTACGATGAAAGCAGTAATTTACCGAATTTATACTTTATTTACACTTAGTCTAGTGAACATAATTCTCCGTTCTTAACAAAACATTTTTGGAAAATTGGATAATGCGGTGTTTTAATGACTATTGGAAAAGCAACGAAGGCAACAAAACACACGTTTTAATATGTAAATATATGCACACACTTGCGGGTCTTTCGTAGGACTGTTTTCCTTCTCGCTATTAAACAATCTATGTTTTAGGGTATTGCTACAGCCTACTGCTAATCCAACAGCTAATTTGACATGTAAGAAACGACGTGATTTATTTACTTTAGCAAAAATTAGGAATATTGTGAGTTTGTAATTTGCTGTATTTATCGGGCTATAAAACATTTGGATCGTCGAGAAAGTTTAAATAAGCCTGTAGCACTTACTGCTTCAAAACATTTTAAACAAGTAAACTGTTTATTTTTCACAATAATAACCATTAAATATAAACAATAAAAGTAAAGACTAAATACTTAAAAAATTAAAGTGAATAAGGACCATTACGTCATAACAACCGCTCTTCGGATACTTATAATTATTCATATGCCCAAGATCATAAAACTAAATTTGGAGATCAGTCTCATATCTCAAGCATCTGATTGGCTGAAATGGCGACCAATCGCCATTTCAGCCAATCAGATCCTTGAGATTTGAGACTAATTTCAAAACTTAGTTTTATGATCTTGGGCCCTCATTATAGTCGTTTGCAAAAGTTTGATTACATACACATATTCTAGCTCTAGCTTTGCTTTAATAGTATAAAAATATATGAGGCACGCCACGGGAAAAGGTACCTTCGGGTCATTTTTGTGTCATTTTTGTTGTTACTATATTTAAAAAGAACTTTCGAATTTCTATTATTTTCTTATAACAAAACAGTGATTTTGTTACACATTTTGGCAATAAAATGGAATTTTTACCGCGTACTGCATAATAATTAATGTCGTCTGCTCAACTTTATGACGTCGTTTCAAGGATTGACGTCAACTGCCCGAAGGTACCTTTTCCCGTGGCGTGCCTCATATAAAGTAGACAAAGGCCTATTTACCGATACCGATTAATTTAATTGAAGTAAAACGACCTAGTCAAGCTCTAGTTCAACATTCTCCACCACAGTAAATAGAAGCCCCTATTGTCATTATTGTATCACTACATAAATATCTGAGGATTATAATGTCAGAACATTTTAATTTTTAAATTTATTTATTCACTTATAAATTTGCAGAACGGAATTGCCGTTAATATTTGGAAACTCTAAAATTAGCTTATAGCCCACCAAAACAATGGAATGAAATGATTGCTTCATTTTCAAGCTGTTAGTCTGAGGAACGGAAGGTTTACTACCTTTGTCCGAGAAAAAGCAAGTGTCTATTGAATTAATCTCCTACTTTCTGCTTTTGTAGCCGTAGTGCAAATAATTTCTAGTAAAGCCTGAAAGGTACCTTGTCAGAACGAAAATATTTAGTGTTTCCAAATATCAAACTTTATGATTTAAATTGTAGAAGGCCAGTAAACAACGAAAATGCAATTATACTCAACAAAAAAGTCTTGCAACGCAGGCGTTGATCATTTGTTAATCTTCAATGTAGAGGCGTTTTAGTTTACTGCAACAGTACAGTTCTAATGCAAGTTCCTTCCTAAACGTCAAAAGTTGTCTAAAAAAAGACACTCATCTAGCCCGGGGCTCAAGCATAGGCATATCAATGGGGTGACACTTCTTACTCATTTGGGAAGAAAAACTGCTGATTTGTGAAAAAATTACAGCCTATATCCAATCATTTTCGCCATTCTTTTTCAATCATTATTGATGAAAGCTTCAATTTGCATAAAGGATATGATGCTGGGACAACAGTTCTTTCATATTAGGATGGTTTTGTATCACTTGATAACTTCCATTGTTTTTAACTGTTAACAAATGCAAAAGTTGCAAAACATTTTTTGTTGAGTATAAATATTCTCACACAGCCAGCGTACGAGTGTATACACCTAGACAAAATTGTTACTGCCTTACTCATGTAGTACAATTTACTCAGAACCGATCCTAAAATGGAGTGAGATGTTCAAAATTAAGACGAAACGCTCCTTTTCGGTCATTTATATGAGGCACGCCACGGGAAAAGGTACCTTCGGTCATTTTTGTATCATTTTTGTTGTTACTATATTTAGAAAGAACTTTCAAATTTCTATTATTTTCTCATAACAAAACAGCTATTTCGTTACACATTTTGACAACAAAATGGTATATTTACTCCGAATTGCGTAATAAATAATGTCGTCTGCTCAACTTTATGACGTCGTTTCAAGGATTGACGTCAACTGTCCGAAGGTACCTTTTCCCGTGGCGTACCTCATTTAAGCATTTTATTGTGGTACAATTAATATTAATCACAACTGTGATATTGAAGTATATGACGCTGAATTGCAAATACATGTAACAAGATGTTGAATTAAGGGATCATACAATGATGTTGGCCAATTATTTCCGTGTAAATAATTATCATTGATTTTACTTATTTTGATTAAGGCTGTTATTCGACATGGTCCAGATGTTCAGAATGGAGTTCCTCTGCCACTGGGTTACTCTGGGTCGGCTGTGACAAATGTTGTCAGTGCAAAAGATACAATGGTGGAAGTTGCAATCTTGAGCCAGTGACAAACTGTGGGTCCATGACCGAAGCTTACCAATGCAAGTGTTATGGATATCACGGTGGAGACAGGCCTTGGTCGTGCTTGGCCCCTAATAACTGGTTTGGTGGATGCCATTAAAAGTAAACAACATACGGACGAAGAAACCCTTATAATTATACTGACATGCCTTGGCCTATATAATTTGTTTTGTTTTTGAATGCTGAATGTTGTTGAAACTATACACTTTGTGTCTTGCATATTAGACTGTAAATTGTATAAGTCAGACTCTATCAATAATAATTATTGTTTCTTTTTGTATTCGTTTGGAATAAAATTTCCCGGGTTATTTAAAGTCCTTGGTTATTATATAATTAATGTTACTAACAAATTGTTCATTTAGTGTACTTTTTTTTCAAGATTTTTAAGTTTATTTGTTGTACAACTAGTTTTTGCGAAGACCCGAGAAATTTAAATGTTAGTGTAAGTTAATATAAACAAAAAAAACTGTGATCTTCATTGTGTCATTACTGGCAATATGTATTATATGTATCTAATAATTATTTCAACGTGCATATTTCAATTTATATAGTGTACAATTTGCCTTCAAGTTTGATAACTTTTAACATGTCGCATGGAAAAAAAAGTTTTTTTCAATGTTTGGCGTCCAGACTTCGGGTAATGTACGAATCTGATGTCGTTATAATATTATTAAGCTAAGCATAATTGCATGAACATTAAGAATAAACAAGTTCATAATTTGTCATGCTTCTCCTGCCCTCATCTTGTTTTTGTTTATCAAACATGGATGCCCTCGTCTTAGTTATTTTATCTAGTATCTATATCATATTCTAACACCACTCGACGTTTTAATTTTAATTATAATAAATTATATTGTTTTACTTATGTCGATTCATAACATTTTCTTTGGCCATCGGTTCGAAAACAACTGTTGACTTACCTCTATCTAACCCTCTATCAACCCATGAATGATTACGATTCACTGGACGTGGTCAATGAATAATAACTCGATTATGTGTTTTAATAATTATAACAGGTAAAATATAAGAAGTATATATAAAGTTGATTTGAAAAGAAGTATTTTAATAAATAGAAAAAAAAGAGAAAATAATTATTGCGCTAACGATGACAGTCATGCGACAATATTGTTTATCAGGAAAAAACAGGAAACAAAATTGATATCGTCAAGTTCATTTCATGAGATTTACTCACTCGAAATATTCAACTTGACAACATACCCCAAAAGATCATAGTTATAAAACAAAGTTTCGAGTGATTGTCCACTCATCCATAAATAATAATAATTATCACAACATTTAGAAAAGAGGTGATAGTGGTACATTATCTTTAGTCAAATACATTGTACCCATTTAATGCATGAACACATATATTTGTGGCTGGGTAAGTAAATGACCAGAAAATAAGATTTAAACATTGTTTTCACTTTGTCTTGAACTCCAGGCCTCCCAGAAGTATTGAGCAACTTTCCTGGACCCACTTGTCGGCTATACTATGCCGACCTTTCTCTTGGCTGTAACGACACAAGTTATGAGACCTGCATAAAATATCGCTACTCCCTGAAATTACAAACCGCAAACAGTTTTATTTTTAAATTCAACAACAAAAGCCTGTTGAAATCAATTATGATCATTTATAACGTTTTTTAGGTGCATATCATATACTAGCACAACTATTTGTGCGCGACAATGACTTTTCTATATATGTGATGATCGTCCTTCGCGCACAACCCAGTTACTATTCAAATCAATGCGGAAAATCTTTCTTCTATTTCTATATGCCGCCGATTGGAATTTGAATCGCAACTTTGGCGGCTCCATAAGCATCTTAAACAATATGTATATTTAAAAAATTTACATGAAAAGCCACATTTAAGTAGAATCAATATATGTAATCCTTTATAAATAACGGTTCATTTTTTTATGCAAAACTCTTTTAAACTTCCACCCATGTCAACAAATTTCGATTTCGGCGCTTAAAGTTTTCCTGACTCACGTTTATCGATAAATAACAAAATTTAAATCGGGTCGATTTCCACCACAGTTTTGATCGTAACTGCTTGAGACATAAAGGTCTGTGCTAGCAGTCGAATTATTGAGACTAATCATATACATGCTTTTCTGCCTCAAATCACAATACGTATGTACTATATCAATAGTACTTTTAAAATTGCCTTTGTTTAAATATTTCGACCAGTTTATAGCTGGATGCTTTCAATATCCCAGCCAATATAGATTCGGATATTGTTCAATCACCCCAAAGACATGATAGATATACTTTGCGCTTTTTAAAATTTTGCCTTTGGGGTTGTTTGTGATAAGCATGATTTATATTCTTAGATCCCTCGTCAAAATTCTATTTTGTTAAGTTCCGCTCATTGTTTTCTCGTTTAGGGCAAACCCATTATTTTGTCTGGGTACCATACTCCGCTGAACATGGAATGGTATAAATCTGAAAATATCAAATTGAAGGTTTCATGTTCACCACCATATACATACCATAGTTTGAGAAGGATCAAAATTGTACTGTTTATTGGTGTAAATATTGAGTTGCGCTCAACTCGTAGCTAGGCGGCGTGGGCAGTAATATGCAATTCCATTCCTGCCCATGAACAGGCTCAATCAAACCGAGACTGTAATATTTTCATATTTTGTCGTGTTTGGTGGCTTTCAAAGTTCCCTTTTCATCTATTTTATTACAATTAGTGAACTTTTAACAGTAATTTGCAAAATATCACATACATATTATGATTCTTAGATACCCTTTTAATTACACATTAATTTTAAATTCCATGATATTTGTTACCACATTGAGACAGGAAAGTTCAAGACGCAACGTGTATTCACTAACATCATTTTAAGCTAAGTCTGTTGTCTAAAGTAAGAATCATTTCAAAAATTACCAAACAACTGGGAACCTTTAATAGAATCCCACATAGTTTTCGAATTTCCTTAACAACTTTGTATACTTGTAAACGTTAAATAGAATAGCAAACAACGTTAATGTTTGCTTTACAATGGATAACAATTAAAAACGTTTAATAAAAAAGCCAACTATGTTAACGTTTACTTTACAATATATTACAATTAAAAACGTAAAAAAACCCCATAAAACTATCATGTTAATCTTTGCTTTACAATGGATTACAATTAAAAGCCTTTAATAAAATAGCAAACTATGTTAACGTTTGCCTTACAACAATGTTAGAATGGATTTCACTAAGAAATGTTTAATATAATAGCAAACTATGTTAAAGTTGATTTTAAATGTTATTTATAGCTTTTGCGAGATAATTCGGTCTCACGAAATTAAATGTTTTAGAGTATGTGTTACCTCTATGATGCACAATATGACAACAATTGATATGGCGACAGAAGCAAGTCTGGTAAAAATTTCATCAAATACGTCATAACAGCCCTGAAAGTAAACATAAGTCTGTCACATTGCATACGTCGGTTTTCATACTTATTCAATGCGACGATCACTTTTTTGATAACGATTTTTAATTGCATTAACCTTATTAGTTAATGCATCTTTGCCGCAAAATTTACGAGCTATTAACTAAGGTACCTCTTTAAAATGAGTTAAATACAATGTATACCGGACGAAAACCTTTTAGATTTATCGTTTGCATAAGCGTATTCTGAATGGCAAAGCGTATTCTGAATGGCAAACTTAAAATCATAAACAAATTCCCAGTTATCAATAAAGAAAATTTCTTAAAACGTTATGGTTGTCAATCACATGTTTACCATCTGAACCATGTACGTAATGAAATTAAAATGTTACAGACTATATTTACCGAGGTATGATAACCTTGCAAACTCTGTGTACACGCTGTGTTTGTGTAGCTCAAATAATTATCCGCCGTTACGTCTTTGCAACAGGATGAAGGTATGACGTCACTTCCGTGATTCCCGGTTGACCACCATTTGGACGGAAGCTGTTCAAAGTCATTATCTGATACTTTTACTGGTTTAACTCCACAACATCCAAACTGTAATAAAACATGACTTACACAACTGATTTTAAGTATAATGTCCATTTTAATGACCGGCAAATTACATAAACATTCGAGGAAGCGTCATATTATGACGACGAACACATCATATTCTTCAGTGAAAGTTTTACAAAGTTGCCGTTCCTGAATAAATGAGAAAAGGCGAACAATGTTTACTGATGTAACAGTAGATTTGCAACTAACTTCTTCATTAAATCGAATATTTTATAAATAGGAGCACTAACACATGTTTTTATTAATAAATATATATTATATATCATTGAAGATGGGTAAAGTATGAGGTACCAACGATTTAAGTCGAAACGATCATTAGAAACAATGTCCGATTAATCGATTTATTTGTCGGGTGTGGTGTCCATCGCCAGTCTTCTATTAAATCTGAATTACATCATATTGTTTTCCCCTCCAAGACTTCAAACATGATTGTAGATACAAATGAGATTTTATCAAATGATAGTGTCTCTAGCTGGGAGCGAACCCGCACCGTCACGGCAACAGCGCCTAGCCATGCAATTCCTGCGACGTAACCAACTGAGCTAACCGGGACAACGCCAAGAAAACGTTGATCGGATAGCCCTGATATACGTAATAATCACCGCATGACATCGGTAACGGGTTAATTTACTGATAACAGTACTGACTAAATGTACGGGGAGACATTTTACGGCCGCCACACTGCACAAATAGCGCTACTAAGAGTCTGCCAGCTACATAAACGCACACCTTGCTACAATTTCAAACTTTTGATAGAATAGAATAGCAAACTGTGTCAAAGTTTTCTTGACAATGGTAAACTATTGAAAAAGTTAACAGAAAAGGAAACTATGATATAGGAAAAAAGAATAAGAAACTATGTTAACGCCGCTTTAAAATGGTACACAATTTGAAACTTTTAAGGAATAGCATATTAACTGTGTTAAAGTTTGCTTTTCAATGGTAAACAATTGGCAAAAAAGAATAAGAAGTGTCACACTTTGCTTTAAAAATGGTTAACAATTTGATAGTTTAATAGAATGGCATGGTATGTTAAAGTTTGCTTTACAATGGTAAACAATTTGGAAATTTTAATAGAAAAGCATACTTTGTTAAAGTTTTCTTTGAACTGAAAAATAATTGAACATTTTAATAGGATAAGAAACTATGTTAAATTTTGCCTGACAAAGGCATACAACTGGAACCGTTCTCTTAGCCTACATAAGCAACATAAGCGGAGTTTTTAAGCAGTTATAAATGTGAATTAACAACTGTTAAAGTGTTTAATAGTAGTGATCAATGTAGCTTTGTTCGCATGCAAATAATTGTGACGCACCAAGACAAAATGGCGCAAACTGACATGACGAGCAGTGTAGATCCTAGTAAAAAAAGTGGATTAAAACTTTGTGAAAATGTTTCTAGATACATGAACAAGGTTTATCCTGAGAACATTGAAGACCCTGATCAGACTGCGCGGATGAGAAGGCCGATCTTGGCCTATAGGTCGCATGATCAATAAGCCTCATCAGGTAATATTGCTCCACTTTTTACCCAGAGACGTACCCCAAGTATACAAGTGGAGGCGAATCATGAGGGGTTTGGTACGGTCACCTGAACGTCATTTTTGGGCAGCAAAATATATTTTTCGTGGGGATTTTAGTCAGAAAATTAGAAATTGCCAAGCAACTTTCTTAAGACTGCTCCAAAAAGGACCCTCTCTGGAAATCTTTCATCCGACCTCGCAAATCTCACTCGTATTTGAAAAGTGTCGGATCATTCACGTGTGTTGGGTAAAGATCGCGTGATCCAGCCCGAGTGAAATATGCACAAGGGCGGTAACGAGGCTATCGCGTGATCCAGCCCGAGTGAAATATGCACAAGGGTGGTAACGAGGCTGTCGCGTGATCCAGCCCTCTGAAATATGCACAAGGGCGGTAACGAGGCTATCGCGTGATCCACCCCGAGTGAAATATGCACAAGGGCGGTAAATCGGCTCTGTCGAGTTACCGCCTAAGTGCATATTTCACGAGGGCTGGATCACGCGATCTATACCCAACGTAAGTGAATGATACTTTTTCTTGCATACCGTATTTATTTTGCGCATTTTGTGGAATTTTCCTGTACATTTTTCTTCGCACTACTTTTTTATAGTAGCGGAGTGATATACGAGACATTTCATTGTTAATTCATAAATGCGTAAGACGTCGTGACGTCATATAAGTCGCGTGACTCATTCTACATGGGGGTGTAGAATCAAACATGGGTGAAAACACCGGATGACCCGATCAAGTATGCAAGAATAGAAGTTTCCCCCTGTGCCATGTTGAGTTCGTTCCTTTAGAGGGTCATAACATTATCTGTGACTAACTGGGAATAACAGCAGTGTCTAGGTACTCGATTGCAGAACATCGAAAATTCGAAGGCCCGGATGGAGTTAATTGTTAGCAACTGAATTTACGTTTTATAAGCATAAGAAAATGCATTTCATGCAATAAGAAATTTGCTTTTTTGACAGTGTATTTTAACTTTGTTGATAACTAACCGCAAAAGTAACTAACTTACGTCGCAGGAATTGCATGGCTAGGCGCTGTCGCCGTGACGGTGCGGGTTCGCTCCCAGCTAGAGACACTATCATTTGAAATTCACAGTAGCGCTATTTGTGCAGTGTGGCGGCCGTAAAAAGTCTCCCCGTACATTTAGTCAGTACTGTTATCAGTAAATTAACCCGTTACCGATGTCATGCAGTGATTGTTACGTATATCAGGGCTATCCGATCAACGTTTTTTGGCGTTGTCCCGGTTAGCTCAGTTGGTTACGTCGCAGGAATTGCATGGCTAGGCGCTGTCGCCGTGACGGTGCGGGTTCGCTCCCAGCTAGAGACACTATCATTTGAAATTCACAGTAGCGCTATTTGTGCAGTGTGGCGGCCGTAAAAAGTCTCCCCGTACATTTAGTCAGTACTGTTATCAGTAAATTAACCCGTTACCGATGTCATGCAGTGATTGTTACGTATATCAGGGCTATCCGATCAACGTTTTTTGGCGTTGTCCCGGTTAGCTCAGTTGGTTACGTCGCAGGAATTGCATGGCTAGGCGCTGTCGCCGTGACGGTGCGGGTTCGCTCCCAGCTAGAGACACTATCATTTAACAATCGGACTGATTTTCTAGATTTATCACCTTCAACTTCAAATATATTTAAAAAATTAAATCGTAGTTGCGAAATAATGTGAAATACATGGTTGATTACTTTGAAAGAATATCTCATAATAGTGAAAATTTAAATATAACATTTGTGTATAAAGACAATCCAAACAAATGTTCGCGAAATCATCAATGCATGCATCTTAAAATAGTTCGCACATTTTTTTTCGAAAACGTGACGCCATGCGGAAAAGTAGCTTGACACTTAACAAGAAATATCTTTAAAAAAGATAAACGGCGTTGATGGAAAAAAATTATATATACATGTATATAAAGAAATAAATATAGAGAGGCGAAGCAGACACGGTTTAGTTATTTTATTTTACTTGTTATAGCTGTTGACGAACCAACTCTGCCTTCTTAGTATCACCTAGAGATTAACCGACCGAATCATGACAACTCATAAATTCATTGAAAGTGTCTTTAGAAAAATGTTGAAGCTGTTGCAACAATTTCATACGGTGATAAAGAGTAGATTAAAAAAGCAATGTCTTCATCTACATTTATTCAGTTTTAATAAAATACCTTTTGTAGAGTTAGAACTCAAGATGAATAAATGTCCTTAAAATTTAATAAATATAAATAATAACAGCCTGTTACAAGAGCGAAATCTACCAACGTTTACGTAAATTAACTTTTAATAAAACGTGTACCACCTGAGTATTGAACCTTGGGCCTCCGCTTGAGAGGCGAGAGTGTTAACCACTACACTATAGAGAACTTGAATTTCAATCTTGAAATTAACAATCAGTATCAAAGGAAGTAGAAAGGAATCAGTAAGAACTAGAAATATCTCCACTTCTCTTTCGTTTTACACTGTGTATTGTACTCCAGTGTTTACCTGACTCCCAAGAATATTCCATATAAAATTGTATTTAAGCCATCAATATTGACTTAACCAGATATTTAAATCGTAAATATGTGTTTCTCCAATATAATTATCGCTTTTGAAAACGAAAATGCTCGAACATGTAAGTGCCAGGTAAATACTTACACAAAATCGTTACGGTTATCGTAAACAACACCCAATAACAACCAATCGAAATAATCTATTTGATTTTCCCACTGCATAATAATAAATATCCCACTAAATACCTCTCCACCCTGCTAGATGCCTCTCTGATGTAAATAGCTACCAATCGAAATAGTTTATTTCATTTTCCCGCTGCATAATAATAGAATACGAGTATTATTTACAACATTTCATTGGTCGGAAAACTAGGTCAAAGTGAGCTTAGACAGCTAACGCCGAACAATTAATTATATATAATTCACTAGGTCTAAACTAAAGTAGCAATACACGTACGCAGTCGGATTATGAAATCCTGTAAACGCCAGATTCAACAGAATAATTAAACATATATCAATAACTTTACCTTCTTAAATAAACACACATTTCATGAAATACTTTGGCTCAAGTAAAAATCAAACATACCGATATATGATTTTTTTTACCGATACAGCTACTCGAAAACAGCGTAGGCGACTGATTCCAACCACGCATGAACTTATAAACTCAGGCTTTCTGCGGTTTAGCAAGTGATTTTGTCCGAAACTAGAACATTGAACTTATGGTTTGTTTCTGTGCGAGGGTGCGTGCGGGATGAGTGTTTGAGAGTATTGAAGGTGAAGTTTTTTTTAATAAATATTTTTGAAGGTCTTATTACAAATAAGAAGTTTTCATTATTTGCTTGTACAATGTTATCTTCTTTAATGACATTTTATTATTATTATTATTATTATTATTATTATTATTATTATTATTATTATTATTATTATTATTATTATTATTATTATTACTATCAGCATCATTATCATCATAATTATAATTATGAAGTATAACTTGCATCTATAATGTCTAAAAATCGTGTTAAAGTTTTAGAGTTCGTTATCGATAATTAGAAAGTCACGTGACAGACAATTAAATGTGCTTTTAGCAAAATATTTACAAATCTGATATCGCCATGGTCTCAATTTGATTATTATTTACTGTACAAATATTTCAATCGACCCTACCTGCCACAAGATCATGCTTGATTATATTAATATCGTGAGACTGTTTACTTATCAATATTCTGTTACAACAGTCTTATTTATTTAAACTATTTACCGACTGCTATAATTCCCGAATTGTATAAACCTCTCATTTATACTGAGTGGTTGTTAAAAAGTCATGACCAGCATAGGTCTTTTTGGAACATAAAGAAGTTAGCTATCGATCTTATGTTGCGATGTTTCCCAAGCACTGAAAGGGATATAATTCAAATCTGTGTTGTTCTTCATTTTATACGCAACCCCTTTCCTCCTTTCTATCCAATATCCGCCAACTGCAACAATTTGTATTACTTACAAATATAAAAATAAAATCCCAGCCTAAAGAATAGACGTTTTCAACAGCCGATCCCGGGTATTCCTTTAATAGATCATTAAACCATCCGTTTATGGTGTTGTCAACCTGCAATGGAAAACAATCTAGTACAAGGTAAAAGAAAGAACGAGTGCGGTAATCGTAGCGGTTAAGATTTTCTTCATCTAATTTATTAATCTTTTCTTAAAGTATGAAAAATTTATTTATTTTTTATTTATTTTTTTTGCTATGACAGTGCAATGACGACTGCGGACGGCCCCTGAATTGCCAAAACCTAAATGGATATACCACTGAATGCTTTGATTAGTTCACAGCTTTTTCTACTTTGCGTTTAACTACAATGTATCAATCTGAATTACAAGAGTTTAAATATAGCGGTAAACGCAGTATAACTATCCTACCTTATATATTAGTTCTATCCATAAAGCCAGGACAAATAGCTCCACAATTATACACAACACAACAATTATTATGTACTGAAACAAAAAATGTTTAGAGATTATTACATGCACATTTGAACATAAGTATTAAACACAAGACTAAAGATACATGTACATGGGAATGAAAAACTAGGAGTTTTATTTTGTATTTTGCTTTCAATGGTTCTGAATAAAATCAGTTTAAAAAGATTGCATAAATTAATTAAATAACAGTTGGAATAAGATAACGTAATGACAATTTCATTGATCGTTATCGCTATATTATTGAAATCGGCTAGCCAACAGCGCTGTGTTCATTTCAAAATGGAGAAGAACTGGAATATTTAACAGCAAATGTATAATGACACACTTTCCATGGCATTTTAGAAACTTACAATGGTATAATGGCAAGCTTGACATGATAAATTTGAAACTTGCCCGGGTATAATTGCAAACTTACCATTATAAATAAGAATCTTTAAAGGATAATATTGGCAAGCTTACAGTGATAAACTAGAAACTTACCACGTATATTGGGAAACCTACCATGATAAATTTGATACTTACATGGGTATAATGGCAAACTTACCACTATAAATTTGAAACTTACAAGGGTATCATTTCAAACTTACCATGATTATTTTAAAAAAAACAATGTTATGGCAAACTTACTATGATAAATTAGAAACGAGTGCTTACCAGGGCATTATTGCAAACCTACCACGACAAATAAGACAATTTACCAGGCAACGTTGGCAATAATAACTAATTGACCATGACGTTTTAGAACTTTACCAGGGTATAATGGCAAATTTTTCACGATACAATAGAAAACCTACCAAGCAATCTTTTCAAAATTATGTCAAACTTACTACTATAACATATGGGAAATAATGGAAT
The DNA here is from genome assembly GCA_038501625.1 of Corbicula japonica. Taxonomy (NCBI): domain Eukaryota; kingdom Metazoa; phylum Mollusca; class Bivalvia; order Venerida; family Cyrenidae; genus Corbicula; species Corbicula japonica. Next base: position 702,070 of record JAZAYU010000237.1, on the reverse strand, counting down.
TTGGAATAATGACAAACTCACCACGATTAGTAAAACTCGTAGGGCGAAGAATGCACCTATGCCGCCAATTAGCGATGTAACGATGGCGAAGCCGCCACACACAATGATGACTATGATTATCAGCCGTACGATCTCTTTCAAGGTAAAGTTTCCTAAACTGACAAGATCTAGTAAGTCCATGATTTCCACATTCTTGTCGACTTCGGTTTTCACTCGAGCTCCAATAACTATTAGTCCGATTCCTAAAAGCTAGAAAAAACACCATAGTTCAAAATTATCGCTTGATTTTTAATGTTCTCGGATTAATTGTGCCAACTGCTTGCCATACAAAAGCTAAATGACAAAAAATCGTTCCACAAATTTTCAATCTCAAAATTTAACCGCATTACCTCACCTAACCTCGCACTCTTCTAGCTGAGACTCCAAGGCCACTGATTGCCAATGCCAGATCTTGCATTTCTGCGGGTTCAAATCTTTAAAGTGTCAACAACTCTTATTTTGTGAGAAGAAAAAAGGCTTTTACAATCAGATGACTGCCAGTATTAAAGGTGTCTTATTAGAATTAAAATTCAGACACGAAAAATCTTTAAATAAGGGTTGGTTTCATACACAATTTTTATTTCGATCAAATTTCAGCCCTAAACATGTTTAATGACACCCACATAGAGAGAGATCAATGAAAAGTCGAAGAAATCATTAGATCATATTTGGTATACAATTGAATTTCGTCGCTATACTCTTAAGAAGAGGTAATTCTAAAACGTCTACGACAAATTTGCGTAAACTTGTTTTTCGTCTGTTTTGTATCATTTAACTATTAGTAAGATATCCCTCGTATCGGTTACAAATTAGAAAGTCTATACTGAGAATTTATATTTTGTAGTATTTCTATTGGTCTTCTTATCCTGCTCTTCCAAAATGCCGTTTACTGTGTAAACGTCTTCTTAAAAGTACAGCGATGATATGTTACAAAAAATAATACTAATTAATTAAGAGAATACATTACTTACTATGAACACTATGTTGATAATACACAAGACCACGACTCCTAAATTTGCACAGAACGTTATAACAGAATTGTCCTGACCTGGATCGGGTTTACAACACTTTAAAGCCATTGCAATATGCTACATGTAATACCCTATACGAACGGGTTTGATCCGGAAATTACGAGTTCTTCAGCACAGTGGCTGTTAATTCTGAAAAGTATAGACTCTGAAATACACCAATTGTTATAATATACTCAACTAAACATTATCGTCTATATTAAAGTTGCTTAATTGAAAATTATAGAATTTTGAAACTGTTGATATTTCGTGTAAGCAAAGACCTATATATTACAATAAATAGGTCTTTAGTTCAAGGCATTCGGCATAAGAATTCATTATAGTTTCTTCTTACCAAAGAACAAACATAACATAGATCATTAAAATTTATACACAAACTCTAGGCTCCATTAATATTTTGCCAAATGAGTGTACACGATATTTTTGAACCCCATAGAAATTAAATGCGCAATCTAATAATCTTTATGCAAATGTTTACTGAATATTGGTATTGAAATTACATGTATTGCTGTTTAAATGTTACTCGCGTTACATGTATAATGAGCTCAATACAAGTGCCAACTTGTATGTTTTCTTTTTCGTAATAAAAAACACTAACAAAATCTTAAGCATACCTATATTATCCCTGTTTCCATTTTTAAATTAGCCACACGAATATTTTGTTACAGATATTTGTTATTAAACCGCGGGTTATAAATCTCACAACTGATATAAATATTGACCTCTATTTGCATTACGCCTCAATAGTTTTACAATTTGCTATTCTCTATATGGCAGATAAATCATTTAAAGGTAAACTTTGGCGGGTAGATTAAATTAGTTTTCAAAATGACCAGATCAATATTGATTTGTTTCCCCTATTTTAAATTAAAACATGTTTAGCATGAGGTGACCGGGTTTAAAGCGTTAGTAATTATGGGAAAAAATCACGAACAATCTCAAACTCAAACTATAACTTAGCATGTTTGTTTAAACCCTAATTTGTATGGTGATTTACTAACCGTAACAAAGTAAATAAAATGAAATCTTTAAACAATCAACGATATTTATTAAATATCACGAAGTACTCACGCTTTTTTTGTAAAAGTGATTGAGTTCATACTACAATATCCTAGTATTATTTCAGTAGCTTTTGGCTAGCGTTTGGACATGGGATTTGTTTTACAACAAAACCTTGAAAATAAATTTAACACACAAAAATGACTTATTTTTTAAAATACCAACTAATGTGGTATCATTAAAAATTTTACAATTTTATAGGAAAATTGCGCGAGTTTAAAGCACAGCGAAATTACTACATTGTTATATGTCTTAAGAATTAAACGAACTTATACTGCATTATAAAACATATACAGGATATTTGTTTGTTTCAGTGAAATATCGATTTTATTTCACGAGTGAACTCCAGAAACTGATATAGCCACGAGTGAAAATACCAGTTTCTGGTGTTCATAAGTAAAATAAAATGTATATTTCACTGAAACAAACAAATTTTCTTTTTTTATTTTATGTTTTCTTGACAAAGTAATCAGTAAAGAACTGGAAACTAAGATTTTCTTGTTCCCTGTGGAGGGCCCCAAAAATAATCGCTTAACTTTCAATCATAACTGGTTAAGCAATAGAAAAAAATCCTGAAATTCATAACAGATTTAAGTATTTCAAATAGCTTATCTAAACTATTCCCGAAAGGAACTGAAAAATAACAGTTAATTTTATATAAAATTACTTCATTTAAAAAATGCTATCGATGGCGTACCAAGAGAGGTCATAAGCTAAGGAAGTAGTTCAGCAAAAACAGTGAAAAAAAGGATATTTCACAGTTTCAAAACATTGGAATACAATATTTATTTCACTGAGAAAACTCAGTAATTTACTTGAAAACTTAAAATAAATATGTTTTAATAGCCAAATACAATTGTGGGAATTCATGGCGGCGCGATAATGTCATTTTCGTCTTTTACGCGAAAATTTGTCCTCACGAAATAAAATGTTACCACAGTATGTAAAGTAAGATCTCTTCGATAAGCGTTATAAAAATGCTTGAGGTATCTTAGTTAATTATTTTTCATCGTTTTGAGGCCTGGGGTCCCAATATAAAAAACATGCTTGTGCTTTAGGGCTTGCCACACTCCTCCCAATCCTGTTCATCGATAAAAAGAAAATTAATGAAATCTCATTAATGGCAAAACGCCGTTCAATAAAACTTTGCACAAATGAATGTTACTAACGTATCTTTATTTTGCATACAGTAAGACACGTTAGAATAGTAAAGAAAACAAGCTAGACCTTAAATTTTCTTAAAATTCTATATACATAAATTCACAAAAACTAAGCTATACAAAACATAATTTTAAATTCCCACGTGAGTGCAATGTTACTGACAAGATGGTGTGTACTTTGTAAAAAAACGTTCACCTACTAAAAGAGAAATCAGTGATTGTTATCCGTTTACGCGAAAAGGAAGCGACCAGGAAATTGAAGGTCAAACACACTTTTACTAATATCTCGTAAAGTTTACATATGTAAGTCACGAGGCACAATTAATTGTTGTCAGCACCAAATTACTCGTGTTGGCATTTAAACTGATGTTTTTTGTTGTTTATGTTTTGTGAATTTGAGGGAATTTTTAGAGTATACACATGTGTATTAGGGCATTACTGGCTTGATAATTGAGCTATGGCTCTTAAACTTTCAATAAAACATGCAAGTAATACTAACTGATTTATTAGTAAAACATTATTTAAAATGATAGACAACTGACTGCTCACAATCATTTAGAATACTGACACCCACTGAAAACAAATTCCACAATATCTGTAAATGACGCATATGGCCAACTTCAGCGATGAACGGTTAAATCGCGAAAATTTTGTTGAAGTGGATTTTTTATCATGGGTGACCAGTTATAACGCCGTTGGCTGGTTTGTCAATTCACATGAGGACTGTAGCAGTTTTAATCCAGTGGAACTTAAATTCTGAAGAATATCAGCGACAAGTATTTGTACCGGCTGTCCTTCCACGTCTTCAAGCACAAAGATGCATGCAGTTTATGCATGATGGTGCACAGTGTCATCGTCGGCGAACACCAGACGTTTTCTTGAGGTGAACAACGTCAGAATTTTTCCATGATGCGCTAGAACTCCAGATCTAAATCAAATTAAAAATATGTTGTGTGATCTTGGAATAGACAAACGAAACAGGAGGGAACTTGAAAATGGGCTTTTTTCATGAATGGGCTAGGAGTCATTCAGCACTGTATAAGTTCAATGAGATCAATTTGTCTTGCAGTGATACGCGCTGTTGGTGGCTTTACTCTTTACTTACTTATGTGAATTTGATTTCAGTGGGTCCCAGTACTCTAAATGATTGTGAGCAGTCAATTGTCTGTCATTTTGAAATCTGTTTTACTGATAAACCAGTTAGTATTACTTCATGCTGTATTGAAATTTTTGGAGCAATAGTTCAATTATCAAGCCAGTAATGCTCCAGTAGGCAGGTGTAGACTTAGAAAAGTTGTAAAGTATATTTTACTGTAATTTTAATGTTTTTATGTATTTTTAGTATTTTTTACAAAATACAATACAAATATAATTCAAAGTATCTGTTATTTCAAGGTTTTATATGTATTTGTACGGTAATTTTAAGGTTTTTATGTATTTATTCTGTAATTTCAGTGCTTTTATGTAATAATTTTATGCTGTAATTTCAAGGCTTTTATGTATTTATACTGTTATTTAAAGGTTTCCATGTAGTTATACTGTTATTTCAAGGTTTTTATGTATTTATACTGTAATTTCAAGGTTTTGTATGAAATCGTATAATGTAATATTATGATTTTCTTTAATGAAATGTAAAATCAAGAGTGATTTCCACGAATTTATTAAACAACCCTCGTAAGTAGTTTGTAACAACAAAACAAAATCTTTCTTTTGTCATTAAATATTTCAAATAACGTTAAAAGCTAAATTTAACTGTTATCGTCTTCATTAAAATATTATATATATGTTATCTTTTAAACCTAAGTCAATCTCGTAATGTGTAATCCTTCAGAATTTAAAATTAATTTATCAACATGAGTTGTGTTTAAACTTTAACTGAATTTTTTTCATGATCTTGGGGCCCACCGCATCTGATCGGTATAGCGGATGAAAATGTTTGACTGCTTGTGCATGTGCGAGTATGTGCATGTACATGTATGTACTCGTCACATTACTCATCCAAATAGCAAGAAATAATTAAGTTAACATAAATTTGTCAATTTGAAGAACGTGGAATTCGATGTTGGACTGATAAATATACACTCATCCATAGTTCTAACTATGTTGGACTGATAAATATACACTCATCCATAGTTCTAACTAGTCACTATTTGTCCGTAATTTTTTGTCAGAAAGACATTGGCTTAATTATTTGTGATAAGTTGCCAACAATGTCTTCATCTTCTAATAATTGACATTCGATCAGTTTGGCGAGAGATTCCATATTTTGTTAAAATGTATTTCATGCAATTAACGGTCATGTAACCAGAAAATTGATCTAAATTGCTTGTTTGTTTAATAGGACCCTCTTGAGTAGAAAAAAACAACAACATAAAATCTTATAAATGGGCAGTATTTTTTGTTAAAATAAATGATTCTTTCGATCGATTTTATGATTACCATTTTGAGTCTGGGGTGTAAGTAAATGGTATTGGATTCATTTATTAAAACAATTAATAAAGATTAAACATACATTTAATAATTGATTCTAAGACAAACGATTGTTTATACAACCTCTCCGGCCAGGGAAGAAACAAAACTAGAATACTTGATTGTCAACATATACAATTTATTAATAATAAGAACTTTGGGTGAGTGTATTGATAACCTTTTACTTATCATTTTGTTATTCTTTTACTACAAGGATGCTTTTACCACACGGGTGTCCATTATAGATCCAGATCAGCCTGTCTATCTGGGTAAGGATATACGATGGTCGTTTTTAAAGTCGTAAACTGCTGCAGGCTGGTCTGGATCTACACCAGTCGCACATGTGATAAAGGCATTAATGTCTGGATTCTGAAGCTAAAAATTTTTTCGAGGTAGGGCCGACAAGATATACTTTTTATTTTATGATTTTATTGAAGTATATGGTATGTCTAAATGAAATTAGGTGGCCTGCAAAATTGTTTTATTGCGAATCCTGAAAAAATAAGGGAGATAACTCTGATATAGAATTATAAGTTAACTTTAAAATATTTAGATAGAATGACGAGTTGCATTGATATCAGTCCAAATTTTAGTATCAACATTAGTTTTGATATGACCTAGCAACCATTATTTATTTTAGATGTATTACTTGCACATAATATTGGACTAAAATGTAATTTAAGACATTTTTGTTGGTAAAATATACAAAGAAAACACAACTATTTACGATTTTCCCTATTTTATGAGTTAAGAAAATTATCTGTTCATATCACTTGTAAATCTTTATAACTATTCTAAACATTAATTTAGATGTTTGAGCAGACATTTTATATTGAAGAATATGCGTTATTGATTATAAAACCTTAACATTGTGTATACAATTACCCCACCCACACAATTATAGCAAGTATTCTTTTAATAAAACCTTAAATGGATAATCAACACATTTTATGTTAGTTTATTTTGTTATTTACAATGTATATAGAGTATGATCTGCTACAGTTAAAGAAACAAACCGGAAAGAAAATGCTTTGTATATTAAACACCAAATAAAAGGAGTTAATTCAAGAAAATATAATAATATTTTCTAATATGATAATTTGGTGACACATTTTGTCGAAGTTCAGATGTCTCCAATAGATCTGTTTTATTCTTACTTTACATGTTTTAATGTCTTCTCCTTCTTGGAAGTAATCCCCCATACTCATAAAAAGGCACCTCTTAAATAACAGCATCAACACATTTGTATTCTAATATGATTTGAACATCCTAACAAGTTATGTAAATCAGAGTGCCTGTTGTATTTTTTGTAAAGTCACATAATGACGTATAACAGCATAATGTTAAATTAGCCGGTTTATTAACTGAATACAGATGGTTACTAATTTCTTGAAAAAAGGTGAAATAATTAAACATTAGATTAATTGTTATTTTGAAACACATGTCTGATGAAGATTTTTCAGATGTTTTGTCTTATGTTAAGTTAACCTTTACTAAATTACAGGAAAATTGCGGGTATTTATCTTCAAATAATGAAATACAATGAGATCTGGCAAACTTAACTTGTTTTCCTGCAGGAAACAGTTTTCAACTTCATTACATATGGTTGCATTGACAAATGATAAGTTCCCATACTGAGGGTTGCACTAATCTTAGAATAAGTCTGGGTAATTTTGTTTCATATTGAAAGGTGCCACAACATTTAAGAAGCTAGGCATAACTTTATAAAAGTCAATACATTGTTCTCATCTCATCATGCCAAAATGGAAGTAAGATTACAATCTTGTTGGTTGTAAGTAAAACATAATGTTGTATTGCCTGTAAATGTTTTCATTTTTACATATTTTGAAATAGAATGACACATTTTGAAATTTCTAGCTTAAACTAGATAAGGAAAGTGTAAAATCCCAAATATCGCAAGTATTTTAAGGATAGTAAGTAAAGTAGTTTTCCTGTATATGTCAAAATAAACATGTATATATTGTTCGAGCTTAGAGAAATAGGACTGCTTATGTTAAATGCAGAAACAGTCACTTCTGGATGCTAGGGTTGCCCCAATATAGAACAAGGGAGTCTTATAAACGCTAGCAGAGACATTAAAATATGACACGGTCTTGCTTCCTACACAACAGAATAGTGTAAGCACCTTCTTGACGTCAGTGTATTTACCATGAGACGTATGGTAACACTATCCAGAGGTTTTAGAATGGTTACTACAGAGTTCTACGTTATAGCAACCGCTTTTTAAGATAGGTAAAACATATTCGAAAGTTGTTCTTAGTCTATACTTATTGAAAAGAAAACAAAACTCTTTAATTAATTAGGAAATTATACTCTTTCTTAAATCTAACTAGAGATATGTCCATATGACAGAGATGCACCCCCCCAACTCAGTTTTCATTGTGAAAAACGCCAATATTGTGCTCAAAGTACATATAATTGGGGGGGGGGGTGAAAACTTTCAGGGAAAAAAACCAGATGAATTTGCAGTTCACAATATTAAATATGAGTGCAGTTTGATGGTCAACATGCCTGTAAAGTTTCATGACTGTCACTGATACTTTGGACTTACCTACAACACAAAATTACACACTGAATGCATTATATTAAAATGCATAAGGGGCCATAACTATGGTCTTAACAGATGAGGCCCAAAAACAAAACCCCAGGTGCACAACTACACATGATTGTCAACATGCCTGTAAAGTTTCATGACTGCGACTCTCATACTTTTGGAATTTCATACAACAAGATTAATTGCTGAATGCATTATATTGAAATGCATAAGTAACATCACTCTGGTCTTAACAGGCGTGACCCAAAACAAAACCCCAGGTGCACAATTAAACATGATGGTCAACAAACCTGTTAAGTTTCATGATTGTGGCTCTCATACGTTTTGAGTTATGTGCGACACAGGTTTCGTAAGTACGGAGGGACGGATGGACAAGGGCATACTTTAAGGCCCCTCCTCGTTCAGAGTGGGGGCATAAAAAGGATGCAGGATCCAAGAATTAGAATAAGGTAACCCTAGGAAGGAATCTGGACCCTTTGTTCTGATGACAATGCTTAGGATCCTCAACCCTATTATTAGAGTTAACTATAGCAATTAGTTGGCTACTTGTATTGTTAAAGAATAATATCTTTCAGACCCAGGCCCTCACTCCATTACAAGGGTAGTGCTAGTATTCAGAAGGGACTGCAACAATTTGACAGGAGTTGGAATAAGTTTAAAATACTATTATCAACTACAAGCTGATAGTATAACCCATAGGGCCTATTATTTTCATATCGCTGTTCCTAGGTTCTTGGTCCCTGGCAAATGTTAGGTTTATGAATACTTTTCTGTTTGGTCTACTATGCTATTCTAGATGCAGTCCTACCCAAAGAAGGGAGTACATGTACTACCATGAATGGCTTCAGATTGCCTTTCAGTCAATTTCAAAGAATATTTATGACCTTGCTACTTCAACGTTTCTATTCAGGCTCAGAAGGGGTTAAGTATTTTTTCTAGGACTGACACCTCCCTTTTACGAAGACTTAGGCCATATTTAAAGCAGAGCGACTGTTGAGACAATAACTGGTAACAGAAACACATAATCTCCATGAGGTTCCTCAACCAGATTCAAGCTTAGTATTATTAAAACCAGTTCCATGTGAATGAAAATGGATTCATTGTTTCAAGCAAAAACGAATGATCAAGATGAAGTTGTAATAATTTAACACAGCAAACCATAGATATGAAGTTTTTGTTTTGTTTTTCACTTATTGTAATACTCTTGAGACTTCTGTCCAAATGGAACCATCCTTATTTATTGGAAGTACTACCCGTAGATGGACCCAGACCTTACTCTTAGACTGTCGTTCAGAAGCTTCAAAATTGTGTCTAGGACCAGTGCGAGTATGTCTGACTATAGTTTAAGTGTAGCTCTAGCCACAAGCATATTTATCAATAGCCATAACAAACATGTATTAAAAACTCCCTTGTGCTATTTCAATTGAGCTGTAAAGCAGAAGCAGTCAATGGAACACTTTAAAAAAAAATATTTAGGTAATTTCCAAAATAATCTTTTAACCAAATGTTAACTAAAAGAAATTAGTTTGATGTCGTCATATTATCACCGCTCATTTACTTGTATTTGTTTTTGATTTACATTTTTTTTAATTTCGTGTGCATTGATTGCATTTAGAAAGTAGAAAAAAATGAGTTTAAACACTGTGTCACATATTGTTTAACTCAACATGTACGAAAGATTTAATAGAATGATTAATACAACCAATAAAGAACAAGATTTCAAACTGCCACAAAACCGTCAGAGAGCAGAAATTGTTTATTTGTTTAAGTTTTGGAAATTAAAGACCCATAACACCTCAGTGACTTGACTAATGTAATCTTGCTTGTAACCATACATAGCTGAGATCTTATTGTCTTATTATTTTAAAAAGTTGAACGAATTTTAGTGATATAAATATAGGTATTGTTTGGTATAGATGTAACTTGTTAAATATTTCCACTTGAAAGGCATATCTCAAGAGTGACAATAGCAATCTGACTGGCTGTCAGACTTGTCTAAGATATTATGTACATACATATTCTCACTAAGTTTGATGAAGATTGTCATTTTAATTAAGAAAGCAACCACTGCTTATTTGATTTCAAAAATGGCAATGAAATATCAATGAATCCAACGCCATTGCTGCAATCTAGAATATCTTGTTTAGATATTCGCAGACATATTATGCCCACAGCGTTCTGACAAACTGGGGCCTTGGGCAGTCCTAGTTTGGTTAAAACAGCCATAAGAGGACACTATCTATCAAAGCTATCTGCAAGTTACTGAACTGGATATGCTAACCTTAAACATTCTAAGCAGTTTGTTGAAGATTGTCGAGTTAAAATGTGGAGGAGTTAACCCGTCAGATTGGTTCAGTCACTATAGAGTTATTGCAGTTTAATTACTAATTTGGTCCAAATTAGTAATTAAAGGGCAATAACTCCAGTCTGACTGAAGTAAAGTAATCTGACGGGTTATTAAATATATTGGAGTCGTAATCACTCAAACCAAGTTTTGCGAATACCAAATAAGTATTATTGCCAAAAGAGAGTTGATAACATTTTGTGGACTTTTCCTGCCACCGATGAGTCTGTAATACGTCCTGTTTGTCAAACTGGCTTGTAATAAATGGCTTGCTCTTAAGTATGAAAGTAAATGTATATAATCTGACCTGGATGGTTATTGGTGTTTAACAAGCTTTTTCAGAGAATTTATGCTATAATTCCTTTCTCTAAGTTAAAAAATCACTAGAAATATCACTTTCTAGCAAACGAAAATGGGACATAAGTGATTTACATTATCTTTCAATAAAATAAAGGGGAATAACTCTTGTTTTTCACACATACATAAGTTGTTCACCTTGGACTTAAAATTACATCTTGCAACTTATTTGACAAAGTTTCAATGAAGACAGAAAAAAAATCTTTATATTATATGTCATATCATTGTGTTTATCAGTTTTTTGTTGATTTTTTGTATGATTTGGCATGAGTAATCTCCCCTTATTTTCCGACGATTCGCAATAAAATTTTCATTGCAGGCCAGTCCAGATTGTTTGGCCATATAAAATGCTTTAATTTGGTACCAAAGAGTTCTAATTGAATTTGAAGGATACATTGATTTTCCTACATATTAAAAAGGAACTTTGAAAGCCACCGAACACGACAAGTCTTAAAATATTGAAGGATCTTTTTAGTAATTTCAGGTCGAGCAGTAATGCAAATTTCTGTCCACGCCGCCTATCCCTGGTTTGAGCGCAACGGCAATTTGATTTGCCACTGACCATTCTAAGGCGTTAACCCCTCGGGTTCTCATTTTTGTTAATTGTTAGTGGTGTCTTTTTTTGAAACTGATCATTTTATTAACCATGCTCCCCCCTCTCTTCTTCTTGACTGTGTGGGGAGGCTGTTTTTTCTGAATGTGGCGATTCCTGATATACATATTTCACCTTTTCATATTTTCACATAATATTTTATATAAATATCGTGCTTAACGTGCTTCACGGCCGCCATACGGGACAAAAATAAGTAATGGTACAATGTAATGCACTGATTTGGGATCGGTGAATACTTCACCCTGTACATGCCGATATACCTGGTTTACGCAACGGTGTAAAGTTGCACAGGTATATCAGCATATATACAGTGTTATCGAGTTAAACGTTTAATAAAGTCTTAAGAAATTTTATTATTTTATAAATATGAATAGACTTAACGTAAGGATAAATATTTACAGTAACTCTATGAAAAAAAATTAAACATAAAATTGCATGTGCACTGAACATGCTGCATGAATCGAAATTGTCTGCAAGATATTAGAGATATTAAGCAACTAGTTCCGAAGTTTTGCATTCAACTTGTTATTTTTTGTTTGTGATTTAATTTAAAGGCGAAATCATTATTTTGTTTTCACCTTAAAATTGATCAAGATTTTGTTTTCATGTATCGTGATTATTTTTCGGTCGGAAAACTTAACATCGTATATATGATGTATATATAATGTAACTATCTGCCTGCTTACTTTTGAGGTTTGATCAAAAGTCTCGTACAATGTAGACTGCACGAGTAGTTGCGAGACTTACTGAGCTCCTTTATTAATATTAGGATGCATCTGTAAATGTCTCTCTTGTAAAAACTTAACAAACTTCAGTTCGTGAAGATTACTATAAGTACATTCTTGGTAAGAAAAAGTAAATGCGCGATTCCACTTGGACTGAGGAACACTAAGGATATCTCCAGCTACCCTGACAGAGTCACAGAAATCCTTAGCTAAAGCGGTAACAGATTTAAAGTATCGGACTTCTTCTTGGAAATCATCGCCGGCCTCTTTTACCTTAGCATCAAATATTTGAGAAAACGTGTCAAATATAGCATAGTCCAGGAAATTGATTGAACGAAATTTGGCTTCATACTTAGGACGAAGTTTGATAGGTTCGTGCTCATGGCGGTTGGTCGATAAATAGATAATGTCCAAAATCTCCCAGTTCATGAATCGGCGCAACAGAACAAGTGACTCGTCAAATCTTTCCATAACTAGCACAATTTCAAATTCTCTCACAAGTTGTTTTAAAGTGGCAGAAATTTGTTCAGTGTCATCTACAGTTACGCTTTGAAAGAAACCGAAATCCCTGCCCATTGAATTTCTGGTTCTAGAAAACAGGTCTTTATCATATAATTCGGGATATTGAATCAGGTTTAGAATGAAATTATCTTTGGGTACTTTTACTAGGTAAGATTTTTTCAATAAGTCACGATAGTAATAGGCAGCGCTTATCATCCTGTCTAAAGGCTGTCGAATTATAGCAATATTCACGGAATCCTTTGGTAAAAACCTCTTAAAGAAATGAGCCTTGTATCTGTAAATATGACAAGACAAGATGTCGTGTTTTGTATTCGGTTCAACCGGAAGTACCCTTTCCGACCTTTTCAGATAGTGGCCCTTATTTGGTAGAACAAATGTTAGGTTATATCGCAGACCGAACCTTAAGAAAATATTCTGCATCGTTGTTGAACCAGCTTTATGTACCTTTAAAAACGCAAAGTGCATCTTTTTTGTTTTTACTGTGTTGTTAGATTGTTGTGTCTCGCTATGTAGGTAACCAGTTTTATCCATAGTACTTTTGGAATCATCGTTATAGAGATCAGCACGCTCATTATCGCTTTCTGTCTTCACGTCAGCTAGTTCATATAATTCTTCTTCAGTCTCATCACTATTTTCATAATCCAATTCCTCTTCATTTTCAATAACGGCGTCTAATTGATTAATTGAGGATCCATATTTTTCATTTTGATGATTTAGAAACGTTTTAATAACTTCAATGGGATTTTCGAACATCTCTTCAACCTCTTCTTGTAGAGTCTCAGTAAATCGCTGACCACTATCAACTTCCATTTGGCTGGAATTACGTTGCCTCGGTATTTGGTTGTTTACATCTGGATGCGTTTTTTTGAAAGAGTAACCGTTTCCGCAGAGGGCTTTCATCTCATTTACTTCAGTAGCCGATAAATGGCCCTCCTTTATATTCATCCATTCCCCGCAGCGAGCGAATCGGATCAACCCAACTGGATCGGTGTTTTCAAGTCTGATCATAATTATTAGTAACGATCCTGACAGGAACAGGCTGTAAATGAAATAAATCTAATTATAGCTGTAATATTTACAAGCAGACCAAAAGATTAATAAACTGTTAATTATTAAATATTTGTGCATACTCATTTTCGAACTTTGGAAAGTTCGGACATATTTGCGAATATTTATGTTCGAATTTATGAAAACAAAAAGTTTCATAATCCCGCAGATATCGTCCTGCTTCAGTACCGTCCGCGAAAACAAAAAGTTTCATAATCCCGCAGATATCGTCCTGCTTCAGTACCGTCCGCGAAAACAAAAAGTTTCATAATCCCGAGGATAACGTCCAGCTTCAGTACCGTCCGCGAAAAAAAAAGTTTCATAATCCCGAGGATATTGTCCTTCTTCAGTACCGTCCGCGAATAAATCTGAAACAATCAATATGTCGCGAATAATTGTTGGTTACATGAAACAGTTTATGTTAACATTTAGAAATCATCCAAACCATATTTCGTGTTGAAAGAAGTTGCGTTTCTAATTTCTTTAAGTAGATCTATGTATCGACTTTAATTATATTCATCATAAAAATTATTATTTGAAATAAATAGAATAATAAATGGCACCCCGCCAAGTGCACCCCCATTAGAAATTTGAAAGAAGATGTGTCAGGGGCGTCCGTCAAGTTACAATATATTGCATACTATACGTTTAGAAAGGAAAGATGTGATCATGATTATGCATACTTGAAGCTGTGTGTTCACAGTTCAGCGTGAATTACTTTAATGTCTCCGCTTTTTGTTAATATTAATTGTATCACTATATAATGGATGTACATGTCTGAATAGGAGCGAATTTCGGACTAATTATTACAATTTAAGACCCGTTTCGAGTGAAGTTTATTGCGTTAGTGAGGCTATTACAAATTTGACTTTTCATGTATTCACTTATACGTTGACTGGACAGTTGACTATAATTCTTAAACAATCACATTAATGAGGATAAACACAATTCTGTTTACCTAAATGAAATTGAAGCATATGCCAAAGTTCATTTTTCATATTTGTTATACAGTCAACTGTCAATGTGCAACGGCACATCTACTAATCTACAGAGCTCGTCATTTTTTAATTTGAATTGTAAAATAAAATTTACTATCCGGTTTGTATCGTCCGACTCTTCAAAGCTGAATGCTAAGTTTAACAGGATACATTAACAATATCCTCGTATATATCTTCCAAAGCCTCTTACCGTTCGTTACATTTAACAAAACTATATTGTTTTCTTCCTATTCGATATCACTTATTAATAAACAAAAATTACAAAAATTTCGTAAATGAAAATCGATATTAAAACCGCACAACATTATGAATGAAAACGCTTACCTTATGAACAATTTAAACGTCTTTATTAATGCCATTTTGATTTAGTTTTCTTAAAGGTGTCAGTACAATCGTTAAACTGTGGATTTTTTTTCAAAATAATTTACTTTTAGAAACAGTATGCAAATAAATCCCAATATATGCAAATATGTTATTTCCAAAACGTTGTCGTAAACTAGAAACTGGTTTATAAAATTCGTTTGTCACAGACTCAATAAAACTGTTTTACTTTTTATATTATCATTTTTGTCTATATCTCTACCGTTAAGTTTACGTGTTTCTTTTTTATCGATACGCAATTGAGACGCTTCAGGCAAACAAAAATGTTTTCGTTTCGTAATCTTGTCATCTGTTGTCCATTAAATTTAATTAAATTAAATTGGATTGAAATGTCTAAATTTGTATGCTGTTTCATGTGCTTTCAGGTTTTTAATGTTAAAGTTTGAAAACACATGTAATAATCAGTATAGTCGAAATAGATATGTTGAACGATACATAATAACATCTACATGAGATAATGTGCATTTGGTGATATCTATAGCATTTCCGGTCTTAGCTATTATTAGAGAGTACACAACTTAAGTATGAAAAGGTAATAAGTATTTATTAATGAGCATTATTTTAAAATTTTCATTTTGCCCGATTTGCGACCGATTTCATTAAATTTTGTAAATATTCACGTATCAACATCAATACTTACCGCTCATGCATAAAAACGACCGACATAATGGTTAAAAAAAAATTTTTTCAATCTGGAAAAAGTTCACTGACTGATTAATAAAAATTATTAACTGGATAATATCGATTCTAAATTACATGTTTATCGGCATTTAACCTCCTTTGTCAATTGACTGCCGGTTTCTCAAACATTCACAGGCAAAATTTGTTTGTAATGTCTTTGAATGTTAGAGGAAATCGTAGCCGACTGATATTTAAGACAGGTTTCAAATATCAGTTTTATAATTATCTTCAGCCCTGATTTTCGAGCAGCGTTTCAATCTACTTCAAAAGCAAGTTTGCTAAAGACATTGAGTCACAACTGGAAAGGCAATGGGAAATATCAATGCGTAGAAGTGATACACGTCCTTTACTACGTTTGAGTGCATATATGTTTATTCTAGCTACATGTACGACTTAATTACAGCTTATCCTGAAATGAACTTGAACAAGCGTTTGCAGTGTTAAATATCGCGAACGACTGTGCTTTAGTACTGTCATGAAACAAGTGAAAGGTAAACCCATAAAACAAACTGATATTTAACCATATTGACAATAAGAATAGCAAATAATTATACAGTCAAGTAATTCAACATACCTCATTATCACTTACACCCGTCTTCGGCAAATATATGAGTGTATTTACTTCCTTAAGACAGATATCGACCAAAGCCTTCGTTGTAATATTCGATTCAGATGACTTGTTAAATAATTTCAGTATAAAATGAACATTCATCTTGTTTCCTTTATTTTATGACTTACAATGAATCGACGTCGCATCAAATTTTGTCGCGTGATAACCCAAGTTGGCAGAAGAACATTGCGCGTTAGGTTTTCGGGCAGCATTATGCAGATGTAAGATATGTAAAAAGCTGGCAGGGAGCGTTCTATTAGAAAGAAGGCATAATGCAGTGTAAAAGGCCCAAAATCATAAAACTGAAATTCGAGACCAGTCGCCATATCAGCCAGCCAGATGCTTAAGATCTGAAATTGGTCTCCAGATTAGGTTTCATGATTTTGGGGACAGTCCGAGAAAAAAACAAATCCTCTATTCTGTTCATCAAAAATAATGTACATCATGTAGAACAATACTCTAGTTCATCCAGCACATGAATATTCATGTTGATTCTGTGCACATATTTCTATCCAATATTCATAAAGAACTTACGGAGCAAAGGATAGCATTTAAATGAAAAGCACGTTGGTTAACTTACATGAATATGAACCACCAATAATAAACAGGGGTTATAACTTAGAGTAGAATGAACAAACAAGAATACACACGTTGTACAACTTTAATATATGAATCTGTCGGGACAGGGGTGAGGTTGATGCACCCTAGAACCTGGTATAAACCACCAGTGGCAATTGGTTTTGCTACTGACCGTTCCGAGGCGGTAACCCCAAGGGTTGTCATTTTCGTTAATTGTTTTTGGCGTCTAATTGGAATTAACATACTTACAACAAACATGCTCTCTTTACCTCTCTTCTTTTTCGCTGTGTGGAGAGTCTGTGCTTTGTGAATGTGGCTATTCCTGATATGCATATTTCACTTTTTTATATATAAGAACATGTTGGGGCAAGTGTTGGTAGTTGTTGCACCCTACAACCTAGTTAAAACCCCTAGTGGGCAATTGTTTTGCCACTGACCGTACCAAGGGGGTTACCCCTCGGTTTCCAATTTTTGCCAACTGCGTGTTGTGTCTATTTTGAAACTGATAATTTTATCAGGGTCTTTTTTCCTCTCTCCTTTTCGGCGGTGGGAGATGGGGCGCTGTGTCATCTTGGTGAAGCCATTCCTGGAACAATGGTATGCATATCTCCTTATTTTACATGATTATGAACTACAAATAATACACGTGTTTTAAACTTACATAAATGAACCAATAATTGTGTTTTCGATTAACCAATCAATTTAATTTTATTATATTCCGAAACAATAAACATTTCACATTTACATAAAATATTTTATTAAGAGTATCTATATGTAAACTTTGAGTGTTTCATTTTATCTGCAAACACCGCATCGAACATTTCACTCTGTGCGACGGTAAACCAGTTCTTCCAATCACCGATCTGACCTGCAATAACAAGATGTCCATTTAAACAAAACAGCAGTCGTAAGTAACAAGCCAAAAACAGTTGAGATACAGCATGACGAAATTGGGGGTTAGGCTTATGTGACTAATGTAGGCCGATATCAGCCTTTACAACAAAGCAGTCTGCTCAAGATCTAAACTATTAGCCACTTGTTCAGAAAAGAAATAAACACTTTAGATTTTTTTCAAGACCACGGGATTATGCAGTTTAAGCTAGATATAAACGTACTGTAAAGTCCTTAAAATGGTTGTTTCGCGCTGTGTCACAAATGAAAAAACAAAAACAATGTAGCCTGTATTCTTTAAATAGTCTTTATTCGAGTTTAATTCTTTAGGGGGATGGACGGGGGCTTTGCTTGTACGGTAAGTAATTAATGGATTAGGTGAGTGAGCGAGAGAGTGGGTCGGTGTGTTAGTTGGTTACAGGTGTAAACTTAAAGGTAAATCATTAAATAAATTAACAAGATAAATTACTCATTGCATAGCTGTGAGATAGGTGAAAGCTTCCGAATACGACAAATATAACAGGTTCGTTTTGATTGAGCCTGTTCATGAGCAGTGATGAAAATGATCAATACTGTCCACGCTGTTTTGCCCCACAGTTTGAAGAGTTTATCGAAAGAATGGATTTTTTTGAAAAGATGAATGAGTTACTTTCTATTGGCAAATTGAACAAGACAAGAATGTAAGATGTACTTCTTTAAGAAATCAAAGAATGAAACTAATTTTATTCGACGATTTGAAGTGACATATCCACCAGAAACAAACAACAAAATACGTGTAATCAACACTCATTGTAAAAAAGTGAACTATGCATATCAGGAATCGCCACACTTACAAAACACAGTCTCCCCACGCAGCAAAAACAAGAAAGAAAGAGAGAACATGTTTGTTATAAGGAGTTTTGTAAATGTTTATGTTTATGGTGATGCTAATACGCATACGCAATGTACAAACGAACACAGCATGACAAATATATTTGGTGCTGCTAAGGTGGCATACCTTTTATGTACATTCCTGGCTTACCGTCCTTCCAGTCTTGCAAATTCTCTAGTGGATCTTTCTCTTTCTTCATATTGCTAAACTCGCATTTCTCCGCGATCTCTTCTATCAGTCTAGGATCACTTTTCAGTCCCAGGAACTCACTTATCTTTGTTATTTCCTTTATGCTGTCCTGCAATAAATGAGATATCACATTAAGTGAAACAAAACAATAATGTAACAGAATATATTGTTTTTGTTCTTTATTTCGTTACAGTGCGTCATATGTTATAATACTAGAAAAAGCCTTTTGTTAGGCAATTGGTTTTCTTGTACAGCAGATATAAAATTGTATATAATATTATTTTTATTTTGTACGTATACATGTTATATTTTCTTTTAAATAAATATTTAAAACAAGGTGTTAATGATGACAACGTTATGTCCGTTGTTGATATATAGTATCGTTCCCTGACGAAGAAACAGCAACTAAAACGTTGAGATAAGTTTTGTAACATTGTGTCATTGACAATGTTACAACTACAGATCTCCGAAATGCTGTACAACAGATTAGAAGTAGAATATTGTCATATTTAAGTACCTAGAATTAACTCAGAACTTAGAATAGTCCGGGTTCGAAGAATACTGCTAAGCTTATGTATAACTTTATTTTTTTATATTTGACGGGTAGCAGTTAAGTATCTAGTTAAACCAAAATGATGTGTTTTTATCTAAGGATATATTGAGAATATAGTTCTTAATTTCCGCAATCAAAGGTTTACATCTCATTGACGACTAAAATTACTTAAAGGCTTTTTTATTATGGCATACGTAAGACATATCACCAAACCAAAAAGTGACATATACGACAAGTATTTCATAGCACATGTGGCATTCTAATACGGAATTCACATAGAGTCTAAATTTGATGTTATTGTTACAATATTTAATGTACATAATAACGTGACGAAACAAACTCACAGTTTTCATATCTTCAAAGCTCATGATATGAAAAGGGTAGCCATGGTTATTATTGAACACTTTCTCCCATTCCAACGTGTAGTCAAACCACGATCCATAATCCACAGAAAACAGATTAATATACTGACTGCCAACGAAAACGCAACACTTCATTTTTTGGAATTTTGTTGATGCGTTTAAAAGTAAATTGGCAAAGGTAGATGTGTTTTAAAGTCTATAAGATGGACCAAGCGAACAATGCATCCGACGATCGATTTCACTTCGTGACATCTCCCCTTGTATCATGCCCAAAACCTCTTGTCGCTGGTGAGCATCGGACTGTCAATCCAGGGGTCGTGAGTTCGATCCCCAGCCGAGGCGGGAAAAATTTCTCCGTGACAATTGAACTCGGACATTGCGTCTGAGAGTCATTTGTCCCTCACCTCTGATTCAAGTGAGGAAGCAGTCAGTCGCTTGCGGAGAAATTGGTTAGTACTGGTTAGAGACCCAGGAACACCGGTTAGGTGGACTGACCGCCGGGATATAACCCAGAAAAGTGTTGAAACCAGGCGTTAAACCCCAAACAAACAAACAAAACAAACAATCTTGTCGCTGGTTGCCTGAAAGCCTTGGAATTATCACATTTGTATAAAGTAAAACTTGAAAACTGAATATGCGATTTGTGTAGTCTTAAAAAAGTTAACAAATAAACATGTTTTACTTTTGTGCGTTGGTACGGGATTATTGTAGAAGATAAAGTTAAAAACATCAATTGACCATTAATGTATCGATTAGTTACTTATTGATTTTCAAACACATCTTCCTTTGCCAATTTATAAAACTTTAACACACATTTAAAATATTCCAAAAACGTGTTGCGTTTTCATTGGTACTCAGTATATTATACATTACATGTAAAGTTCGTGTTCATCAATATAATTTGTGTGTCTTTGCATATTGTTAAGTGCATTTTCTACTTTGCTGTTATGTATATTATACATTTTATTATGTAAGGGTGTATACATTTATAATTTGTCTGTTTTGAAGAAATTACTGTTACCAGTATTTTACTAAACGTCAAGAGACAAATGCTAAGGGAAGAGATCCTTGAGATAGTCTAAGAAAGTGAAATTTGATAAACAATACTGGTCTTAAACGTTACGGAAACGAAAGAAATGTATTGTAGGGCATACCAATATCTGTATTCAGCAGTATCCAGGAAAATCTGAAGGAAGCATAATCTTATAGAATTAGGATGAATAAGAATGTTTTTACCAAATCCTTTAAGAAATCGCTGGACGTAGTTTTCAAATTTTCCATCATAACTGTATTCATGCAGTTTTGTGTGGTGATTGAAATAAGACACACAGACGTCCTTTGGGTTTCGTTGCACAAAAATAATCTTTGAGTTCATTTTCAAAACGTTTCTAGGCATAAGTCTAAGTGGGAGGTGGGTGTTTAGCACACGAGGTGAGGGCACGTTGTTAAAACTTAGCTGAGGCACTCCCTCCAACATGGCTGTTTCCTTGATGAGCTTAACTCTGTCCGATGATTGGTTGACCAGCATTGACGTCACTTCCCATAACCAGTGCGTTCCTGTTAACAAAAGACACAGATTTGACAATGTTTGAAAGTTTCAGATTTTAAGGTAATTAAATATTCAATTATTTTACTTAGGAACAGAATGATATTCATTTGAATTCATCAAGGAATGAACAATATTTCGTTTGTCTAAAGACTGTGAAACTCGACGGAAGAAAATGTGACGAGATGGCTTTTGGCATGGCTGTTATAACAGCATCCGTGACGACAGAATGAAGACCAGCGTTTTCGCAGCAGCTTGTTGTAAAATGTACGTACACGCTGACATTACTAATAAAGAATTTTTTTAAACAAAAAAGTAGTTTGTGAGCAGCCTAAAATTTATTTTATTCAGTCTTGTATGTAAATAATTTCTACGAAGTAAGCTAAATTTGACTTATAATGACTTATTTGAAAAAATAGAAATAGAATGATGTTCCCTAAAAGTTTCTATATCTGCAAAGTAATCAATGACGTCATTATATAGTCTTATTAAACTGACTGTCAGTGCTTTATCGCTGGGATGTTTCTAATACTACAAAATCTGATGCGTTTCTGCATGACTGATCAATATTTCCTTGAATGCCCTTTGTCAGGCATTGATCCTTAGTTTATATTACATGTATGAAAAAGAAACAAACAAACACCAAAGAAGAAGAAGAAGAACAACAACAACAACAATAACACAAAACAAAAAAAAGACATATTAGATATAAGTTAGTGAAAAGGCCTGTTTATGTGAAGGCTTATGCTAAACAGTTTGGAATGTTTAAGCTGAAATATTAAAAAAGGCAATAGTTTCATCTCTTTCTATTAATTGAGACGTGTGGCCAAGACGATTATTATAAAACTAAATCAGGAGACCGGTCTCAAATCTCAAGCGTCTGATTGGCTGAAACCTTAGTTTTATGATCTTGGGCCATGATCGACGCATTTCCAATGTAAATTTAATTTGAATGCATATAATTATATTTTATCTTAATAATCGGATTATGCAATTGTGAGGTTGTAAATAGATGAAAACAAAATTTCTCATAAAAAATAACTTTAACTTTTTCAAGAAGCCATAACTCAATTATTTCAAATTTTTACCATAAACAATTAATCTTGAATGTAACGGTTAAGAACTTAATAAAGTACTTGTAAGTACCAAAAAGACTAAATTTAACTGCGATTCGTCAATGAATTATCATTTATATTTAATTTGTATTAAGAACTTTTGATTTAGAATAGTGTTCTTTGAATTCTCTGTCATATGACGTTTGGGTCAACCTTCCTAAGAACGATATTTTGTTTTCGAGCGCCTTTCAGGTAACTCCATTTATTCATTTAAAAATAATACACCACTATAATATCAGCTGGTTATGCTGAAACTTTCTCATGATATTCATATAATTTACTTATCAGGAGAAATATAGTTTGTTTTACGTGTTGTTTAAAACCTGCTGTTTAAGAACAATCTCTACCTGCTTTCGGATACGCACAGATGAAGATGTCGCCAGCCCTAACCTCCCATGTCTTAATACCTATAAACTCCTCCTCCTGGTTTTGTATTACCTGAAACAATAAATGAGCAAATATTGATATGTTTCTGTTTTGTCAGGTTTGGACACAATTACACATGCCATCGTTAATTCTGGTTCTAAAAACATTGTTTGCTGGGACCATGAACTATTTCAGGATTTTCGATATTATTTTACCAAGACTTTAACAAACATACTGTGAAAATTATATATCTAACTGTTAACCTTTCTATATTGAAAAAGTTTACAAACGACCTCGCTGAATCAAGTCTACAACTGAAACGTACACAGGCCGGCCAAAATATATATTAAGACTCTCGCAAACCTTCATACTGCGCTCGAGCAAAACTTAACATTTAATGTACCTATGTAACATATAATCGTTATCTAAAAGAAAATTACACTTTTGGGACAAATTTATAACATGCGATAGCAGGTCTTGAAACATGGCCAATTAAATCTCAATCATAAGTCAACCATTTGTAGTTGCATGACGGAGTCTTAAAAATTCTGGTATTGATTATTCAAATAAACCAATTTTAACTGCAAAAAGAATGTTAAAAATAAAGCACGACAGGGGTACAGTAAATAGAATGCACGTACCAAGTCAAACGTTGGAGTGTTAAACCCGTCCACTTCTAGCACCCGAAGTTTTTCACCAGTTCTATCTTCTAAGTAGGTGATTGGCATCTTTTAATCTCTAAAAGGTGAACTATTTATAACTGCTCTTAGTGTATTTCGTAAGCTTTGATTGGCGTAGGTTAAAATAATCGTAGAATTACATTCCGACATCAAAGTTACTATCTTGTTTGTTTGGCGTTTAAACCAATGATGAATAACCGTATTTTCCACAACTGTGAAAAGAAATCCTACATTTGATGCTAAGTGCCTTTAAGTTAGTAGTTAACCGAGACTATAAACAATTACTTTCTCAGACAAATTTTTAAATAAAAAGAGTAAATGATGTAAATTTCTGAATAGATTTGGAGCATCATAAAACTTTAATCTTTGACGATTCAGTCTTGAACATAAGACCTGTAAAAGATTGTTCGCATATCTAACTTTTGATTTATTTTAAATTTGTCATATGGCATCTGCCGTGTGCTGGACCTTTTCTGTAAGGAAAAATGGACAAACTTCCTATATACTTACTGAGTTTACATGGATAAGCGTTAACATTTTAACCCAGAAATTGATTGATGTTGGAAGATAAATACCTTATAATATTTGTACATTACAGTACTACGCGTTTAGTTAGATAAATAGATGTTAACATTCGACAAAAATTTACTTAACACGATTACTAGGATAATATTTAATAAATATATTCGCTTTCTAAATAAAAATAACTTAGGGCACATACTGTGTGCAAGCATACGGGAAAGCCATGAGAGTTTACAATACGCATAGAAAAAGTTAAATGCATCATTCTACGTCCGTGATTTATTTACAAACTACATCTTGATATCTAATATAGTTTACACTAATAAATGTCTGAGAGAATTTTAACACTTTAAACCTATTTCTTTCAAACATGTAAATACAGTAAATAATAATACATTGAGTAATAATTATGATACATACTCATTTCATAAATATAATAAATAAAGGAAAGATGTAAAATACCTATTTGCTGCTGTTATATAATACCGTACTCCAACATGATACACGTAAAAAATTTGCCCTGGTTAAGATCAGTAGTGTAGCCGTCCTTATATTTGCAACGGTTTTCTCAAGCCAAATTGTACCGTACCTGAATGATGGAACATATGTTTCATGTGGATAAGTAATTAATATAAAGCAATAATTGATAATTAAATACCCCATAGCCCATACACACTGGGTTGTTCCGGCAGGTCAGTCAGCAGCAATAAGAAATAAACGTTTTAAAAGTAATTGACCCTCGATCAAAATGGTAAGACTGTACCAGAAGGTAAATAGAAATCAATTTTAAAACACAACATACATGTAGTGCATCAAGCGTTTTTAATTTTATCATGCAACTTGAATAAGTTACTTGATTATGAAAATTTTTGTGATTTAGTTTCAACCATTTATCTTATATTTTTATAGCATTTTCATGTTTTTAGAAATCTCGTACACAAGTTATATGAGTCTGCAGTATCGTGTATCGTGCGTCTACCGTGTATAGTGCGTCCGTCTATCGCGCATCGTGCGTCTGTCAATCGTATAGCGTGCGTCCGTATATCGTGTATCGTGCGTTTAGTTTGTTCACAGTACTCACATAAACGTTCACAGTACTGTACGCACGAAGAACCCGTTTTGTAAGTGTTGAAAATGTCAATAGTCAAAAATGAAGTTTAAATGAACTTCACAATGATTATTTCTAAGCTGCATAATTCTTGAATCAAGTTAACTTCAACTATCAAAACCCTATTCTTTCATCTAAGGATCATGATGTTCATGCATAATGTGCCACTGATAGGGGGTGGTATTATTTCCAAAAGTTCTTTGTTCACTTTTATATATTTCATGTTTACGAAGTTGCGTCTCTAATTTCTTTCAGTATATATACCGACATGATAAATACCGGTACAGTAGTAGTACAAGCGATCTTTTATCAAATTGATTCTGTGTGTAAAATTTGTCCTTAGTAAAACCGGAAGACTGACATCTGTTAATAGATACAAATACAAAAACAAAGAAAGCAAATTCACAAAATTCAACTTTTTTTCTTTCATTTTATATCACATATATTTCGTGTGTTTACAATATATCGTCATTGTTGTTACATAAGCATTTTGTCAATCAACAATATTATCCAAAGAAAAACAAGTGGCATTTTATTTGCATATTATGATTTGATAAATAGTTGCATGGAATCTAAACAAGTTTTGTCTTAACATATTTCATAAAATAATAAAACATAAATTTGGAAAAAGGTATGTGAAGCATTGATATCCTCCCTTTAATTTTCTTCTTTCATTTCGAGTGACATCACTCTCGCTAAACTCGAGAAAAAAACAACAGAAATTTACGATGACAATATAAAACATTGATTACCTCCCTTTAATTTTTATTGTTTCAACTTAACATATCATTTGAGCCTAACTCGAGAAAAAACTGGACAAACGAGGGCATACAAAGCAATGATTACCTTTAATGTTCTTGTTTTATTTCATGTGATTTTATTTGAGCCAAACGCAAAGAAAACTAGAGTCAAGAACGTCAAACTTTTCGAATTAGTGTTGTATAGATTTTAAACAACGTTATTTCTGGAGTTTTTGTATTTAGAAACTCGGCAATATAATCTGGCAACAGTATTTAGATTGTTCATTTATTTGCCAAAGTTTAAACCCTGTAAAGTGAAATATGTTAGACTCTAAAACACTAATGTGACTATAATTGTATGAGCTTCTGTAAACAATTCAGTATGTTGAAGTTGTTAAAAATTAAATCAATTCTTCACTCCTTATTAAATCTAAATAAGCATTATATAGCTACTGAGAGTATATGTTTAAAAACACATAAAGATAGTTTCAGAGTGATAGACTAGGTCACAAGTTATAACTGACTAAATTTCCAGTCAGGTGTCAGTAGTTTTAATCTTAATTCTTTAATATAAAGATACAGCTTTAACTGTAAGGTCTAAGATTGAAGATCCAGATCATCTGGCATATCTGTGCCATCTGATCAAGATCTATACTGTTTGCTGTTTGCTTTCTGGCCAAGATGCAACCAGTGTATGACCAAAACAAACAGGACAAATGTACTCGCTGATCTGGAACTAAATAAGTCGCACACACACGTTAAAACACGTTACTAATGTATATGGAGTAAAGGGTTAACTAATAACCCTTTCCTCCATATATACACCTTTATTGCACGGACGGACAGTTTAGATCCAGATCAGGATCTAAACTGTTCGCTTTTTTTATTCTTATGTTATTTCTGACCAAAATGCGACCAGTGTAGATCCTGATCAGACGGCACGGATGTGCCCGCTGTTCTAGATCTACACTGGTCGCATATGCGTAAAAATGCGTATTTATGCAGGAAAGGGTTAATTCATCGTTCAGTTTTAAGCCTAGCTGATCACTCTGTTACATACCATAAATGCTTTGAGCAAATATACAACATGGAACAACAGTCTCTATAAATTCTAATCTAACACAATTTCTTCCATTTATTTTTTGTATAAAAATAGTAACATTTACACATATATAACATTTACATACCATTTAAGAGAAAGCACTTTGAAATAAATATCCGTGTCCCATAATTATTTTGAGACATTTGTCAATGAGAGTTTTATCATTGTGTGACATTAAGTCAAGGGAAAAATAACAATACTTTAAGTGCACAAGAGATTTTTAAGTTGTTCATAAGTAAAGTCCTACAAACTAGCAAGGTGGTTCATTAAATATGCCTTTTATCACATCGGTGACCAGTGGAGATCCACAATACCATCTGATCTAGATCTACATCGTTGGTCACATCAGAAATAACCTACTGAATCTAGAAGCAAACAAAGTAGATCCTGATCAGAGAGCATGGATGTGCCTGCTGATATAGATCTACACTGTTTGACAATTTTATTTACAGCTTGACTTATAAATCAGGAAAATGTTTGACAATCAAACCAAACATTTTACAATTAGAAGTAGATGGGTGTTCAGTTGAACACTTTTTGTGCCCTTAGATATTTTGTTAGAAGAACAAAAAGTCTTTTAATAAATGTGACCAATAGATTTTGGTTACATCACAAACCTATTTATCTTAAGATATATGTATTGATGTATTGATGTATGTACATTTTGATGGAGATTATTAAGAAACATATGTACATATGAAAAATATTTGAATGATAAAGTACAGCCAAAGTTAAATGATACGCTTTCATGACAAATCTAGCTACAAAAAACAGCATAACTCTGTCAAATGTGACCTTGACTTAAATATTATGGGCACATCACAAACCTGTTTTAATATAAAAGAAGTACTGTCAAAAAATCTGATGAAAAATTTTTAAGAATGGCAAAGTTTCAGCCAACTTTAATGTTTAAGTTTTTGTGACAGAAAGGTGGTCAGGCGGCCAATGCAATCCCTATATGTTTCCCTGTATTCCACCATTTTCTTCAAAAAAGGTGACAAAAGAGAGTTTTTAAAAAAAATGAATAAAAAACTAAGCCTCAATTTTGCTATTGTGATTTGTGATTTTAATAAGAAAATGAAGTCAAAGACAGCCAAAATTAATTATCTTTAACTTATCGATAAAAGTACAAAACGTCAACATGTTTTGTTTTTGCTATGACACCTTTAAATATATCTTTGTTTCCTTTCCAACAAAGTTAACCAATTTTGAGCTACAGGAATGTTTGGTATTATAAAATAAAAATAAAAATTAATATTGGTAAAAAAACGTACATTTAAGCTAGATTTTCAAGGACCAAAATGTGGTCTTTGATATTTCATAACAAGAGTTTTAGAAAAGAAAAAGATTGCCTTTCAATTTAGAGGTGATATAGCACTCTTGAGCAAATATATTTTGTCCAAAAACTACATTATTTTTTCTATGTTGATATGGACTAAGGAAACAAACATGAATTAGAGGTAAACCAACACTGTATTTTAGGCTCTCTAAATCAAGAAGCTTCTTTTCTTCTTTCACAACATAGATAAAGTTTTGACTTCCTATGGTTACTTTTGGATGAACTCCTTTATGGTCATTGTCCAGGCAGTACACACTCTGCTGTAAGTCCAACAGCTGGTCTGTTGTCTAAAATAAAACAATAACTTACAGTTTAATTATCAGAAACATGGATGAATTATTACTAGGATGCATTAATATTTGTAGGCATGGGCAGTTAGAATAAATGGCATATTTGTGCGTTCAAAATTCAAGTTTTTCACGTTTCTAAAATACATAAAGGATTGAATCAATATCTCATGGTGTTTATATGGATATGAAAAACATTTGGGTTGTTTAAAATGTTTTTCATAGCCAGATGAACACAATCAAAATTTTATAAATTCAATTCTTATGTTGACACATGTAAATACTCTTTAATTCCTTCAAATGATGTCATGAAGTTCAGCAGATATCATTGCTTATAATCATTTTTGTAGATTAAAACAAAAATAATAAAATTGTACAAATATGACATTATCCCAAGGTTTGCATGCAAGTCTTTTGTTACTATATTGCATTATAAAAGATGTTACGACTGCCTTGCAAGCCACTGTCAATAATCATATCTAAAAGAAATGATAGACAATTGCCACATAGAGTAATAGCTAAAACCATTTTCTCATGACACCACGCAAACCATAAATCTTACATTAAGAGTTCCTCTATCGATGATTCTAGCCATGTTGTGGTTATGACCGCCACATATAATACTGTCATTACCCAGCCACTGGCAACAGTAGACCATCGTGTTGTTGAGAGGTTCTGGTGGAACGTCTTTTATCTTCTGAGCAGAGTTGAAATCCCATATCTGACAGAAATATATTAGGCAAGAATGGTTTTCTTAATGGAAATATTCTCTAAAAATATGGTAGGACATGTGGTTTAACTCCTTAATACAATATAGACTGGTTTTATTGCACAGAAAAATAAATGGGAAATAATTTGATCAAATGTGACCTTGACCAAAAGGTGTTTTGGCTACATTCTGTTGTCATAAAAATTAAAAAATTAAAAGTTTGATGAAAAGTCTTTGATCGAATATTAAGAAATGCTACAATGATTCTTAATGTTACCACATTTCACCAAGTGCCAGCCAGTTTATATGTGTGTCTCTAGCATCTGTATCAATATGAAGTAATGAATTAAAATTGTGTTACCCCTATGCACCATGAGCAAATCAGTATGACTGTGTCTTGGACCCATAACTATATGAAAGTAGAAAATTCATGTAGTATTAGCCCAGTGTACCATTGGCAAGTCGGCATATGATTTTGTATAGCATCAATATCAGTATGAAACACATACTTGAAGTTTTTACCGAGTGCACCATGAGTAAGTGTGTATATGATTGTCTCTAGCATCAATATCAGTATGAAACAAATACCTGAACTTTTACCCCAGCGCACCATGAGCCAGTCAGTATAAAATTGTGTCTAGTAAGTGTATTATACGAAAGTCCAACATACCTGTAGTGTTACCCCAGGGTACCACGAGCTAGTCAATATAAGTAATTGTATTAAATATGTTACACACACCTGTAGCGTTACCCCAGGGTACCACGAGCCAGTCTGTATATGATTTTGCCTAGTAAGTGTATTATATGTAATTTACACATACCTGTAGCGTTTCCCCAGTGCAGCAAAAGCCAGTCAGTATATGATTGTGTCTAGAAGTGTATTATATGTCAGTCACATATACCAGTAGTGTTACCCCTGTGTACCATAATCGAGTCAGTATATGATTTTGCCTAGTAAGTGTATAATATGTAATTCACATATACCAGTAGTGTAACCCCTGTGCACCATAAGCCAGTCAGTCTATGATTTTGCTTAGTAAGTGTATTATATGTAAGTTACACATACATGTAGTGTTATCCCTGTGCACCAAAAGCCAGCCAGTATATTATTGTATTTTGTAAGTGTATTATATGTAAGTCAGATATACCTGTAGTGTTTCCCAGAGCCAGTCAATATAATTATTATATCGCCTTGTTAGTTTATTAATATGTAAGTTACACATATCTGCAGTGTTACCCTAGTGCACCAATATATGATTGTGTCTTGTAAGTGTATTATATATAAGTCACATTTACCATTAGGGTTACCCCTGTGCACATGAGCCAGTCAGTATATGATATTTCCTAGCAAGTAAATTATATGTAAGATACACATACCTGTAGTGTCCTACCAGTGATTCATGAACCAGTCAGTAAATGTTTGCCTAGCAAGAGTGTGATATGTAAGTAATAAATAAGTGTAGCGTTACCCCAGTGCACCATGAGCCAGTCAGTATATGATATTGCCTAGTAAGTGTATTATATGTAAGTCACATATACCTATAGTGTTATTCCAGTGCACCATAAGCCGGTCTGTATATGATGATGCCTAGTAAGTGTATTATATATAAATCATGCACACCTGTAGTGTTACCCCTGTGCATCATGATCCAGTCAGTATATGATTGTGTCTAGTAAGTGTATTATATATAAATCATGCACACCTGTAGTGTTACCCCTGTGCACCATGAGCCAGTCAGTAAATGATTGTGTCTAGTAAGTGTATTATATGTAAGTCATGCATACCTGTAGTGTTACCCCAGGGCACTATGAGCCAGTCAGTATATGATTGTGCCTAGTAAGTGTATTATTTGTAAGTCATGCTTACCTGTAGCGTTACCCCTGTGCACCATGATCCAGTCAGTATATGATTGTGCCTAGTTAGTGTTTTATGTGTACGTCACGCATACCTGTAGTGTTACCCCAGTGCACCATGAGCCAGTCAGTATAATGATTGTGTCTTATAAGTGTATTATATGTAAGTCACATTATATTTTACATGTAGTGTTACCCCTGTGCACCATAAGCCAGTCAATATATTACTGTGTCTTTTAAGTATATTAAAAGTCACATGATACATTTGTCACAAACCGTAAAACTTCCTGTTCAGGTCAGAAGACTTCTGAATCAATGTTTAACGTGATGTAAATAAAAATAATACCCCTGGAAAGGATCGTATTTTCCCAAAATCTTGGGCTTATTTGAATTTTAAGGATCTGTTGTGGATGAATTTTACTACGTAAGTAACGCCATAACAACTTCAGCTTTAAATATATTCACTCATTGGTTTATTTCGTTAGAATATTATTACATAACATCACATTTACTTTGTTTATATGTCTTGTACAGTTATATTATAAATTCTGATATTTAAACACTCTACATATTTTCGTGCTGATACGTGACCAGACACCTATAAATTAGGGAATTGATTAAGGGATTATAGGATTTGATTACACTAGAGTGCACGTTCAACATTTTAAAAGCCAGATGATTGTTAACTTCTGAGCTCATTCTGATACGACCCTTACTGCAGTCCCAGTTAGACCCTCTAACAACTCAGTGTAAAATGGAAATAATACAAGTGATTTGACTGCTGATATCCGTCGTCATTGAGTACAAACCGGTCACGTGAATATCACGTTAACATGTGTACTTTTGCGCAAGTTTAAACGGGATATGTTTACATCCGCTATCACTTGTAATAATATACTCGACTTAAAGGAATACGTTCGGCTGTTTAAAACATGTTTTTATATGATAGAACTCATTTTGATAAATACAATTTTCGTAATCATACTCTCACGGCAAGTTAGATAATTGTATAATCAATTAGTAACAACACTGATAAGCGTGTTTTCAAACGTAGCATGTGCACGGCTATTGTTGACATCTCATTGTCTCGCGAGAGTTTTCAAATCGAGGCGTGACGTCATTTACACACTTCCGTTCCTTCAGTTTTGAATACACACAAAGCTGGAAGCATGCAAGTGTAATTTAATTTATGTTTGCTAAACATGAAATCATTGTTATATGCAAGAAAATATTGCAATCTAGGAAAAATAAGAACATTTTACATAATAGTAGTGTAAGTATATCGGACGTTCATACACACACTGTCATACATTTTTTTGCTCAAATTATTACATCGCTCACAAGGACTATTGTCTTAATACAATATGTTAAGTGACAATTTTGAGCGATGCTATGATCACTTATTTGAAATAATTTCATTTCAATTTAAAATATTATTGAGTTACTGTTGTCCCTTGAAACTGCATATGCAATTAAGTTTTCACATTTGTTTTACATGTCACCATCTTCTTCGGGGAAAACTGGCCAGTGAGATAAACATCTCAATTAGTGGCAATTAACAGTAAACACGGTCGAGTTAAAACTTGTGCCATACATAGTGCTACATTAAAATAATTAGAATAAGGAAAGAACTATACTATTTTAGTAAATGTTTAAACATTACAAAACTAAATTATTAAATAAGATCGCTTCAGGTTTCGCATACACGGGCA
This sequence comes from Corbicula japonica, assembly GCA_038501625.1. NCBI lineage: Eukaryota > Metazoa > Mollusca > Bivalvia > Venerida > Cyrenidae > Corbicula > Corbicula japonica. The sequence goes on along the minus strand of JAZAYU010000237.1, from coordinate 668,937 downwards.
CTAGATCACTGAATTCAAACGTTTACCTCCAATTTAAATCCATATCACGATGTAAATGCATTTTGGCCAGAAAATTGGAAATTTCGTTTGGGGAAAATATCCCAAGCTCTAAATCTACGTGTTGGCCTTATTACCAACTTACAAACGAGAACGTAGATAAAAAGTGCGATCTATCTCGTAGATGTGGCTTATCCTTATATGCACAGTTTACTTTTTTACATGAGCGATGACGGTCTAAAAAGTTTTCTTGATTATATATTAGATCAGTTATGTTTTTTAACGGTTTCTTCATGTTGTACACTTTCTCCATACTAAAAATTATCATCACGCGGTGAATCGTTATTGAGTGGGGTGAGTCGTTATTAAATATCGGGCGAGTCTTTGATCGTTATAATACACTTTGATTGCAATCCATTCAATAGGTTGGAAACACAACTAAAAATAACTGTACGTTTTTTTTTACAGTTTAAAATGATTTTTTTACAAAGCTGTTAACATAAAAAGAACATTAAGTAAGTGTAAATTAACCAACATGTTGGTAACTTAATCCAGATCTCTACCCTGACATCTTTTCAATGCCGTATGTTGAATGTGACAAATTCGTTCAGAACTACAATAACTGCTTAAAGAACAGAAAGGTCAATAATATAGAAACATTCGTCGAGGTTTCCGAAGGTGAGATTGCTTTCATTGCAGCATACAGTTGCAGGGTTCTCTCCAGCCTATCTAAGTATAGCGGGAGCGCTAGGCTTGGATCTAATAACTGTACATCCGCTTCTTTTTAATTACCCCGATTCGCCTCAAACAATAATCGCTATAACATCCTGTTTTTTTGTCAAATCCAAGAAAACTTGTGTCTCTTGATCAAAAGACGCCCAAGGCTTCTTCCCTCATTAAGTCTTTCAAATTTCAACTGATAGGTGTGGTTTACAAAATTCATTGTCCAATTGACGAATAACATGTCTGGTGGGTGGAGTTAAGACCGATCTTTTGCGGCTGCAAATTGATACGCAATTTGTAGTTTTCTTGATTTAAAGTAAGAAAAAACACTTATCAAATATTAAGCAATTAAAAAAGGCTAAATATTAATTAAAATGGTTAATATTTTCTGCTAGATTTTAATTTTGTTGTTGTTGACAGATTTATGTTGTTATTGTGGATTGATTAACGTAAGAAAATAACAGTTATGAAATCAGAATGTAAAAGATGGATCAACTGTAAAACCAGTAAATTATGTAAAGATTTGTTGATGTAATTATATTTAGTCGTACTTTAGATTTTATTTTGGAATGAAACACTATTTTTGAAGAAACATGCTAGCGTAATGAATTGTCGCGACCATGTTATGCGTTTTTTTTAAGTGCTAAATGACTATATATAAGATGCACATTTATGTTAAATACATTCTCGTCAGATGATGAAATTTTAATGCTAACCCAATTGCAGTCGGAAGTTGTGCTTGCTTATAAAGCATCTTCAGTTGATCTCTTTCAGTCTCCGCTTATTCAATATCCGAATGTTCAGATACAAAATTTTATGAAATTATGTCGTTGTCATGTGTCATAATAATAATGAATATTCCAAAATTTAGGTCGATTAGTATTTAACAAACAAAAGATAGGATACGAACCGGAAGTGTGTAAATGACGTCATAAACAGGTGCGCGCATCGAAAAGGAAGCAAACATGGCGACGATCATAGAAACCCGCCGGTTTTGCAAAAAGGCTATATTTGACAGGATTTTTCTCTGTCAATATTTCACATAAGATAAAGTTCTATACATCAAAATGATGCATAAGTAACGATCTATTACCGTGTATTGATAAAACTGAGGCAGGCGTATTCCTTTAAGTACTTGCATGGTATACATGGTCGATAACAGCATATTTGACGCGTATAACATCTTCATTAAATGAAATAGCGATAATGCAGGTTCTGAAGGCCAATGCTGTCATATTATCAATAATGTTTTACAAAACCAAAAATATAATACAGTATAAAAGAAATCTTATATTTGTTGCCGTTACATGTAGTACTGTAAAACGCTTTAATTTCGCGAGGTCAAAACTTGTTTGTTACAAATCAAATATTTTCTTTAGTCGCGTGTTTATTATTTCGAGACGTCTTCAAACTCAAAACTTGAGCAGTGATCTCCCTTGCTGGGTATCCACGCACAAAATTGTCAAGAAATATCTTTGAAAAGATAAACGGCGTAATTATTGGTATATGAAATAGTGAAGTTTATAGCTGCTTTTTTTCATTTCATCTTGATTTACGTGTAAATTAAATCATTTCATTTAGAATACTACACAATGACGTTTTTTTGTAAAATTACTTAAATTTGAATTTAAATAACATACCACACATAATAAGGAACAGATAATAAAATAGATTTTAGTTTTATTTATAAATGTGAATCTTATAGTTATGAAAACCGTATTCTAAAGGTCTTGGCTTTATTAATACTTTAAACGTAATAAAAAAGGTATGAATCGATTACTGAGATAATAAATAAATTCAGTAAAGATGCCAGAAGGTAGCTCCACTAACTTTCACTTTTGGATAGGTTGATAAAAAGTGACTGTATTATATTTGACAAATAAACCTAACCAATGAGGATTACTGGAGTGTGCCTCATTTCAACATCTTTCTACTTGAATATAAATCAGAATAGCAAAGATCGAAACGTCACAGCGATAATCGTATCAAACTGAGTAAACTAATTGCTTAAAAATCCAACTAGATACCTCTTAACCTTGCTAGATGCCTCTCTGGTGTAAATAGCTACCAATCGTAATAGTTTATTTCATTTTCCCGCTGCATAATAATAGAACACGAGTATTATTTACAACACTTCGTTGGTTGATAAATTAGGTCAAAAGTGAGCTTAGACAGCTACGCCGAATTTGATTATTAAATCAAATAAATTAAGAGTGGTCAACAAAAGATTTTATGGCGTTCGAAGTGATTAACATCTATTTTAAGTACCCTATTTTCCAATATACTTATTTTCGGATATGGAAACTCAATACATATTCGCGGTATTTATGAATTTCCGAGGTAATTAGGCAATTCGCGAATGTTAGCGAAAATAAAACTATCTCGAATAAATCCAATTTTACAGTATTAATCATGGTCTACATACAATAACTTTTCCAGACAAATATCCACAAATTAAGGAAAATGTTAAATTAAATTAATTTTTGGAATTCATTTAGAGCCACGCCTCAATCTTTGACGATAGTGTCGTTAAAAATAAGACCTGCAGAAGATACATGCACAAGAGACAAATAATTATCAACAATTTGCTTTTATACATGTATCAACCTTTAGTTTTGTTATACATTGGTCATATGACTTTAGTCGTGTTCTCGGCCTGCTCTGTGAAAAGGTGAAATATAAACAACTCTTATTTCGCAATGCATATTTTTGAGGGGCAATCGCAACTAACAGCGGTTTTTATGTCGCCCTTTCGAAGAAAACACGATAGATAGGGATCGCTTTGTCCGTTTGTCCGTTGGACCTCAACTCTTCATTCTTTTTCGACGGAAATTATTCAAACTGATTACTACCACAAATGAACTGATGCAATGATGTTCACATGAAAAAAGGATTTGCTCCACCTGTTTGGGAATTAAGGCCCATTGTGACATGTTTCTATTTTCTAAATTATACCAATTAATTAAAGCATACATACGAGCCTTTTTAATTTTTTCTTACATTTTGACATCATATTTACCAATCGAGACACGTGATTTTTCTTGATAATACCTCGATCAAGTTTGAAGCTGTTCATTTAGAGTCTAGTTTATTACTAATAAAAAGGTGAAATATGCATATCAGGAATCGCCACATTCAGAAAAAACAGCCTCCCCACACAGTCAAGAAAAAGAGAGGGGGAGAGAGCATGGTTAATAAAATAATCAGTTTTAAAAAAAAGACACCACTAACAATAAACAAAAATGAGAGCCCGAGGGGTTACCGCCTTGGAACGGTCAGTGGAAAATCAAATTGCCACTGGGGGTTTAAACCAGGTTCTAGGGTGCACCAACCTCACACTTGCCCCCAACAGGTTCTCATAACACAAAACAAGTACAAGTTGTCTTGGTGAAAAAACTCCAACCCACTTATCGGCTCAACAATGTTGCTTGCAAAAGCACACAAACATATAAAACATGAGAAGCTAATAGCAACGCAAAGCCAAAGGGCGGGTACTCAATGATATTACCGAGACCAGAGCTCCTGGAGTAAAATCAACAAGAACACGATGACAGGGATAAACGAAACAAATCGAGCTTCTAGGTTCTTTTAAGAAAAGATTTCCTCATAAACCTTCATAAACTCTTAAACCCCTGCCACCGTCGTGCAACCAGATAGGTAAGCAAAATGATCAACTGTAGAAGGGTTAATCACCAGGCCTGCAGAGCGCTGTAAAATATCATGTTGGTAACATTTGTTTGTAAGGATTTATGGAAAAGCTTAATGATATTACATGAACTAGTGTTAACTGTAACTTAATCCATTAAGTGTATTAATATTAAAGATAAAAACCTTACAAAATATTTCAGTAGATTACAGTACTACGCGCTAAGTAAGATAAATGTATGTTTACATCCGACCACATTGACATTAATACTAGGGTTATACTGAATTATGTATTCTTTCTAAATGAAATACATTATGCACTTACTATGTGCAAGAATGAATAAAAAGGGCTATACGAATTGAAATGTGAGTAGGGAAAAGCCTACTTCCGTGATCACTATCTTGATATCTAATTCAGTTTACAGTCTGATAAATGTATTAAGAGATATGCATTTTAAACATCTAACTTTGATATATGTAAATGATTTATAAATTATTCAAAAATAACAGTATCTTCGTAATTGAAGGAAATACCTACCTGCTGGCGTATGTATTTTAGGGTTCACGAACATTATTCATGTACAGTATTTACCTGCATTAAGCATTTAAGATCATAAGTGTAGTTGTTCATAAACATTCTAGTGTGCGCGTACGTACATGCATGATGAATCTTGTTTTTCTGTGGAAAGTATGTAAAGAAATACAGTGAAACTTCTCTATGAAGACAACCTCAGGGACTTGTCAAAATTGTCTTAATAGTGAGGTGGTCGTCAATGGGTAGAAAATAGTGCAAAGCTGTTCAAAGGGACTCAACTAATGTTTTTTCTTAATTTTGTGGGTTTTATTTTATTAATTATTTTATACTGCTAGTCCATACAATTAATATTAACAATGGGCTATAAGGGTAGGTTATTCCGCCAATTCAATAAGCAGCATAAGACATCAACGTGAGTAATAGTAATCGAGCGATTTTCAAAAATGGTGAAAATTTACTCAAAATTAAACTCATGATAATTTTAAAAACAAATACTTATTGCCGATAAAAATTTGTAAACTGATTCCAATTGAATAATGAGGCCCGGTCATTTTTAGTAAAGAATAATGTCCTCTTTATATCAAATACCGCCAATCATTATACAATAATGACACTCCGATTGTACCTATAAAATATTGACCCCCACCCCCACTGGTCATAATATTATGACCACCGGTGACACCCGGTCATACTTTTATAACCCCCGCTCATTATTTCACGTTTTTTTATATTAACTGGATAATTGGATTGCTATAGTTTAAGCTGTAGAAATCGAGAATCGCTATTCGTTGTGTTGATTCATTTATGTGAAAACAAAGAGTAACCTTGGTAGAATAACGAGCTGTTTTCTAAGCAATCATTATATACACTTGTTGTGTATCAAGTGTTGCTCTTGTTGCTCGCGCCCTATTAGTACATGTACTAGACTATAGGTGTAAAAACTCTAAATGAACACAGTTCAAACTCGATCTATACTACTCAAATTTTGATAAGGATCACTCAAAAGATTGTGTTTATTCCTTACATAAGGTTGAACCAATAAAATATTTGCTGTGATTCTGATTTGTTAATTTGACATCAGCTTTGTGCCAAAAGAATGCATGATCTGCCAAGCTGTTGAAGTTTAACAGCGGTTGAAACTTGGTAGGGGCAATTATTCGGGATAAAACAGAAAGTGATCCCAATCAAATTTTGAGTAGTATAATTAAATGCGATCAAGAAACATTTGTCTCGAGCTTGGTGAAGGTTGCGTCAACATTTATAAAATAGAGAGTATCAAAAATCAATATTCTCGCATATATGGTGCAAATCCTTTTTTCTGCACAAGGCGTCGGCAAAAGCAATCCTGAAAGTTTGATTTGAATCAGTTCCGTCCAATAATGTATAAAGAGTTGTGGTCATAAAAATGTAGCACGGACGCACGCACAGACGGAAGGTCTCACACTTATGCAATTACCATATTCAACTCCGATTAATTTCGGTGAAGATAATTAGGTTGTAAGTTAAACTAAGATGTTTTATGATAAGGGTTTCGCTTAGGAAGTGGGGGGAGGGCTTTTTAGTGTGGGGGCGTCATAATATGATGATTCCTCTGCCATAATATTCCGACCGGGTAGTCCCTATGTGGGTTATTTTGCAACGTTAAACCGGCAATTATTATTTCCTTAAGATAATTTAGTATTTTAACGATTGTATCATGAACACTGCGCACTATATAGGACAAGGTGAACATATTTGCGGAGATTTTAAATGCGACTATCATTAAATTACACCCATCTAACAGCCGAACTGAAATATTTGCAAGGGGAGGAATTTGTGCTACCTGTTACTTGAGTAGGCACAAACAAGCCTTTGGAAACTTGAGAGGCGAATAAGATGAAAATTATAATGTGTTTAGGACATCAAAAGGAAAGTCGGCGTGATTAAGCTAAATATATTCCTAAATTTACTTGTAATATATGAATATAATTCACTATTTACTATTTATCGATAATATTGCTTTAGTACTGATGGTCTGCACAGGCGATAATCCTAATCTTTACCCGTATGTGCATGTTCTGTAAATGTGATAAATTTGTTCATATCTTTTGAAAACCCAGCCTTATTCACCTAGATGGAGGTCATGTTATAAAGATAGTTTAAAAGATACTTTAGGTCAAGTTATCTCTCACAATGACAATGTAAACCGGAACTCATCTCGGCGTCAATCATAAATGTTTGCACGTTTCTGAAGCCTAGCGGTTACCATGTGATGATAATACTTTAATGACGTTAAAAAAAACTACCACTCGCTTCTTATTTTGTTAAATCGAGATTTAGGAAACTCACATTAACAGAACAAATATTAACACCGTATCGCATTTCATTGAATATGAATAACTACAGTTACCCACCTGTCGAAATTGAATTTTTGACTAAGTTGAAACCTTCTACATTACGATGATAACAGTTAGGAGAGATAAATATTAATATTACAAAATATAACATTTAAAACTAATGGTTTAAACTGTATGTCATCTGAACCTTATATGGTCTATTTTAGTAATCAAAATAAAAGGATTATTAAAATAAAATACACTAATTCCCCTTTTAGAATGAAAAACGTAGAGCTCGGAGTGGGCGGTCGCGGTTCGCAGAGGAATAAAAGAAAACAATCTCGACTTTCTCCCTTTTAAAAAATATTCCGTTTTTAATAGTGTACTGTTTCAAGTCAAATTAAACAACTATAGCGGCGAAAAAATGGCATTGTTGAGTAAAGAAGTGTGGTAACGCCAAACGCGCTACTCCCTGACTTCCATCCCTCCATGTTTGTTAAGGAGATCGGTGCCCAGGCGAAGAGACCTCTGGATCCGCCCCTGAATCTCAGAACAAGTTTAAAGTTGGACTGATATTCCATAAATAAAGGTCAAAACAATTCTTCGCTCTTTATTAAATCTTATAAGCATTATATAGCTATTGAGAGTATATGTTTAAAACACATAAAGTAAGTTTTAGAGTGATAGACTAGGACACAAGTTATAAATGACTCTGTCAGGTGTCTGAAGTTTGAATCTTAATTCTTTATTTTATAGATACAGCTTTTATTGCCAGGGCTAAGATTGAAGATCAAGATCATCTGGCATATCTGTGCTATCATATCAGGATCTTCACTGTTTGCTTTTTGACCAGGATGTGACCAGGGTATATCCAAAAAAAACAGCACAAATGTACCAGCTGATCTGGAACTAAAGTCGCACATATACATTAAAACACGTTAGTCATGTATATATGCCTTTCAAATAATTCGATGAATTTTTGGTTACCTCCCCTGTTCAGTCACGTGACTGCTCTTCGGGAAAAATGATTGCTCGCTGTATTACCTAATGGGGAATATGTACCTACAACATTATTTTTTATCATAAAAAAGCTTTTTTGAAAAATGTATTTTCTCGTTGAATTAGTAATAATACATCAGCGTCATTATATATTTGATAATAAATTACAAAACAACCAAGTTTGATTTACTTAAAGTGTCAAGTCATTATTCCTCGCGTTAAACACTAAACGAATTTAACCTGGGTTAGAATATTAGATTCTAACCCAGCCCTAACTAACAGCCAGTGTTCTCTCCACGGCTCAATTGAGTCTTGTTTCCGGATTAGCGTGTCTAATCAACTACTGACATCATGTTATGAATACGTCGGCGGCAATTGATTTTGAAGGCGGCATGCCATAAAAATGTCAAATTGTCGCGCACAAGGGATCACCTGTCAATTACTTAAAGGGGCAGATATCATTGACCAATAGAGATCGTGCAATTAATATTTGCTAGGCATAAACACCTCCCAATTATTAACTATATCGGAGTCCTTTCATTACTGGATGTGTCAGCAAATGTATTTGAATTAGCAATTATAAAGATTCTTAATCCACATTATGACACGTTAGAATCAAAAGCCGTCAATAAGAAACGAATCATGGCAAAACATTTCATATATGTTTAATTAAGCGTTTGGGCATTAACGCCCCCCAAAAAGCAACTGTCAAACCTAAGTAATCTAAATTAATTATGCAACCATACTGTAATATAAATATTCCCATCTTTATTGGAAGCCGGCATCTGAATCGTTGTATTTTATTCTACGAATGATACTTCTACAACAAACCATCAGATTACCGATTCTTTTTTATTTCAAGACAGAATCGATCATTTTTGGTTGTGAAGTATACGTAACACTTTAAAAAAATCAAATTATTTATTTTGTTGACGCTATAAACGCAATAACTTATTAGGACAATTCTGTTGGTCATGACAAATTCATAAGTTTCAATAAATTTAGAATGTAATTTCTACAGATCATGTAACCATATGTTGACATATCACGATTTCCGGACTATAGCGCATTACCAGTCTTTGCTTTACATCTTTCACATCAGCAAAATAAAATTTTCAGCAGAAAAGACATTAGGATGAAAATGTTGTATAGAAATTCGTAAAATGTATGGTTATGTATGTCCAAATTGCGTTTCATACTGCCTACTATTTACAAGAACGGTAAAAAAACACATTAAAAATCTAAATATCTAACAAATATTGAAAATAAAACAGTCTGGCTAGAATAACAGACCAGCAGCTTATTTTTGTCACCACCGGCGACGAACGCAGACCTGCAATATAGTGGATAATGTAAGCTATTACGTGCTTACGCCATAGTCCGATCGTTCAACTTTCACGCAGAGCCTCTTTTTGGATCGATTTCCAGTCACGGGAAGTAACTCGTACAGGACTACTAAACTGTTTATTGGAAAGGCGTATATGAAGTAAAGGTCTAACTAACTAAATTCAGTGATCAGTATCACTCTGTTACCTACCATAAATGCTTTGAGAAAATTTACAACATGGAATGTTTGGTGTTTTATCACAACAGTCTCTAAACACAATGTCTTCCAATTTCTGTTGTGTAAAAAATAGTTATTTTTACATATACATAACAAAGTATACATACCAATGAAGAGAAAGCACTTTAAAATAAATTCTGTGACCCATCATGATTTTGAGACATTTGGGAATTTTATTATTGAGTAACATTACATCAATGAAAATAACCTACTGAATGTAAAAGCAAACCGTGTGGATCTTGACCAAACAGCATGGATGTGCCTGCTGATCTAGATCTACACTTCAATAATCTGATACATCTGTAAATAAGGAGAAAAGGGATAAACAGTTAATAACGATCAAAGATGTGTCAATATGAAGAAAAGCAGAAAAAATCAGTAACAAATATCTAAACTTAAACCCAACAGGCTGAATGCCTAGGTGCCGATTTGCACTAGTACAGTTCATTAACTCTGAATTAATAAATTGAAATGAGCAAATTCAATTAAAGTGATAGCACAACAAAATGCTATCTATAATTATTTCTGCAAATTATACTTTTTCATACATAATAGTCAGTCAAACATGAGCTTGACTTATTTATCAGGAAAATGTTTGACAATCAAACCAAACATTTTACAATTAGAAGTAGATGGGTGTACAGTTGAACACTTTTGTGCCCTTAGATGTTTTGTTAGAATAACAAAAAGTCTTTTAATAAATGTGACAAATAGATCTTAAGATGTAAATCTATGTATTGATGTATGTACATTTTGATGAAGATTATTAAGAAACAGCAAAGTTACGTGCAAGTTTAAGTTTTTATGATCAATATAGCTAAAACAATGGGGCATTAATATCTGCAAACTATGACCTTATAGCCAGTAGACTTTGTAATATAAAAACATAGTCATCAAGTTTCTGCTCCAAGTTTGATGAAAACATATTTAGAATGATCAAGTGCAGCCAAAGTTAAATGATACGCTTTCATGAAAAATCTAACTACAAAAGACAACATAGCTCTGTCAAATGTGACCTTGACCTGAATATTATGGGCACATCACAAACCTGTTTTCATATTAAATAGGTACTGTCAAAAAGTCTGATGAAAAAATTTTAAGAATAGCATAGTTTCAGCCAACTACGTTTTCGTGACAGAATGGTGGTCTGAGGGTCAATGCAATCCCTATATATTGCCCTGTATTCTACCATTTCGTCAAAAAGGTGACAAAAGAGAGCTTTTAAAAGAAATGAATGAAAAACTTAGCCTCAATTTTGCCATTGTGATTTTAATAAAAAAAATGATATCAAAGACTGCCAAAATTAATGATCTTTAACTTATCGATAAAAGAACAATACGTCAACATGTTTTGTTTTCGCTATGACACCTTTAAATATATCTTTGTTTCCAAATTTTCAACAAAGTTAACCAATTCTATCTACAGGAATGTTTGGTATTATTAAAAAAATAAAAATTAATATTGGTAACTAAAAACATGTACATTCAACATTCATTGAGTCAATTTTAAGCCTAAAATACCCCTAAGTAAAGGAAAAAAAACACCCTTCAGCTAAAATCCTGCAGGTCAAAATAAGGCATTTTGGAAATTTCAAGGGTCAAAAGGTCATCTCCCAGGTCAAATGGAACCCCTGATTCAAGCTAGATTTTCAAGGACTAAAATGTGGTCTTTAATGTAAGATTGACGTTTTATAACACGTGTTTTACAAAGGAAAAAAAATGCCTTTCAATTTAGAGGTGATATAACACTCTTCAGCAAATATATTTTGTCCAAATACTACATTATTCTTTCTATGTTGATATGGACTAAGGAAACAAACATGTATTTGAGGTAAACCAACACTGTTTTTTTTGGCTTTCTAAATCAAGAGGCTTTCGTTTCTTCTTTCACAACATAGAAGAAAGTTTGACTTCCTATGGCAACTTTAGGATGAACACCTTTATGGTCATTCTCCAGGCAGTATACACTCTGCTTTAAGTCGAGCAACTGGCCTGTTGTCTAAAATAAAACAGCAATTTATGGTATAATAATCATCAAATCACTTTGATTATAAAAAAGGTTATTACAACAACAGATGCACTTCCATTTGTACATTTTACTTTATAAATACAGGTTTTATGGTGTGCGTGACCAGTGCAGATCCAGATTAGCTGGCACATCCATGCAGTGCAGATCCAGATCAGCTGGCACATCCATGATGTCTGATCTGGATTAAGACAGGTTGCTTCTTAGTCAGATATTACCTATGATCATGATAAAAACACCACCATAGATGGCCAAACACCGATCATAAAACAGAACTTAATTTATCATCCACCAACTACTTGTTCATTTAAGTAAAAAATATCGTTAGTTCACTTAACATTTTAAAGTCAGAATAATGATCCAATCAAAGTTCTCCTCACAAACAAATCATTAGAATTATTTTTAAAAAAAATCACAATATACAGCACTGTATGAAACAATGGATACTTCTCAAAAATAGCAACAGATAAGATGTTAAAAATTGAAGACCCATTTTTCCATGACATGGCACATAGAAGAAATCTTACATTAAGAGTTCCTCTATCGATGATTCTAGCCATGTTGTGGTTATTCCCGCCGCATATAATACTGTCGTTACCCAGCCACTGGCAACTGTAGACCATCGTGTTGTTGAGTGGTTCTGGCAAAACGTCTTTAATCTTCTGAGCAGAGTTAAAATCCCATATCTGACAGGAATATATCAGACAAGAACTATTTTTGTTAATAATACCGGTAATATTCTCTCAGAATATGGTAGGACCACATCATGTGGTTTAACTTCTTAACACAATATGCACTGGTTTTATTGCAAAAGAAAATAAAATGGAAATAATTGATCAAATGTGACCTTGACTAAAAGTGTTTTTGGCTACATTATGTTGTCATATAAAATTAATATAGAAAGTTTAATGAAAAGCCTTTGATTTAAGAAATGCTAAATTGTCGAGATTTTTATGTTACCACATTTAAACATGTGCCAGCTGGTATATGATTGTCTCCAGAATCTTTATTAAATTTATAATTATGAAAGTTATACTTGACTGTAGTGTTCTCACGTAAATTACAAGGACATTAGAATATGACTGACTAGCATCCATAACTATATGGAAGTAGACATTTCATGAAGTGTAACACAAATGCATCATGAGCAAGTCAGTGTATGAATGTGTCTTGGATCCATAACTATACGAAGTATATTTATGAGTCAAAATGCACCATGATCAAGTCAGTGTATGACTGTCTTGGATTCATAACTATATGAAAGTAGCAAACTCATGTAGTGTTACCCCAATGCACCATGATCAAGTCAGTGTATGACTGTGTCTTGGATCCATAACTATATGAAAGTAGCAATTTCATGTAGTGTCACCCCAATGCACCATGAGCAAGTCAGTGTATGACTGTTTCTTTGATTCATAACTATATGAAAGTAGCAAACTCATGTAGTGTTATCCCAATGCACCATGAGCAAGTCAGTGTATGACTTGTCTTGGATTCATAACTATATGAAAGTAGCAATTTCATGTAGTGTTACACCAATGCACCATGAGCAAGTCAGTGTATTACTGTGTCTTGGATTCATTACTATATGAATGTAGCAAATTCATGTGGTGTGACCCCAATGCACAATGAGCAAGTCAGTGTATGACTGTGTCTTGGATTCATAACTATATGAAAGTAGCACATTCATGTAGTGTTACCCCAATGCACAATGATCAAGTCAGTGTATGACTGTGTCTTGGATCCATAACTATATGAAAGTAGCAATTTCATGTAGTGTTACACCAATGCACCATGAGCAAGTCAGTATATGACTGTGTCTTGGATTCATAACTAGTATATGAAAGTAGCAAATTCATGTAGTGTTACCACAATGCACCGTGATCAAGTCAGTGTATGACTGTGTCTTGGATTCATAACTAGTATATGAAAGTAGCAAAATCATGTAGTGTTACCACAATGCACCATGATCAAGTCAGTATATGACTGTGTCTTGGATTCATAACTAGTATATGAAAGTAGCAAATTCATGTAGTGTTACCACAATGCACCATGATCAAGTCAGTGTATGACTGTGTCTTGGATTCATAACTAGTATATGAAAGTAGCAAAATCATGTAGTGTTACCACAATGCACCATGATCAAGTCAGTATATGACTGTGTCTTGGATTCATAACTAGTATATGAAAGTAGAAAATCATGTAGTGTTACCACAATGCACCATGATCAAGTCAGTGTATGACTGTGTCTTGGATTCATAACTAGTATATGAAAGTAGCAAATTCATGTAGTGTTACCACAATGCACCATGATCAAGTCAGTGTATGACTGTGTCTTGGATTCATAACTAGTATATGAAAGTTGCAAATTCATGTAGTGTTACACCAATGCACCATGAGCAAGTCAGTTTATGACTGTCTATGATCCATAACTATATGAAAGTAGCTAATTCATGTAGTGTTACACTAATGCGCCATGAGCAAGTCAGTGTATGACTGTCTTGGATCCATAACTATATGAAAGTAGCAAATTTATGTAGTGTTACACCAATGCACCATGATCAAGTCAGTGTATGACTGTGTCTTGGATCCATAACTATATGAAAGTAGCGAATTCATGTAGTGTTACACTAATGCACCATTAGCAAGTCAGTGTATGACTGTGTCTTGGATCCATAACTATATGAAAGTAGCGAATTCATGTAGTGTTACACTAATGCACCATTAGCAAGTCAGTATATGACTTTGTCTTGGATCCATAACTATATGAAAGTAGCGAATTCATTGTAGTGTTACACCAATGCACCATGAGCAAGTCAGTATATGACTGTTTCTTGGATCCATAACTATATGAAAGTAGCAAATTCATGTAGTGATACACTAATGCACCATTAGCAAGTCAGTGTATGACTGTGTCTTGGATCCATAACTATATGAAAGTAGCGAATTCATGTAGTGTTACACCAATGCACCATGAGCAAGTCAGTGTATGACTGTGTCTTGGAACCATAACTATATGAAAGTAGCAAATTCATGTAGTGTTACACCAATGCACCATGAGCAAGTCAGTGTATGACTGTGTCTTGGATCCATAACTATATGAAAGTAGCGAATTCATGTAGTGTTACCCCAATGCACCATGATCAAGTCAGTATATGACTGTGTATTGGATCCATAACTATATGAAAGTAGCGAATTCATGTAGTGTTACACCAATGCACCATGAGCAAGTCAGTATATGACTGTGTCTTGGATCCATAACTATATGAAAGTAGCGAATTCATGTAGTGTTACACCAATGCACCATGAGCAAGTCAGTATATGACTGTGTCTTGGATCCATAACTATATGAAAGTAGCGAATTCATGTAGTGTTACTCCAATGCACCATGAGCAAGTCAGTGTATGACTGTGTCTTGGATCCATAACTATATGAAAGTAGCAAATTCATGTAGTGTTACACCAATGCACCATGAGCAAGTCAGTGTATGACTGTGTCTTGGATCCATAACTATATGAAAGTAGCGAATTCATATAGTGTTACACCAATGCACCATGATCAAGTCAGTATATGACTGTGTCTTGGATCCATAACTATATGAAAGTAGCGAATTCATGTAGTGTTACACCAATTCACCATGAGCAAGTCAGTGTATGACTGTGTCTTGGATCAATAACTATATGAAAGTAGCGAATTCATGTAGTGTTACACCAATGCACCATGAGCAAGTCAGTATATGACTGTGTCTTGGATCCATAAGTATATGAATGTAGCGAATTCATGTAGTGTTACACCAATGCACCATGATCAAGTCAGTGTATGACTGTGTCTTGGATCCATAACTATATGAAAGTAGCAAATTCATGTAGTGTAACACTAATGCACCATTAGCAAGTCAGTGTATGACTGTGTCTTGGATCCATAACTATATGAAAGTAGCAAATTCATGTAGTGTTACACCAATGCACCATGAGCAAGTCTGTGAATTACTGTCTTGGATCCAAAACTATATGAAAGAAACGAATTCATGTAGTGTTACACCAATGCACCATGAGCAAGTCAGTGTATGACTGTGTCTTGGATCCATAACTATATTAAAGGAGCGAATTCATGTAGTGTTACACCAATGCATCATGAACAAGTCAGTGTATGACTGTGTTTTGGATCCATAACTATATGAAAGTAGCAAATTCATGTAGTGTTACCCCATACATTATGAGCTAGTAGATATATGATTGATTCTAGCAACAATATCTGTATGAAACACATACATTCATTCTGATATTTTACGAGACGAAGATAAGGCGCATAATGCGTTGACGGCGTGAAAAATGATCCAACTGAAACAATTGTCACAAACCTTTAAGCTTCCTATATCTTAGGATCTGTTGTGGGTGATTTTTACTGCGTTAGTAACGCCATATTAACTTCGGCTTTAAAGCGTTGCTCCTTTCGTTATTCAAGGGGTCTAACCTAAAGTAAGAAGATCGATGCTTTAAGACGGCCATTTCATGGAGAGTGGTGTCAATTGGTGATAAAACAGCATTGTTTTGTTTACATCGACCACTAATTCAGTAAAGTAAGTACATTTTCTTGTATTAAAGGTATTGTGTATGAGATAACCACCTAGCCGTTTGTTTCAGACATCTGCTTCTGGTCCGTTTTTGTCTGTCCATGCAGTGGTTGAAGCGTGAAAGAAGGGATAGAGATATAGGGGTCCAAACTCTGCAATGTCTGCAGACTGATTTGGGGAGCTTTAGAGAATTAGATTTCGCCTTGCTGTGTTTGTGGGGTGCGGCATACATTATTTAACACTTTAGAACGTTTCCTGTGCTAATAGGAGCCTCTGTGTTCATTTTTTTTACATTTAAGACGATTTCATGGAGAACTGTCTCACTTTAGGACAATTTCATGGAGAGCTATAAATTTTGGAGAGGTTAGACACTGATTAGTTTATAATGAACAGAAGTATATCTGTAATTTTTATTGTAATTGCACCATGTATTGAACATTATATTGGCAAGTCAAGAACTGCAACAATTATTCAAACATTCGAATACAGACGAGACATTCTAATACTTTTAAGTGTTCGAATATTAATTTTTGTTAAACGAAATACAAAGAAAAGCGAATAAATTTAAATTTTTTCTGGTCAGGACATTTAATTTTCCACTAAATTCGATGTACAATGAACAGAAACACCTGGTGTTATTATAAGAAGTGTCATAGTCAATATACTTCCACCAATTAACAGTGATTGGCAGTTTGAGTGACCGTTAATATCAATTATCAGGGCTTCTTGATAATAATACGGACCGGTGTTTAATAAAGAGTTTTGCCATGAGGTGTGAATTCACTAATGCCGGTGTATGTTTTAATTCAAAACTTTACCATTGGGTAAAGCTAAAAAGGTAAAAAGCCCTACCAAATGATTGTCATAATAAAGATAATTTGCATAATCAGTATCACGCGCATCCAATCCCGATCATATGACTTTTCGACTGGTGCATGTCTTAAGGTGAAATTGTGTCGCGTAATCCGTTTTAAGCACTAAAGTATAGTACAGTCATGGATACCTAACAAGCAATGATATACTGGTCTTAATTGTGCTCATTGCAGTTAATGGGTGCAGTTCTTGACTTGCCAATATAATCATGTTCAATACATGGTACAATTACAATAAAAAATACAGATATACTTCAGTTCATTATAAACTAATCAGTGTCTAACCTCTCCAAAATTTATAGCTCTCCATGAAATTGTCCTAAAGTGAGACAGTTCTCCATGAAATCGTCTTAAATGTAAAAAAATGAACACAGAGGCTCCTATTAGCACAGGAAACGTTCTAAAGTATTAAATAATGTATGCCGCACCCCACAAACACAGCAAGGCGAAATCTAATTCTCTAAAGCTCCCAAAATCAGTCTGCAGACATTGCAGAGTTTGGACCCCTATGTCGCTATCCCTTCTTTCACGCTTCAACCACTGCATGGACAGACAAAAACGGACCAGAACAGATGTCTGAAACAAGCGGCTAGGTGGTTATCTCATACACAATACCTATAATACAAGAAAATGTACTTACTTTACTGAATTAGTGGTCGATGTAAACAAAACAATGCTGTTTTATCACCAATTGACACCACTCTCCATGAAATGGCCGTCTTAAAGCATCGATCTTCTTACTTTAGGTTAGACCCCTTGGTTATTTCTCTGTCATAGAAAAAAGAAAAAAAAATCTCAAAAAAACGGCATCTCATACTGTATACACTATTAGTCACAAGGACCATAGATATTGCCATTTATGGGGATCTATAGGGATTGATAACTCTAGAGTACACTTTAAACATTTTAAAAGCAAATGAATAGTCACTTCCGAGCTTTAACTGGCATGACCCTTACCGCAGCTCCCTGTTAGTTAAGTCTACGCGTTTGATCACTTTTTGATATCTTATTCATTTTACTGTCTGATACTTGTCTAAGAGATATGCATTTTAAACATATAACTTTGATATAATTATGTAATCGAATAATAATAAATTAAGTTATAGACGAAGTATAAATACATGGGCTATTCAAAATACATTGTACACAATATGACCTGCATTAAGACCATAAGTGTAGCTGTTTGTAAGCATGCTAGTGTGCGCGTACATGTACATAAATGCCTGATAACACTTTTTTTTCTGTGGAAAGTGTTAAAGAAATACAGTAAAACTTCTCTATGAAGACAATCTCAGGGATTGGTCAAATGTGGTCTTAATAATGAAGTGGTCTTAAATGGGATGAAAATAGTGCAAAGCTGAAATTTGAAATAGTGGTTTTCTTGGTGGGTTCATCTGTATTACTTATTTTATGCTCCTAGTTTATAACATTTAAATGGACAAGGGTATATAAGGGGTAGGTAATTCTGTCAATTCAGTAGGAAGCGCCAAGGTATAAACGTAAGTAATAGTAAGTGAAAAACCGTACATACTAGGAAGTGAAAAACGTACGTAATAGTAAGTGAAAAACGTACGTAATAGTAAGTAAAAAAATATACCTAATAGTACGTGAAAATGCACGCAATAGTACGTGAAAAACGTACGTAATAGTAAGTAAAAATAGTACGTAACAGTAAGTGAGCGACGTTCAAAAAGGTAAAACTTTGCTCAAAATAAATTTCTGTCAATTTTTAAACAAATACTCGTATCGCCGGTAAAAGACTGAATTCCCATCGCATTTTGAGGTCCAGTTATCATTTAACATAATAAAATAATGTCCCCTTTCTATAAAAAACCAACACCATTTGTACACTAATGACCCCCCCCCCCCCCCGATTTATAGTTGTGGTCACAAAAATGATGAAGGTTGAACCAAGTGGTAAATCCAATTCCCATAGACCTCAATGTTAAATTCCCAATATTCAATGCACATTTAACACGATTTCTATCATCTTAATTTCTAGACAACCATATATGACTGTGAAGATCTACATTTCATCTATTCAAAAACACACAGCAAATGGGGGGTTAACTTACTTGTAAGAAAATTACTGATCTCTAACCGAACAGACCCTATTTTAAACGCGGTATCGCAAATACGGTGCCAAAAATATACATCCGCTCTTCCGGAACTCGTCCGCCTCTACCAAACGAGATATAGGCATGAAATTGCTTTCATTTATTTTCCTGACATGTTATTCCTACAAACAAGTCACAAACAGGTCGATTTCTAACGGTTAAGAGGCCCCCAGATGAAGAGAAAAAAATAGCATATATTAAAACGAACTTCATTCGAATGGACCACGGAGGAATACTGAGTTATTTACCATAATACAACCTATAAGAAAAACTTGAGTTTTCAAATCTAATGATTATGATATTATTTCATTGCGTTGTGTATTTGTAATACACTGTAGAAATTTCAACTTGATATCTGCTCTAAAACTCGACTTATAAGAGTTCAATGAGGCCCGCTCATATATGAAAAAATCGTAAAAATTTCCAGTATATATCTGTAAAATTGCTTGATTTCAGACAATTTTTTCAATTTTTATATTTAAAGCAACTACTTTTAATAGAAGAAACTTGTTGAGTCTGATTTTCAACACAAACACGTGCAAATGCTATATTTTGTATTAAGACGGGATCCCACAGGCAACTCAATTGTGTAAAAGTTAATACCGAATAGGATCCGGTGCCCAAATTTAAGATTTTTTTCTATTCAAACGCAAGATTTTTGACAAATAGTATTTTGAAACCTAAAACCCAATCAAACTTAGCCGATTTCAATCACCGAAATCAAGTTTTGCCGACTTCGACATTTGCGAGGTTTTGAATCTTATAGCTTGAACCAAGGTAAATCCAATTCCCATAGACCTCAATGTTAAATTCCCAATATTCAATGCATATTTAACACGATTTCTATCATCTTAATTTCTAGACAACCATATATGACTGTGAAGATCTACATTTCATCTATTCAAAAACACACAGCAAATGGGGGGTTAACTTACTTGTAAGAAAATTACTGATCTCTTACCGAACAGACCCTATTTTAAACGCGGTATCGCAAATACGGTGCCAAAAATATACATCCGCTCTTCCGGAACTAGTCCGCCTCTACCAAACGAGATATAGGCATGAAATTGCTTTCATTTATTTTCCTGACATGTTATTCCTACAAACAAGTCACAAACAGGTCGATTTCTAACGGTTAAGAGGCCCCCAGATGAAGAGAAAAAAATAGCATATATTAAAACGAACTTCATTCGAATGGACCACGGAGGAATACTGAGTTATTTACCATAATACAACCTGAACGTATGCATGCATGGATAAACGGTGTATTGAACGGATGCAATAACCATATTCTCCTTTAATCATTATATATAAAGATCTTTTAATGAATTAACTGGGGCAAGGCCAAAAAGTTTGCTGAGATAATGCTGTCAAATGTGGTTTTTAACACTGTGTATACATGTACATGTGTAAATAAACAATATAAAGTTCGGAACGCTTTGACAAATTACGGCAATCAGTCATGTGTGATGTATCAAAAAGGTCTCCAGTGTACATATAACCTTGAACGAGAGTCATGACCTTTTATTTTCCATGGTGTTTATTTTACACTGCATACATGTACTCGACATTTGTTGGGTACTCGATCTTTTACTTTCAAATGAAATGATCTGACTTTTCACTCTGACACAATTGACTTTTTCACGCTGACACAATTTGCCATGTGTTGCTGCCAAATAGTGGCGGTCAATTGTAATGTCGAGAATTTGCCATTCAAACAGAAATAGAAACAGAGTTGTATGACATATTCGGAATATTCAAGAGACAATTGAATAAAATTTATTGTGTTGAACAGGGTGCGAACAGTGTTTGGATTGTTGGACGTACATGTAAGTTTGAAGATGTGGGGTTTATCCGCTTAAACAACATTTTTTTTATACACAGATAAACACATTACAATATCGAGTTAATCCTAAATACGATAGTTTTTCACTATCAAACAAGTTTAGCTGGGTCTGTACGCCTGTAACATATACCGCATTGAGACGCTCCATTTAACAATTATAGTCTGTATTTTTCTTAGTTAATTACATACTGAACTGCAAAGACTTTTCAGTAATGATTGACACGTATTGAATTCCATAACGTTTAACTTATACGTAACTTATAACACATCTTAACAATAAAGTCGTTTTGAAAGTGGTTGGATTTGTACCAAGGACTTTTATGGTCAGTGAAAATTTATTTAAAAATCATGTTCTTTACAATTGTTCATTTTGTTAAACGTTATTAATATAAACATTAACATATAACAACAGGCTCCGGTTTATCTTTGCGAATCCGGTTTATTCGCAAACTCAGCTACCCGAAATAGTGGAGATATCGGGTTTATTTTATCATATCAACACAGTTTAGGGTCAAACTAATAATTATTGGTTGATTTTCATCAATTATCTCTGAAAATTTGGAAACTGTGGCGGGTTTTACACCAAAATCGCCGCGGCGATTTTGAAAACGCCACGGCGTTTTTGCGTCGCCGTAAAATCGACGCGGCGAAATTCCGCCGGATTTTAAAAATGGCGTTATTTCTCCGCGGCGATTTCTTGTTAAATTTTAAAATCGGTTCATACCCAATTCAGTATGATTGGACGTTTGGAATACACACTGCTGCAAAACATTATCTCTATTGGAGCATTTTTAATAATCGCCGCGGCGAGTTTCCGCCGCATTCAAAGCGGCGTTTTTCCACAGCATAAAAAATGACGATTTTTTAAGCTTTAATAGTTGCAATATCTCGCCGTTGTGATACAGTATTAAATATGACTTATATCTTCGATAGAAAACAGTAAAGAAATGTGGGAAAAAATGTAAAAAAAGGGCAGTTCATGTTTAAAGTTATGTTCCATTGATTCGGTAAAAGCTTTCGTTCAAGTAATATTTATCAAATTCTATATCGTAAAAAATTGAGCGATATAGCAATCCCCATCAACGTCGACATTATCATCAGCAGGTACAACGACGACATCTATTATAACAACAATAATAATAATATGATAATACTTATAATTATAATAACATCTGCACTATCTTTTCATCATAAACATCATCATAATCAAAGATCATCATCATCAAGATATTTATCATCATCACCATCATCATCATCTTCGGCAGCAGCAGCAACAACAACAACAATAACACCTTCAATAACGTCATATTAATCATCATCAATATTAATATCTTCGTCGTCATCGTCATGATCGTTATGATCGTAATAATCGTTTATTCTTTATCATGATCGTCATCATTATAGTCATTATAATCATTATCACCGTCATAGTAACAGATAATATTATTAACTATAAATAAATACCAAGTTGTAGCTATCAAAAAAAAAGCTTTCCAAAAAGCTAGTAGGTCATTAGTATTACCTTTAAACAAAAGTTTTACCTTCACGCCACTATGAAATTCAAGCGTATAATTTTAGTTGGTTGTCATAAACATTTTAATTTTACTTATGCGTTTCTCTTTCGAAGGAGCTATATTTCAGCTGGCGATAAATCTAACCATGCTAATAAATAAAAAATTTAATTGGAGGTGAACAAAAATTGTAAAATTTCAACACTATATTGTGTCAGAATGTTAAGCTGTTAATATATTCCAAATGCTACAGTATATGTTATGAAAGTTTTGTCACTGTCCCAGAGTAAAGTAAAAAGAGGACAACCTGACCGGGACTCGCTAGTTTGATATAATTGCATTTTCTGTTCTAGAACAATTTTTTAAAATGTTGTTATTTACTTAGAATTTCTTATGTCTTCCAAAAAAATTATAAAGCGTGTTTATGTCAAATTTGCAAAAGTTAATGCTGATGACCGACTGGCTTTGTTTGGAAAAATGAAAGTTAAATTGTCCATTTTGCTTCAGTTTCTTGGCCCGTGTGTTCTGATGTTCCCAAGGATAATAATTTTAGATTCACAACCAAATTCGAATTTTGGAAAGCTTATACTTGTACCGTTAATTATTGTCAGTTTCGAGACCCAATTTCAGACTTCTGCAAAAATGTGTGTGTGTTCTGATGTTCAAGAGATAATATTGTAGATTTTGAACAAAATTAAAACTTAAGCAACCAAATGATAAATGGCAAAAAGCATGCCACGAATTAAGCAAAACTATCAGGGGTGTACCCAGGAATGCAATATTGAGCTAAGACAAGTAAAACATTCCCTAGGATACCCCTGACCCCAATGTCTGTCCAAACATATACACGATATCACGGATCTGGATTTGGTCTTTTGGTGATACTAAAACAATTATTTTTGTCAAGTATACGAGGGTTGATAAAAAATAAACCGGATTTTTGCTCTCAAATAAAAAGTTTCCTTTCAAACAATCAAATCTTTACACCAATAGAAATTCCAATTTAAATGCAAACAGTTGATCCAACTTTTTAATGAAAAACACATACTTATATTTATAATCACAAATTTAGAAACCATGGTAACGCCATCACGGCGCAGCGCATCATTTTTCTGTTACGTCCAATGTTTAAAATTGTTTATTGTTGTTTCCAATCATGTTTTATACGTAAAAATCCAGGAAAACGTCGTGCCGTTATTTTTTGACGTTGTCGCAAAATATGACGTAATTGCATAAACGCATATGGTAGCAATCGGAATTTTTATATCGTACCCTGAATGCAAATTGCGTTACAAATGGCGTCAACAGAAAAACTTGAAATACGGCAATAATTAATTTTTGCCAGCAGCAAGGCGACACTCCGTCTAAAACTTTTGAAAAAAGTGCAGCTATGCACGGGAAGCATGCAGTAAGCCAAACAGTGGTTTTTTGATTGGCACAAATATTTGAGAGAAGGCATCAACGACAAAGAAGGAAGAGGAAGAAAGAAGAAAGAAACAACGACGTAAGTGACGTTAATGGCGAATGTGTTGGAAAATGACAGGCGTTTAACGGTTAGGGCGTTGATGGCAAAATTCGATGTAAGCTACGGGACCATGCAGACTATTCTTACATGGGATTTGAAAATGTTAACAATAAGAAATTTGTTTTATTATAACACTTCAGTTTTTTTTTCAATTACACGATGTCTTGAATAATTGAAACTTACGACGATCTACGTTCCAAACCATGCAAAATATGCATTTTCATAATGAAAAATACATGTTTTAACAATTTAGTTAATGGTGAATTCTTTTTTTTATCTGAATATTATTTTTTTATATGTTTCTAAAACGGAAATGCATTTTTTTTAAAGTTTAACCATACTTGATTACTAACACTAGGTGCACGCGAGCTGGGTCCCGCGTCTCTTGAAAGACAAGGAGAAGGTCCGTCGCGTGCAGGATTCACCAGCCTTCCTTTGTAGAATGAACCGAGAAGGGGACAACTTCCTCAGTCACAACATAATGACGGACAAAACCTGGCTATGGTTCTATGACCCAGAAACCCGGTCACAGTAGAGACGCTGTAATAACGCGCAACGTCAACGACGTCACCAGTGTCGTCTTACTGTGCGCCGTGACACTAGACATATGCTCACGGATATCTCTCTATTTCCATTGTTTGTAAATGTTTTTAAGAACTGTTTTCTGTATTCTATAGCAGATTGATTCCACAAACTGTTATATGTATTTTTATTTATCCTGATGAAATATTCTACTTGCTATTTAAATAATCCGGTTTATTTTTGATCAACCCTCGTAGTAAAGTAGACAACACAAGCATTAACATTTCTATAAGGGCGATAGTCTATAATATATAGCAAGCAGAACAAAACCAGTCTTTACGTGATTTTCTGGCTAAGAAGGAATTATTTTGAAGCATTTTCAAAACAGTGACATAACAACAACAGTTTCAGAGAAAATTTCTTTTAAATTAACAAAAAACTTTGTGATCAGCATAAAATTTAAGTGAAAGTAATGAATCCTTATCGAGCTTCATCGATCCTTCCTTGAGGTTTCAATATATACGGTATTTCCCACGTTTTCAAATACATTCTGTTGTAGATTAACAGTATAACGCCTGTAACTGAAAGATAAAAACATATTACAATAATATAATAATAATAATAATAATAATAATAATAATAATAATAATAATAATAATAATAATAATAATAGTAATAATAATAATAATAATAATAATAATAATATAATAATAATAATAATAATAATAATAATATACATGCCATATCTAATCTTTAATATCGTAACAGGATTGCTTAAAGTTGTTTGTTTGACGCCACATTACCTGGATATTGATTAATAACCACATGTTTGAAAGACCTTTTATAGTTAAAATTGTTAAACTTTCGAATTGCACAAATGCTGCACAAGTTCGTAGGTAAGAGATTTGCCGTATCCTGTCAGCAAAATAATCAGCGATGCGCGTTTTTTACAACTGAGTAAGAGTCTAATTGTCTAAATTAACCGTTCCGTCTGGACAGTGATCTTTGTTTTAAATTGCTGTTAGATCACAACACAGGAACCTGAATTTCTATCAACAACCACCCAGATCCCACATTTTTGACGTTTGACCTTTTATTCATATGTGGTAATTCCGAAAAAAACTCTTATTTCCGGTATCTGTTTGCGAACGCGGTGAAAATGGACGCTCTGTGAAGTTGAAACGACATTTTCAAATGTTTCAATGATCTTCTTATTCACGTTTTGCACTAGTTTCGCGCTTTAAAAAATTATGTAAAGTGATCTCCCATGATTTAAAAAAAATGAAGTGATCTCCCATGCTTTGTTCGTTTCTGATTGTATTAAAACCACAAAAATGCCGTTCAAATATACTAAATCGGTGAATTGTATGGCTTTAAAACATGAATAATGGAAATGAGATTTACTTCATGCATTTATTTTATTTTTTGAAGCGATCTACTTATAACGCTGTTGCAGTGTTCATGCGATACCGCGTTAAATAGGACCACAAGGGTAATCAGAACGCAGTAACATTAAACAAGCATATTTATTGTTGATTTTTCAAAGAAAAAAAATGTACTCATTCATATATTGATGTGGTTCGTTTGCAAACAAGATGATAGACCGCATCTTTATTTGAAATTGGAGATTGGCAATTTAAAATCGGCGTATGAGATTTGAGTTTAACTTCAGTGCATCCTACTGAAAAACTGCTATCTTCTGGTTTCCCGCATACTATTTTTACATTTTATTTTATTAAAACAAATGAATAACACATTAAACAAATTAATCTTTATCATAAAACACTAATACATATTTATACAATAAAAACAGTAGTGTCATGTTATTTTCATATTTCAAAATTTTATTCCGCAATGGTTTAATTTTCGCGTATATCGCGCTAGAGTAATTGCGTAAAATCAAACCCTTGCGAAATCAAACCATTGAATATCTAGTCTTATTCAAATAATACCAGTGCGCGAATTTAAGTCCTCGGGAAATTTCACGTATGTAATATGCGCGAAATTTGGTCCCCGCGAAATAAATTGATACAACAGTATTTAATGTACATTAAACATCATTTTTATCATCTCAATTCCTAGACAACCATATATTGGTGTGACGATCTACATTTCATCTATTCACAAACACACAAACCGACTCTATTTTAAACACGGTATCGCAAATACGGTGTCAAAAATATACATCCGCTGTTCCGGAACTAGTCCGCCTCTATCAAACAAGATATAGGCAGAAATTGCTTTCGTTTGATTTTCTGATCGTAACCATAATTATGATTATTATTTCTCATTCATCATGTTAGTCATCATCGTCATCAACTTTATAATTATCAACAACGCCGTCAAAGAAACAATAATTAATACAATATCATGACGATGACCATGCTGAAAACGATATGATTAGGCCTAAAAAAAAAAAGGTTTGTTTCTGGTTACCCGACCGACCGTCTCTAAATAGCGCCGACCGTAACTTTTTTTCAGCCCTCCCAAAAAAATTGTATGAAAAGCCGACCGGGATTTTGACCGACGAAAAATTCTGTTATTTTCGGACACAATGTCCGGTGCAAAATAACAGCCAGCACCGTTTCTTTTTTGGAAAATTTACTTTCACTTTCTTCTCCGGCGTGATTTTTTGTCCATGTAACATATGTAAACCCCGTTGCGTGTGCTTTCGGGTCAACGTTGCCAATTCCATGATTGAATTCGCCGAGGTAAACAACCATGGATGTCAACGTTAGGCGAGCCAGTAAAAATATTCTTTTTGATCCACCGACGACTTCATTGTAGAATTAAGGAAGCAAATAGATTAAGATTTCTGTTTGAAGTGCATACGTGATACGGCGTAAATGCAGAATCGTTTAATAATGGCTTTATGAGTGAACAATTATGTACTAATATCTGTATCGTAAAATGAGTGAAAGAAACAGCACTGATCAAATTATTAACCCTGCTTTGATGGTAGTGATAGAACTTTTACCATCTTTGACGGGATATGTATATATTTGATTATGTGTTAATTGCAACAATATCACGAATACAGCTAAAAACGACTTAATACGAGTTGAAAGTGAGGCACATTGGTTGCAAAAAGTGGTAGGTATTAAGGTAAGTATATCCAACATATTTTTTTTTTACAAAAAATAGCCATGAACAAATCAACAATATTCACGCATTAAACCACATTACGGCATTACACATCTAATTGTAATTAAAAGAATAATTATTTATATTACATGTTAAGCAAAACAATTCAACTTTAAGTTGAAACACTGGTTTATTAGTTTCAATGGAATTAAAGTATAAAATGCAGTGAGTTTTCCCTTTTCTACACTTCAATACCTTAAAAGATACCTCTAAAAAAGATAGATACATTTCCGGGCAAATAAACTGTAACCTGTCACCTCTTTCAATCAGCATATTTAATCGGGCGTTAAAAATCTGTTACAAATACACAGGAACCTAGGCCTATCCGTTATCGAGACGTTATTGGTACATGTACTTACAATAATCCACGTTCAAATTCCATTGTCTCTTTTAAATTATCACATAATCCGCACAATTCAAAAACAAACAAAAAGAAATTTTCTCAAAAATGTTTTAAAAATACTCGTAGATTAATGTACATTTCTTTGATCCGCCTTCCATGTTAATTTCATACGGAGACTGAATTTGATTGACAGTCAGTATGGAGGTAAAAATTGATACCAACCGTCAATGAAATGCAACTTCAAAGGAAATTGTCGGCTCATATCAAGACTGTGTTGTTTTATCGGCTCTGCTTTGAAATCGTTTGATCTACAAGAAGTGTGTACGTGACATTTATCATTTTTAGCTGAGTTAAATTGGTTGATGATGCAATAATACTGACATATGATACTTGAGATAAAACTGGGATATAATTTATTATGGAATATGTTCGCATTGGTTAGTGTTTTAATAAAAGACCTATATAGGTAATATATAGGTCTTTGTTTTAATACTTATTTTACATTCACGTTGTAAATTTCGCGGTGACATAATATAATTTGAAACTTTGATTTTGTAGCAATACATGACAGAAGGGTCTGTTAATCAATTAATAGACATATAAATGATGCATATTTATCACGAGTATTGTCCAGAACACGATCTACCTGACCTCCCTTGTCAACAAATATATGCAGATTTAATGATGTATACGATTACCGGCGAATCGAACACTCCGGGCAATAGAATATTTTTAGCTGACAATTAATGTATTCGATTTCCCGTAGTCTACTGTACAAATTGAACAATTTTAATCTTTGATATACTTACTAACACACAAGATGGTATATACTTGGACTTTGGTTCCTTCCCCTTAAAAAAAAAAGAAAAAAAAAGAAAGCCGACCTACCGACCCATTGTTTTTTCAAGGATGTAACCAGAAACAAACCTATTTTTTTTAGGCCTAAAGATAATAATAACAATGATAATGTTGAAGATGGTTTAGTGCAGCGGCATCGTCATCATCATCATCATCATCATCATACTACTACTGCTGCTGCTGCTGCTGCTGCTACTGCTACTGCTACTCCTACTCCTACTCCTACTACTACTACCTACTCCTGCTGCTGCTGCTACTGCTACTGCTACTGCTACTGCTACTGCTACTACTACTACTACTACTACTACTACTACTACTACTACTACCTACTACTACTACTACTACTACTACTACATTTTTCATAAATAACTGTTAATTTTTTTTAACTACAGAAAACTTGCAAATGAATGAAAATTAATTATACAAATATTATTGTCTCGAAAGTGTCCTGCTGATGAGCGCAAACGCACTTCAAGTGAACGCGATTTTGTCTGCATTAACAATTTCAGTATATTAAACAAATCTACAACTGCACACTGATTCACAGTAAATCGTATATTTATGCTTTCCTAGATCATACACTTTTGCAACACAGATTTGGCTTAAAAAGAAATTGAAAGGTAATAATGGTTTATTAGGGGATATGTCCGAAAGAATGTAGTCCGATGTCTATGTTTCGCAGTAGGGGATAAGTTCGATAGAATGTAGTCCGATTTTTATGTTTTACAGAAAATTTTGTGTTATCATAGTTTTGTCAACCTAGAAAAAAACACTATAAGTGTTACTGTAAGACTCGGGTCAAGTTAAGCGTCAATATAACGCCGTGTATATGAAATGCAGCTTTTTCCCCCGTCGCACCGAAATGTCGGCCCAAACCACCACTAAATTGTGCTTCATGACACATTAGCCAGCAAACGCTCTACTTTTCTAATGCAGACCTATTAAGTGGCGTGGTAATGCGGGAAATTATGTTTCCCATTGGTCTCAGTTTCAACCAATCAGCTTGCTGAGATATAAAATTTCTATCGATTCTCAGTTTTGTAATCTAAAGGGCAGAAAGGTGCTATATCTAGTCTTCCATCCTTCGTTATCGCTGTACCGTTCTGTCAAATATTGCCAGTTGTTGTCGATATTTCTTAAAGAGCGCCACATTAAGAGTTGAAGTTGTTTTGTTAAACCGTTTCCGTAAAATATCAAATATTGTTAAAATAAAATTCGCTGTATTTTTCTGAGGTTGCTTGTCTTAGGGTGATTTAGATTTTTTAAGATATTAGTTTTCTGTGTATTATAGTTGGATTAAATATTTATAAAAATAATAATAATAATGATAAATTTCAACGCTTATATCAGACAAATCAAACGGAGCCCATACATTTGAATAAAAGCGAGTGAAGAACTAATACCTGTGGGTGCAGTTGTGCTGTTTATATAAACTAACCTAACCCTAACCCTTATAACATTCATTTAAAAACGTCTTTGAGATATACATATTCTGAATTTCGAATGTCCAGAAGTAACATAATCTTTTGAAGATACGGCAAAAAACAATTCTACCTTGGCCGTGTTTTGATATCATCCTAATTCACCGCAAATAATGAACAAACAACTTCCTCTTTTGAAACTAGATCACTCGTTTTTGTGTCGCCCTTTCGAAGAAATGGCGATACAAAGGGATCGCTTTGTCCGTCCGTCCGTCCGTCGGTCCGTCCGTCACGAAAACTTAACGTTGGCTATAACTTTGCCATTTCGTAATATTTCTTTATCAAACTTATAAATTATATTGCTTATGACAACACGCTCGAAATGATACCAAATTCTCAAGGTCAAGGTCACATTTGATGGAGTTATGCCCCTTTGTGGACTTAATTTTAGACACCAAAACTTAACGTTGGCAATAACTTTGCCATTTCTTAATATTTCTTCATGAAACCTTCAAATTATATTCCTTATGACAACACGCTCATGATGATACCACATTCTTTAGGTCAAGGTCACATTTGATGGAGTTATTTCCCTTTTTACGAAAACTTAACGTTGGCTATAACTTTGCCATTTCTTTATATTTCTTCATCAAACTTTCAAATTATATTCCCTATGACAATACGCTGGTGACAATATTATATTTTTAAGGCCAAGGTCACATTTGATGGAGTTATGGCCCTTTTTGTACTTGCATTTTTATTCCGACAGCACCAGAGGGCGACGCAAGTGTTCAACTGAACACCCATCTAGTCTTTAATATTTTTCAATCTATCTTTCTGTGATTATTTGTAATCGCTTCCATATATGTTCTATCTGAATTATGTATTCCAACTATAACATATGGAAAACAGTCGAAGTAAAGGTCAGACATTAGGCCTGAAGACCGTAAGTACTTTTAAATCTTTTTTATGATCCTGTTTTCTAAATTAAATAAATTGACTTTAAATTCACACGTAAAAGTGTCTTATTGCGGTGTATATTGGTATTCCCTAAAATCATGTTGTCTGGAATTTCGTGGATACGTGTAATAAAATAAACTATTGAATTGCAATGTTTGATTTGTAAATGCTGATCCTGTTTATTTGTTCAGAAAATTAATGTAACGTAACTGTGTAAGCTTAATAGATAGATATATTCAATTAAATAACTTATCGCATCAGCTGAATAACGTGTTGAAATTGTATGCAGAAACTAATACTCGGCATAAAATAACTTGTAAAATCGAATATACCAAAGGTTAGAAATTCAGTATCAGGAGTAGCAATATCTATTTGAAACATCTTTTCGCGTGATAATATTTGTGCGAGATATCGGCCGTCTCCGGAGAGATCTCAACTCTGCGCTACATGATACTACATATTAATAGGACCAGTCTATCCTCGCGAATTTCCATTTTTCGTCTATGAAACAAAGTAAATAATCATCGGATTGCTGAGATGTGAGACAGGTCTCCATTCTTAGGTTTATGTTATGATAAGGTTCTCTTGGAATGCGGTACAGGTCCTAATAGTCACATCACAGTAAGCATATTAAGCCGCCGAAGGCATTTTAACGAGTTTAGTGTAAGTGTTTTATATGTATGTGATTTTATGTTTTCTGAAACAAAGCGGCCACCCACCCCCTCCCCACAAGAAGGGTTAAAACAATCACCGAACCCCTTCTGGAACCGTTAAACACGAACTATACTACGTGCTTAAAGAACAGGGGCAGATATCTCTTCGTTGGGGGGCACAGTTTGTCTTCCCCTTTCACAAAAATGGAGGGACGGAAGAATAATGGTAGCGCGTTTGGCGTTATCGCACTTCTTTATTCAACCCTGCAATTTAAGTTGATTAATTTAACTTAAAACAGTACACTATTAAAGATTAAATCATACATCGAGTTTTTATGTGTTTTGTTCCTAGGAGAAAAGCGAACACACACTCCGAGCTCTACGCTTTTATTATAAAACCAGAAAGCGAGAATTGTTTTAATAGTTCATTAGTTTTGATTACTAAAATATATCAGATAAACATCTTATCACTGTATATGGTAGAATACTGGGCATAAACCATACCCCAAAGGTCTCTAAGAAAATTTAAATTTTTCGATTATGTTACACCTTTCACATCCACAACAAATTTCTCACAGTGCGGGTAATTTTATTCGAAAGTTGTCGTCGTTTTTTGTTACAACTAAAAATTAAACAACCAAAAAATACGAAATAAAATTCACAACGCCAATCCGCAGTTTGTGCGCTAATCTGGTTACCATCGTACTCTTAACAATGCCGAAAACGAAGTGCTAGGAGCAGGTAATCAAGACTTAATGTTCGGTCAAACCAAGTAAAACATAAGACGGGTCCCAGATTTTATTACGTGTACCAGTCAACTTGATTTTATCACGAACCCGTCCACTGCTGGATGCTAAATGGATGAGTTTAGTTTAAAACAGAATGCCATTTGTTAAGATGGACCTGTCCATTTCCTGCTCAGGCATGCTATCCGCGTGTACCTGCTGGTGTCGTACATAAATATATAGGATATGGTGTAATGATCGCGGGCAGGATAAGCAGCCTACGTTTTTATTAGATGCTTATATTATAACATTTTGAATATTTAGCTAATGAAAATGAACTTTCGAGGTTAAAGCCTAAAATTATTTCAGAGCGAATGAATAAGAGTATGAGCGATATCAGAATTCGTGAGACTTTAAGAATCATCTAATCTATGCATGCGATTTTACGGCGACACAAAAACGCCGCGGCGATTTTGGTGTTTAACCCACCACAGTTTCCAAAGTTTCAATGATAAATGATGAAAATCAACCAATTTCTATTAGTTTGACCCTAAGCTATGTCTTTATGGTAAAATAACCCGATACGACCATTATTTCGGGTAGATGAGTTTGCGAATAAACCGGAATCGCAAAGATAAACCGGAGCCTGTTTAACTATACCACTAATTTTAATGGTTTAGCACAATACAACCCGGTATTTGTGTTATTTGAAACGATGCATGTTTGATTATATCAATTTTGAAAATGATATTTCAGAATTAAATCTATGTAACCTGTGTAACAGATAAATCATTTTAATGTAATAAAATGAGTCATTTGTTCAGCAACTTCCGCTTTCGCATAACCTACCCATTTTGTTTGCACTCTCTAGGTGTATTGATCGTTGCGAAAGCGATACGTATTTGAATAGTCAAGCATACAAATTTTGTAAAAATGAAATATTCGTTTTCAAAATGATCAGTTTATGTCACTTATGCAGGCTTGTTATGGTAAGTCCAAATTTACCTAACTTTTTTATTATTATTATTTGTATGTTTGTTAAGCTGATAGTATAAGTACCAAGCATTAAACCGCAACTGTAACATTAGAATTCGTCCATATGTATTGATAGCATTTAAAAACATCGAGTTCGTATTGGCAAATTTTAAGCGGCTATTGTTAAAGACTTTCCCCTTGCGGTAACGTTTATAATTCATTTTTATTCGAAAATTGATTTGATCAAGACCGTAATCTTTAGAAATTCGAAGAGTTCAATGTCGTGATGTTTTAACATTAAGCTATTGAACAAGTGGTATCAGTTAACTTTCTGTTTTAAATATTTCAAACATTTGAGATTACCAGTGCGTATAGAAATATAAACGAAATCGTAAATATTATTATGTTTTCTATTTTTATTACTTATACCCTGACAGATTATATTTCATCCATTGAAAATGTGACAACCACTTTATGAATCGGCAATAACAGCCTTTTAACAGGTGAAACGGTATATGGAAAGCTGATACATGTATAACCTTTTAGAATAATCGATTTCATTTATTCTTACAGTAAATAACTTCAAATTTTGACAATAGGAACAACAGTGCAGCCTAGTTAATAAGCTAAATTCAGATTTTATATTATGATTAAATTTTCGTATTATTTTCAAGCAACCATTACCTCTCGTT
Organism: Corbicula japonica; assembly: GCA_038501625.1. NCBI lineage: Eukaryota > Metazoa > Mollusca > Bivalvia > Venerida > Cyrenidae > Corbicula > Corbicula japonica. The sequence goes on along the minus strand of JAZAYU010000237.1, from coordinate 634,397 downwards.
ATCTTATTATACAGATTACACTACACAATTTACAGTCTATTTGCAAATAAGAAGATTATTACCATCATCTGAAAATAAGAAAATAAAGGCTGTAAGGTAAGCGTAAATCAAGCTACTAAGTGTGTTCGAAATCGTTTGCATATGACCTGTTGCCTCAGAAAGCCTAATCAAAATTTAATAACGTGTTGTCTAGTTACCATCAAAATATTCCTGTTTGACTAAATCGCACACTAATCCAAAACTGGTAAACTACAGATCCAGGTAGCTCACACCTGGACCTATATCGCTTACTTTAAGTGTGCCTTTTCAGTTTCAAAAAAAAACACGTGGGGCCAGGTCTTTGCTATTTGGAGGGTGTGGTAATGTTAACGTTTTAGGACTTTAAAACTTGAATACATTTGATGGTTTGTAGACTTGAGAATTGTCGTGTAACTAATGTACATGCCGGTGTCTTTTTGAAGTTGAGTTATGTTGGGTACTTTTCATTGTACCCTTGTGCGTCTTCCTGAGTAAGGTACATTTTTGACTGGTTTCTGACCAGAACGTAGTTTAGTAAACACTATATAACGACAATCGTTTATCCCCCAAACAACTCTAAGACTTATTTCATAATGGAATTATGCATTATGCATATTTGACGCGCAATCGTAACTAACAGCGGCTTTAGTGTCGCTTTTCTGAAGAGAAGACGATAGATAGAGATCGCTTTGTCCGTTTGAACTCAATTCTTGATTCTTTTTCGACGACAATGATTCAAACTTCAGGGATTACTAAAACAAATGAACCGATGCCAAGTTGTACGAATGAGAAAAGGATTTGCTCCACCTGTTTGGGAGTTATGGCCCATTGTGACATTTCCTATTTTCTTTTTATACCATTTAATTAAAAAATACTTATGACCCTTTGTATATTTTTCTTAAGTTTTGACGCCATATTAACCACTTGAGACTCCTGATTTTTCTTGAAAATAACTAGATCAAGTTTGAAGCTGTTCATATAGAGTATGTATAGTCTATTGATAATAAAGAAACAGGATTAGCAACTAGATCAAGTTTGAAGCTGTTCATATAGAGTATGTATAGTCTATTAATAATAAAGAAACAAGATTAGCAACAAATATATAAAACAACTTAAACTAAATATAATGATCTCCTAGATTACCACCGTTTATACTCAGTAAGGTTTGTAACCAAGATCACGTTTAGGTCATAAAAATGGGCATTTATATTAATCTTGTTCTATCAAGGTTACTCTTCGTTTTAATGCATAGAATATGGACTCTCGGTTTCTGTTACTAAAAATAGTTGTACAGTTAACATAACCATTATTTAATGACTTGGGAAGGTTATCATAGTAAGTATGACCAGGGGCCATAAAACTATAATTAGGGTTAAGATTTGATAAATAAAATCTAGGGGTAGTTAATATTTACTTTATTATAATACATGATGCCGATGTTTTATCGAAAGGGATCATTATTGTATATATAATAATGACAGGAGGTCATTTATATATTGGGGTTAGTTTCCGATGTTACACCAGTTATCTAGTTTGTTTTCCCCCAAAAAAATCATTGTGCATTTTAGCTATGTTATAAATAGCGGTCGTTTTAGAAGCTATTGGAAGTATGTCACCTACCCTGCTTGTAACCCTCTATAAAAATCGGTCCTTTCAGTTGCTACGGGGAGCGTGATACAGTGCCCAGCTTCCATTCTTCTTTACAAATAGTCGTGCATTGAACTTTATTGAAATACTAAGTAATTAGAAACAAAGACACATAGAAAATATACATTTGCCTTTATTTCTATAAGTTTAGAATTAAAAGATGCACACAAACATGCATGCTGGGTATAATTGTTCCGTGATTGCCGAATTTAAACACCTCAAGAAAAAAGTGTTCTCAAAACTTTGATTATCAATATATTATAAATCGCAATCATGCTATCTTACCATATCGCGGGATATAGAGCCCTCTCAAATTGTATGCATACCTGAGATTCCATTATCAGAACGAGGCTGAGTGAGCAAACAAACTGACCAGCAATATAGCCACATCAAGGAGTAGTGCTAAATATTGTTGTATTTTTTTGTGTATCAGATGACAGATTCACTGACAAAATAAGTTTCCATAAATTTCAAAAATATTAAAACTTAAGAAAAGAATGAAAAGTGAAAATAAGGAGAGATCAGGGTCCATTTTCATGTGAGATTTACATGTATAATCTATGAGAACATATCAAATAAAAATATAACTGTGATTATTTACCACATATAAACTTAAAAAGTTACACTAAAGATAATTGTTTGTTCTTAGTCTTAGGTCTTATATTTCCATTATTTTATAGTCTATCAGCTTTTAATGCAAATATTATAATCTCATTGATGACATTTACCGTACATCTTCAACTAAACCATTTTCATCCATAACCTCTTCAACAGTAGTATGTTCAAATCATTTTAGAGATGATGACTTCATTTTTTAAAGGACTCTAAACAGGCCGGCCCAAACATACGAGTTAACTTCTTGGTTTGGGCACTTTGCATATTCTGATACTGCTATTGGCTCTGATGCTATTCTATGCCGCATTGCTTCAATTGTCACTCGTCACTCTGGAATAAAAGCCTTTCAGTCAACACCATCTCCACATATAGGTTTGAAAAGTGTAGATTTCGCTTCTTGTGGAGTTGATGTTAATGTAGACTGAGTGGGTACTAACAGTTAATTACCGAACGCGGTTGTTTGGTGTTTCATATCTTTTCTGCGAATATTAGCACTCCTTGCACAACTGGATTTCCATCAAATACTTGAATTAAAATTACAATAACAATGGTACAGACTGTTTCTTGAAGGAACTTTCTTCCAGGTCAAGTTATTTATTGGAACCCTGATGAGAAAGATTCAATCCATGAGATAAAATCAAATGGATCAATATTATCAAATTATTTGTTTATTGTACTGACTAAGTAAGTGGCCCTTGTATGAAGTAGTGTTGGAAAATAGAAAGAAACAACTGAAAACTTTTGTATAGCCTTAAGAATCGAAAGCTGGTTACAGATGCAAAAGGTTGTGAACTTATATTGTACCGAACATATGAGCTTATAATAAGAATGACTAGGAAAAAGCATTTTCCTGATAAGCTTTTAATGCAGTTTTCACGAAAATATTTGAAACCTATGTCTAGAGATTTCTAGCAGATGGTCTTGTGGTACTACTTATGTAACTTTTAACAAAAGAAAATGAAATATCTGGTATTAATGACAAAGTTTGAGATCTATAAAATGCCATGGCTTGGGAATGTAAACAATCAGCTTGCTCACTCAGCCTCGTTCTGGAAAATTACTTAATATTCATGAGATAATATTAAGACTGGTCTATAGGTGTTTGATTCGATATAAATTGACAAAAAATCTATAAGTAAGGACAAGCAATCACAGGGTTATGGTACATGTACGTGCGTACGCAATATCAGACTCACGATACATGTAACTAAAGTTCATTTAACTAAGTGGACGTTGTTAAAAAGCACGTGTTACTGAAAAAACTGATATCAGGAATCGCCACACAAAACACAGCCTCCCCACGCAGCGAAAACAAGGAAGAGAGGTAAAGAGAGCGTGTTGTTATAAGTATGCCAATTCAAATAAGACGCCACCAACAATTAACGACATAGAGAACCCTTGGGGTAACCGCCTTTGAACGGTCAGTGGCAAAACAAGTTGCGACTGGGGGTTTAAACCAGGTTCTAGGGTGCACCAAACTTACACTTGCCCCAACAGGTTCTCATATCAACAGACAAGTACAAGTTGTCTTGGTGAAACAACAGATATAACACATCGCGTTTCTTTTTATTTCGATAACACATTGTTAGAAAATGACAATTTTTACGATTATTTAAATATTGCGACTTTCTTTTTCGGCAGGTAAAATAATTTCGATCAGGTAGCATAACTGAACATGAAGCAAAAGCTGTTGAAGTTCACTCAACGGGACCTCCTTATCTAATAGGTGCAACATCAGGTAATAATGCAAACAATTAGAATTACTTGAACATGTTTAAGGTGGATTGACACGTTGCTCATCCCGTTTTTGACGTCAAAAATTAATTTTTGTCCAAACTTAATAAAATTTGGTCAGAATAATTTGTAAGGATCGTTTTATTGAAATATGCAACATATTTTCACTTGCCGAAGACGGATATTGAAAAACAGCGCCATCTATGACGGCACCCTGATTTCCTCTGTTTTTCACTAAGCGTAGAGATTTAGCTATGAAGTTAACGCTGAAATGATACAAAATTTGCACTGAACATGCACCAGTACAAGTATTGGTAAAAAATTTTAATTGAGACATTCTATGTACTTGAAATATCATAATAATCTACGTAACGAGAGCTTTTTTTTAACGTTTTTTTTTGGAGTACCCCTACTGTTTTTAAGGTAATAAAAGTGCAAAAGCAGACGGTGAACTCTCGTTATTTTTTAATATGTTGTTGCCAGATGTTTAAAATTTTGAAATGTGAAAAAATGGGTGTCTTCGGGTTACTTTTTGAGTAAAAATACAGAAAACGTAAACTCAGGTAATAGTTTTACGTTCGCACAAACGCCGACGTCACACACGTTAATTATACACGACGACGTAGTTGAAATTATCGTATTTCGTTGTACGCGTTTCCTCATTAAATAAAACAAAATCGCTCAATAAACATACACTGCATTTATTGTTTTTGCAAAAATTTAAACTTATCAAGTTTGTTATCATTGGAAAGTGTAGGCCTACACTTCCTTGCTTTTTCTACATATTGAATGTATAGTTTTTTTAGCACCAGAAAATCTTCCGCTTTATCGTGTAATAACATACTGTAGAAATTAATGTTCTCGTAAAAATGGTAACGAATTGTTCTGTAATCTTTTTATAATGTTATTATTAACATAGTATTTCTAGTATTCTGCCAGTTCTTCACAACATTTAACGCGATATATCCTAATGAAAGTGTCTCTAGCTGGGAGCGAACCCGCACCGTCACGGCGACAGCGCCTAGCCATGCAATTCCTGCGACGTAACCAACTGAGCTAACTGGGACAACGCCAAAAAACGTTGATCGGATAGCCCTGATATACGTAACAATCACTGCATGACATCGGTAACGGGTTAATTTACTGACAACAGTACTGACTAAATGTACGGGGAGACTTTTTACTGCCGCCACACTGCACAAATAGTGCTACTGTGAATTTCAAATGATAGTGTCTCTAGCTGGGAGCGAAGACACATTAATCGAAAGACAGAATTTCTTCTTTCACTGCACGTGAACATGACTGCACAGCAACTGTCTTTAGGTCAAAGGACAGTAAATAGAAAAGCCTGTCGCGGATTGGACAATTTTGTCTAGGGACTATTCGGGCTTACTTTATTTTCAAAGATTCAAAGGCCAAAACTATAGAGAAAAAAATATATTTTTGTTTTCAAAAATGTAAAATGACTTTAATTATATACTTTAAAATAAAAATGATTCTTTAAAACCCTGTTTGAAAGGTGATTTGTGGCACTTTAATGAAGTTGGTTCCTTATTTTGGGTTGAAGATTTGTTAACATTCTGGGGGTGGTTACTTTCGGTTTAAAATGCTGAGAGAATTAGTTGGCAAAGACCCTGATTTCTGGCCATTTATGATTTGCCCAAGAGTGCCACTTCGCAAATCTGTTGTAGTTTTGGAAAGAGTCGTGTTAACAAAATCACAGGAGGACCAAATCTTATAATGTAAGTCATTGGGAAACTATTTAGTGGTCTCTGACCTAAATACTCTGGCAAATTTCTCTTTCGCTTGTTTAAACAGTGCCTTTATTCGACATGGGAAGGTTCATGGACGCCAGTATGTTGTACATTTGTTGTTCCCCTATACCAGCGTTTATCATGGCTAAACGAACGATAAAACAATGCCGTCGCTTTATGTATAATTTTCTATTACAGAGCAGTATGGTGTTAATAACTTAATAGCATAATATTCTCTTGACAAGGTTATAAACCTAAAGACTACCTTTAAGAAAACAATAGTTCAAGCTAGAGGACGGAGAAAGCGACATGCTTAAAACGGAAATAGGGACAGGTTTACAACTGGGTAGGTTGAGCAACCGGAACAGAAGTGTATATTTTCGGCCTAAGCATATTTCTTTATTGAATTGAAATCGAAAATAAACGACAAAAAATAAAATAAGAAATACATTTCCAATCTGCAATATAAGGGAATTGTAAAAACTAATTTACCTGCGGCTAACTTTGTATTAAAAATGAGTTGTCGTTAACAAACATAAAATCAGAAACAAAATACGGACTTGGAAGCCTTCTTCACATAGCGTGTGCATGGTGCTCGGCTGACAACGCAGTTTCTACCAGTTAATATCATAAAACCAGCAACTATCAAACCGGAACTCGCTGCTTTGATATTATAATATTTTCGCGCTTGTGACATTTTTTCAATCCTTCAATCAGCACTTGAAATTCGACCACCCGCATGCCTTCCAGCAAATCATATTCATTTATGTTTGAATTCACAAGGTTTTTTAATCTTTTCTGTCAAAATGTATTAGTGAATTTTCCGTTTTCCGCACGAGCCTTCATGTTTATCGTATGCTATTCGTTAACAGAATCCAGTGCCCAAGATTATAAAACTAAATCTAGAGATCAGTCTCAAATCTCAAGCATCTGATTGGCGCTGAAATGGCCGAGCTGATTTTGCATGTATTTGTTTAACTTTTAAACCTTTTTTTATTTTTACAAAATATTCATTTAACTAATTTTATTTCTCTAAACATGCTTCTCTATCCAGCCACTGTTCAGTCGTCAATTATTGAAATAGGGCCTATATGTAAAAAAACTTCAATTGATTAAAAATAATAAAAAAATATCGCATATGATATAATAAATCAAACGGTCGGACACAGGAAAACATCTTTTCTATATTTTCATTTTACTTCCATATCAACTCGGTATGCAATTAAAATTAATTAAAAATTAATTAAAAAGTTAAAAAGACGTTTAAACGCCGTCGTGTATACAATGTAATTTTTGTGACGTCGGCGTATGTGCGAACGCAAAACTATTACCTGAATTTACGTTCTCTTTATTTTTACGCAAAATGTAACCCGAAGACACACATTTATTTTTTCGCATTTCGAAATTTTAAACATCTGACAATAACATGTTAAAAAAATAAAGGAAGTTCACCGTCTGCTTTTGCACTTATATAACGTCAAAGACAGTAGGGGTACGCAAAAAAGGCGTAAAACAGCTCGCGTTACGTAGAATATAATGATATTTAAAGAACATACTAGATTGTCGTAATTCAAAGATTTTACCCAATTCATATGATACTTGTACTGGTGCAAGTTCAAGGCAAATTTCGTATCATTTGGGCAAAAACTATAAAGTTTAATCTCTACGTTTAATGAAAAACGGAGAAAATCAAGGTGTCTTTATAGATGGCGCTGATTTTCAATATCCGTCGTTGGCAAGTGAAAATATTTTGCATATTAATAAAGCCATCCTCACAGATTATTCTGACCAAATTCCATAAGATTTGGACAAAATTTAATTTTTGACGTCAAAAACTGGGTGAGCAACGTGTCCATCCACCCTAAGTGACAAATAATTATAAAATAGGTCAATTAACATAAAATGTTAATGCCATATCAGTATTGCATAGTATAAGGAACACATTCAATGCAAAACAATCAAAAAGTGTTGATTCTGAATAAGAACTACTGCTTGCCTATTTGAGAAGTATATATCATGATTATATGGCGATTATGTCTCATATTACTTTGGGAGAAAATGGAAACAACTTAATTTGCTTATATTTAAAACCAATTTTATATAAAGTTTAATAAATGTTTTTTTCTCTACTGATTGTGTTCTCAATTTCCTTTTATGATGGAAAACACACTCGTGTCTGTGAACTCAATTGTTAAATGTTGTGAGCATAATTTTATCACACTTTTTGGAACCGATCATCTTTGATTTCCAAAAGAAGTCAAATAAGGTGTGACTGAATGTATTTGTTTTTGTATTCTCTTTATACATCTCCAGCTATTAAGTTTCCTATAGGAAATTCGGCTTTGTTGCTGTTTTGCAAACAATCTCGTCCGGCTTTTTATGGCTTTGTAGAAAGGTTTCGATTGTATGAGGGTTTCTATGATAAATGTATTTCAGTTTTGTTTGGTAATGAAGTAAAATATCGTTATATTCATGTAATGAATAAAGTTTCTCTTCTATACTACTTCGTCTTTAACTAAACATTATTTACTGCAGCAGATTTTGATTTTTAAAATATTACCAAAGCTATAAAATTGTGATCTTGCAAACAAATAACTGTACAGTTGTTAAGGAGTATGCATTTGAAAAAAATAATGATTTTCAATTCCCATATAAAGAAAAAGAGGCATTCTCAATATCATCAATAACCTGCGATTATAACAAGTGAAAAAAAAGTACCTTTTATAATTAACAATATCTTTGTTGTATTATATAATTCGTTTGGAAAATGTTTTAAATGTATTTGAAAGAGTAAGCGATTGAAATTAGTTCTTGCATTTTTGCTACGAAAGTATTATTCTGTTGTTGTTGTTTTTTTTGAAGAAAAACAGATGTGCAGGTATAACGACAACTGAATGCGAAGACATGCAAAGTGATACTGAACGAGCACGGTTAGTCGCAGATAGTCAAGCGAGATATGAGCGAATAGAAATATATGAAGACCATCTAAGGTTTGCTGAACTGAGGGCTTAGTTATGACTATTATGATAACTAAAACAAGAAGGAAATTATTACCATGCATGCTTTATTTGTCTGTGAAAAGAAAGAAACAGATCAAACCATACCGAAAAGGATACTGAAGTGGTGTGACATAAAAAAGGATTATTTTATTTTGCTACTCAACACAAAACATAACAAAAGTTTTACTTCAAAAGTCCCCTCAGGTTCTCACTTTACTTTCGTTTATTGATTGTGGTGTCCATTTTGAAACTGATTATTATAATACCGTGCTCTTGTTTTCTCTCTTTTTTGGCTGTGTGGGGAGGCTGTGTCTGCTAGATGTGGCCATTCTTGATATGCATATTTCACTTTTTTTAGATAAAAAAAGTGCAATTGTGTGGATTGTGTGTACATCTTTCTTCTGAATAATGCAGATTTAGTGCACTGTATTGCCTCCTTTGTATACAAGTCAGTTCTGTTAACTTCTGAGATTTCTAATACAATAGGCAGTTTTAAACTTGCAATGTATTAAGATCTACATGAAATTGATACGATTCTTAAACCAGATTTTTGTATATTATTTGGGTTCAGTTAACACAGTTACACCAGCGCCTTTGCTCAGTCATTTTATCAAACCAACTACTTCTTTACAAATAAATGTATTTCAATTATTAATAAAGTATGTTCACGGATAAAAACAAGTTAAAAGTATAAATAAGAAATGATGTCTTATTATACTGTCCCGTAGTTGTAGAAGATGTTAAGAAAGGAATAACGATAATCAGAAAAAGAATACTTATTAATAGGCAAGTTTGAAATTCCATGCAGTACTTTTAAATTTTGAAGAAAAAACAACAAACAAACAAAATAAATCTCAATAATAATAGAATTGTGTTCATGCTCTTGCGCTTGTATTTTAGGTTTGCTTCAGAAGATAAAGACAAACATGGATTGTACATAGCAGCACATCCTCTGTCGGTAGAGCGATCTTACTTTGAAATAACAATCGTTGATACAGGACAATACGGCGCTATTGGTAAATGTAAAAACTACTAATACATGATGTGTTAAAAATGCATACTTCGTTATATTTAATTACTGTTCTAATTTTAACATAGAATGCCCAAACAATATTAATGCTAATAGCTGTCAGTTTAATATGATAACTTCAAGAGCATGATAAAGTGTGTTATCATGCACCCTAATGCTAAAGCTCCTATACCCGCCGGGGTGATATTTGTTTCGCATATCGGTCATCGACCCGATATTGCTTGCTCCGTGTTAAGTTTACCAATAAATCCGAGGACACCTGTCGTCCAATCCGACGAGACCTCTCATCCGTAACTCTGCCCACTTAGTAACAGAACTACTTTCCGGAAGTGATAATGTAAACAAATATCGATAACGAAACCATTTTTCATATTTCACTTTATTTCATAAAATTCGAAAACAAATAATGGTGTTATTGTCATTTTTTCTTAGAGAAACGTTTATTAAACACTGCTAATTAGACTTCCTCTAGTAATTCGTCGTTTTTCGTCTGTTTTCAAATGCGTTATTCCTGTAAATTCATAGCCCGTACGATTGTTGTTGTTGGCGAGATGTGGATTCATTTTTTCATAGGAAACTGGAAAACAAACGAGAAAAAAAAATCATTAAAAAAAACTTTGGCTGACTCCAAAAAGACATATATTTGAAACAGGTCTGCAAAAGCAATAATAATTGTGGCAGAAGAGTGACACTGATTGCCTAAAATCAAGGTTTTGTGAAACAAAAATTACTGGTCCACAATTTTTTGTGACTGAATAAAAGCGGAAGAAGAATTAAATCTGTTATTGTAAACCGTCAATAGAGAATAACATGGTTACTGTCTTGCGATATAAGTGTTAACATAAGCAAGTAACAGATATTTTTTTCTTGGTTTTTGGGAAAAAACATGTTTTGCAATTAGGAATGGGACTGACGGCAGTGAATGTACTTCATGCTGGCGGAAATTGTTAGTCCATAGTCTGTTGGTTTTTTTTTTTAAACTATAAAATCTTTCCAAAATCTTGAGTAATGATTTATCTTATAAATGTTACAAAGATGACAATTTGGAGCAAGTGTTTATTGAAATAAAAGTTTCTTTACAATATTTTATACGTAAATATTTACACCTTTATTTCCACTGCTTCAATATCCTTTACCGGACGAGTGAAGGTCAATCTTCGATGAACACCGTTAGCCTTATCACCGCGCGATTGTACAGGAATGCCCTGGTGACGTCATGAAATCCCCGCTATTTTTATAATTGTTGCTAATTTTAGATAGCTCTTCCTGGAATGTTGCTATTTTTAGATTACTTTAATTTTAAGTTGCTTTTATACTCCTCAAACCGGAAGAAAACAAGTTTACTTATATGACATCATCAATAAGCACGTTCCATTTTCTAGAATTATCATTGGTTGAAAATAACGCATTAGCCTTTTCTAACTTCCCGCCAAAATAACGGTTTTTACTTAGACTATCATTTACTCGCATATATAGTACTTGCTGTGATACAAATTTGATGTTTGTTGTGAAATATTAGGTTTTTCTGTATATAAATGTTTGAAAAAACGGATGAATGTGTTCAATAAACATGGAACTATTTTTGGTCGTAGTATGATTTTTTTGATTTGAGTAAATAGGCGGACCAGTCCAAATGCCAAACCCGGGGTAAGAAATGTTTTAAACAACATTTCGAAATTAGTAAAAAGTATATATTGTATATTAAATTTAGAAACAAAATGATAAAATGAGGTGTAAATATAAGTAATAAATTTCGTGTTTGATAAGTTCACCGAGTCTTGAACGTCATTAGGGCTGGTTAAAGCACGCGTGGAGTCCTTCGGACTCCACACACTTTAACCAGCCCTAATGACGTTCAAGACTCGGTGAACTTATCAAACACGAAATTTATTCCTTAATTGTACTGCAATGTCTTATGATATATTAAGAAAATGTGTCCAATTATGAGAAAAAAAATTATGCACAAAATTTACTAATGATTTAGCCTACTATTTTCAGTGTTGACTTTCAAACCTAAAGTAGGAAGTGTTTTTCAATAATTTATATTTCTTATAGTATATAAACATGAATAATTATGATATTGTCAAATAACACTCTGAGTCTGATTTCAAATTTTTACCTTTCTTGTTCACAACTCCAGTACGGTCAGTACCTCTTGTAAATTCGGCATGACAGAGACATCCAATCATAGGGCTAGAACATCATGGTGGGACCAACCTACAAAATGGTATAAACCAGGTTACTGTTTTGTGGTATGCACTGAAACACATAGCAGGTACAGGGTTTGGGGGCAAAACTCATAAAATTTATACAAAAATTATGGTAAATAGTAATTTTTTTTAATTAACCTCTAACTCCAAATATACACATTTTAATGCATGTGCCACCAGTGTAGGACCAGAAGTTGAAATACACATATCCTTGATTTCTGATCTCGATTCGCATTAGTTGCATCTTGGTCAGAAATAACCTAACGAATATAAAAGCGAACAATTAAGATGGCACAAATGTGGTTACTGATCAGGATCTACAATGTTCACCCACGCAATAAAGGTATTTACATAATCAAATATTGGACAAGCCCCTTCTGGCTTTTTGAGAAAAAAAGACCCTTTCCTAAATTGGGAAGTTCATGTCAAGAAACATTCAAAATAGGGGAACATGTGAAAGAACTGGAAAGCGATTGATAAATCCTGTCTCGTAATGTCATAAAACATGTTCTCGCACTAAGCATCCAGATTTCGCGAACCGGTTTGGCATCCAAAATTTAATCTTTCAATAGGAATATTTTTTTAATTGGAAAAAAAAAATATCAAAATTTGCATTGGGAATGCGTAGGACCCATGGTATGCACAGAAAAACGTCTGTGAACTGGAATCATTCATATAACAGGACTAAAATTGAAGACTTTTCTTTACAACTTCTGTACTTGCACTTCTGATTTCAATCAAAATGTGTTTATTAAACTGATAAAATTGTCCCGTCAATTGATTGTTGGGTGAACAGGTAGATTAGTACCCTGAAAATGAACATTTTTAAATTTACATTTTATAATAAAAGTTACCTTAGTAATACATTTGAGATATCATCCTTCAACACTAAACATGTCATATGTTGACTGATCTCAGTTACAGTAGTGGGTCTACTGTAAACCCTGTTCTTCGGAAGACCAGCATAGATCTTTCTGAGGAAACAAGTGATGTTTGCTATCATGGTCCCTCTTTAGTCTGATGGAGATTCGAATTCGGTGCTGCGTTGATGCTCTATTTTATTAATTTAAAATATGTCTCAGTGACATTTCCTAGATAGGCCTACGAATGTTGATCAATGTCAAAAATTATAACGATGACACAAATCACTGAACTGGATTCCAGAAACATAGCGATAATTCACTTTTCTGTTGCCACTTTATTTTGTCATAAATCAGTTTTCTGATTAAATCAGTTGTTTCTCGATATAGTTATCCACGAACAATTGTCAAATCACACCGAAATAAACCCATTTTTTGTCATAAAAAAATGGTGCCCACGACCTCGCTAAATAAATTTGATTGATCATATTCCTGAGCAATAAACGTTCGTTTGAGCTTATTTTACTTTGTTTGTCTTAAATTTGGGTAAGGTATTGGTAGTTTATCGCTTCAAAATGAACTAATTTCTTAAAATTTTTTGTAAAACTTAACAAAAGGGGCCGTTATAAAGGAGAACTATTTATCGGCGCGTAAAAAATAATGCGCGCGTTGTTAACGTTTATTTTTGAAAACATCACGGCGATAAAACCTTTCATAATGATTTAGCATACAGTAGAAAAACATCGACATTTTAGCAGAGCAGTCTCGCCCCTCCTCTCCCCATATCGGCCTCGCCTGATAACACTTGTATCAAAAGACAGCAACCTGTTATTCTCTATCAATCGAAATATTTTTTACGAACGTGACCGGCTCAAACAAACAGGGACTGAGACATGGCTATGACTATTGGAACTGTTTCAGGTCAGGCGCTATCGACGTAGTCGTTCAATTTCCGTTTAAAGTCTATATAATTAATAATTTACAATACCATAATTGTAATCTCATGAGTTATGTTTTATTTTAGGTGTTGGGTTAGTACCTTACAGCTATCCGTTAGATACAATACCAGGATATAAAGAACACTCCATGTGTTACAGAGCTAATTTCGGAAAGTAAGTGAACAATCTTTTTCAATGGGATACACTTTGCAAACAACATGTTATTGATTGTATAAAAGTAATATTTATACATACACAATGCGTTTAGATTAATGGTAATAAGATCAATAAACTGAAAGGCATACCCTATGATTGTGTTTGAATAAAACATGCATATCAGGGATGGATACATTAAAAACACAGGAAAAGAGAGCTTACGATTTTGATATAATTAATTTTAAAACGACACAACAAACAATTAACGGCCGACGGTATACAGTGAATGTTTACGCTTACAAAAGATACGCACGATAGACGCACACATGTTGCTGAATTTTAGATAGAGGAAATAAATAAGAAAAGATGGTTGACAGGTGTTGTTTGATAAACGATCTGCGGCATTCGATAAATGATAATCGAATACAATTAATAATACTTGAAACAAAACAAATGCGAATAATCCTAATGAACTATAACTTTATAAAGCACTTCAGATAAAACAAGGCTTAGTAAACTTCCTTGATCTAAATATTTCCATTGAAAATGGCTACACCACTACCGTATTATATGAAAAAAGAGATAATTTAATTTTAATTTAATAAATTTTCCGTTTTGAAACGGCGATCGATCTCGTAAAACATCTTACGTGGTTTACATCTCACAGCTTGTTCGCTTTTCTAGAGCTTGTAATGATATTGAAGATTTTAATGAACGTAATCTTTGCATAACAGGAAAAATGTCACTACAAGGTTATCGGTATCACAAATTAAGGAAGATCTTATGTAAGTTTTATCGCCGATACCCAGATTTACATTGTTATTCAAAAACACAGGTACAATTTGAAATTACTTTAATAATTGCAATTGAGAATTTAAGAAAATGAAAGTAAATGTTAATTCCTCCACGTTGTTCGTAAACAACATCAGTTAATTTAAATGGAAAGGTTACCGACATGAAATTCTACAGTGCTCTGCATGCCTGGTGATTAACCAACCCATCTATAGTTGATCCTTATGCTTACATCTTTGGCGACACGACAGTGGCAGGGGTTGACAATAGATGAAAAGGGAGCTTTGAAAGCCACCCAACATGACAAAAATGAAAATAGTGCATGCTCGGTTTGAATGAGCCTATTCATGGACAGTAATGGTAATGCATGTTACTCCACACGCCGCCTAGCCCCGGGTTGAGCACAAATCAATATTTACACCAATAAACAGTACAATTTTGATCCATCCCAAGCGATGGAATGGATATTACGTTGAAGATGGAACCTTTAAAGCGGTTGAGCGCAACTCAATATTTACACCAATAAATAGTACAATTTTGATTCATCCCAAACGATGGTATGCATATGGCGGTGAACATAGAACCATCAATTCGGTATTTTCAGATGAATAACATTCCATGTTCAGCGGCGTATGGTCCTCAGATAAAAAATGGGTTTGCCCTAAACGAGAAAAACATTGGGCGGAACTTATCAAAAAGGAATTTTGATAGAGGATCTGAGAATGTAAATCCTGCATATCACAAACAACGCCAAAGGCAAAATTTAAAAAGCAGGAAGTTTATCCTTCGGGTGATTGAACAATATCCGAATAAGTGAACATCATTTTTATTAAAAGTATTTTACCGTAGAAACAATGGAAATGACTTGAAATCTTTGCCAACAACGTACTTTGACGCCAAACAAGATCAATACTGAGAAAAATAAGTCCATCAATTGCTTAAATTCAGTACCTTTATTATTTGGTAAATCACTATAAATAGTAGCCGTTAAAGAATATCATGTATGCTACTGCTCTGAAGAAGGTAAATATAATAAGACAATTGAGCATGGTCTCAACATGTTACACCTGCTTCTCATGCTCACACTAGTATTACATGTTCCGAAATCACTGAATTTGATTTAATTAGTGCATTCGGTGACAAAATTAGTACAATTGTAAAATATATGCCGCCGACTCCATTGCCGCCGGCATGAAGAACTCATTGCAACCACATATCATGAAAATGAAGTCTTTCCGACAATGTCACAGTAGGTGGTCAATAAATTTTATGGAAATATGTGAGGTTTATATATTTTTAAGCTATTTAAGCAAAAAAATTACATAGCCCTTTTTCGTCACAATTTACTAAAATTATTGGAAATAATTCCGGAAAATTAAAACAGATATCACGATAGTAATTATTATAGGACAATTCGATAATTGTTTGTCGTATCGTTTGTTATCATTGTTTACCCAATCTCCACTATTGGCTGTGTAGGAAGGTTATGTTTTCTAGAAATAACTAATTTTAAAAAACTAATTTAAACTTAATAAAAATTGACGATTCACTTTTAACTTTTCGTTTGCTGTGTTTTTGAACCGGATTTATGATAGCAACACCTTTTTTTCTAAGTGAATGAATCGCTTGTTTTTAAAACGCAAAATTTAAAACATTTAAAGGAAGTACTCTACATTTTATCGGCATACCCCATATTAAAATTTACAATCAATGCCGTAAAAAGCGAAGACTGATATACTCAACTCTGAAACAAAATAGAGGAACGGATGCTGTTACTATCTGACGTCCGACGGATATATCGACGGAACCTTAACCACAAGTGATTTATAATTTGATTTAACATTACAGGCTGTACGAGGGAAGTGATACTGGACGTAAGATCGGCCCGATTTGTAATATCGGAGACCGCTTAGGATGTGGAATCAATTACACTAATGCTCCACAGGTCGAACATGATGTTCAAGTCTTCTTCACAAGGAACGATATTGAGGTAAGACTGTCAAAAACTACAATTTACCAATTTATCTAATTTAGTTGTTAGTATAATCGTAGCCGTGAATTTAATACATTAAGTTAGACATTGTTGTCAGTTACGAACTTGCTGTATAATTTGCCATAAAAAGTTTCTTAGGGAATGAAATTGCCAATAACTTTTCACAATGCCATGATAAAACTGCATTAAAAGCATTTATGAATTTATTATATGTCGCTCTCATACTGATCCTAGTTTTTTAACAAGCGTTCAGTATGGTTAGCTAACATAAATGATTCTTTCGTATCAGTATTATCAGACTGCAATGAAAGCATTTATGAAATTTATAACTATGTCGCTCTAACTTCCACCCAAAAAGTCAGTGAAAATAAAAATGATATTCCACGGTTTGAAAACAGTGAAATACCGTTCCAAGGCTGTAACCCCTCGGGTTCTCATTTTTGTTTATTGTTAGTGGTGTCTTTTTCAAAACTGATCATTTTATTAACCATTCTCTCTCCCTCTCTCTTCTTCTTGTGGGGAGGCTGTTTTCTTCTGCATGTGTTGATTCCTGATATGCATATTTCACCTTTTCGTATCAGTATGATCAGACTGCATTGAAAGCATTTAATTATGAAATTTATTATATATCGCTCTCATACTGATCCTGGATTTTTTAACAAGCGTTCAGTATGGTTAGCTAACATAAATGATTCTTATCTCTTTCTACTGAACATCAAGATGATATAATTACAGCTTTTAACAAAACCTCGAGGTACCTTGATGATTTATTAAATAAAGACAATAACCATTTTCCATTACTGGTTAATAAGAATTATACTAAAGAACTACAACTTAATAAAGCGAACACTTCAGAAAAGCAAGCAAACTTTCACGATCTAAATCTGTCCATTGAAAATGGTTATGTCACTACTAAAATTTATGATAAAAGGGATGATTTTAATTTTAATATAGTAAATTTTCCGTTTTTAGACGGCGATGTTCCCCGTGCAACATCTTATGGGGTTTATATCTCACAGCTTGTTCGCTTTTCAAGAGCTTGTAACGATGTTTAACTTAATGATTTCAATGAACGTAATATTTGCATTACAGAAAAACTTTTAAAACAAGGTTATCGGTATCACAAATTAAGGAAAACCTTTTGCAAGTTTTATCGCCGATACACAGATCTAATTCATAAATACAAGTGCAGTTTAAAATCACTTTTGCAACAAGGTATTTCACAGCCAGTATTTTATGGCGATTTAATTTATAAACTTAAGAAGATAAAAGGCAGCGTTAATTTTTCCCTTTTCCCGGTTATTCGTAAAAACCATCTGTAAATTTAAAAGAAAGGTTACCAACATGATATTTTACAGCGCTCTGCAGGCCTGGTGGTTAACCCTTCTACAGTTGATCATTATGCTTACCTCTTTGGTTGCACGACGGTGGCAGGGGTTTAAGAGTTTATGAAGGTTTATGGGGAAATCTTTTCTTAAAAGAACCTAGAAGCTTGATTTGTTTCTTTTATCCCTGTCATCGTGTTCTTGCTGATTTTGCTCCAGGAGCTCTGGCCTAGGTAAGATCATTGAGTACCCGCCCCTTCGGCTTTGCAATGCTCTAAGCTTCTTATGTTTTATATGTTTGTGTGCTTTTGCATGCAACATTGTTGAGCCGATAAGTGGGTTGGAGTTTTTTAACCAAGACAACTTGTACTTGTTTTGTGATATGAGAACCTGTTGGGGCAAGTATAAGGTTGATGCACCCTAGAACCTGGTTAAACCCCCAGTGGCAATTTGATTTGCCACTTACCGTTCAAAGGCGGTAACCCCGCCGGTTCTCATTTTTGTTTATTGTTAGTGGTGTCTTTTTTGAAACTGATCGTTTTATTAACCATGCTCTCTCCCTCTCTCTTCTTCTTGTGGGGAGGCTATTTTTCCGAATGTGGCGATTCCTGATATACATATTTCACATTTTCGTATCAGTATGATCAGACTGCATTGAAAGCATTTATGAAATTTATTGTGTGTCGCTCTTATACTGATCCTGGATTTTTAACAAGCGTTCAGTATGGTTAGCTAACATAAATGATTCTTTCGTATCAGTATGATCAGACTGCATTTAAATCATTTATGAAATTTATTGTATGTCGCTCTAACTTCCACCCACAAGTACAATCATACCGATACGAAAGAATCAGTTATGTTAGCTAACCATACTGAACGCTTGTTTGAAAATCCAGGATCAGTAATGTTATTGAAAACGACCAACTACTGATTACGAAGTAGATGAAAATGAAACTTTTAAAGCCGCCCACTGCACATGACACGTATCAATATACCACAGGTGTTGTTAAATTGTGCCTGTTCATTGTAATATATAGAAAATAATGTTGATTCTTTTGTCGCCTAGCCCCTGTCGAGCGCATCTTGCTCAACCCGGGGTTAGACAGTGTGGGCAGCAACATGCATTTCCATTACTGTCCATGAACAGGCTCAATCAAACTGAGCATGCAATATTTTCATATTTTATCGTGTTCGGTGGCTTTCAAAGTTCCATTTTCATATATTTCTATATCACAGTTAGCGTTGTTTGTTCTATGTGGAGGCTGTAAAAAGTCTCACCGTACATTCAATCAGTGATGTTACTAGTTACATTCTTTGAAGGTCGTTGAGCACGAAACTAATTTAATATGTTAAAAGTACATCTAAAATTACTTAAGAAATAATAAATAGCTTCCGGTGATATATCGCAGGATTTACCAAGGGTCGAAGTTCAGATGCGTAAGGATATGTAACGAGAGGCGTATATATCTAGGCATTTAAACGACAATTACAGGAGTTAAATTGGAGTTTAATAGTCTCTGAATGGCTTCGGGAACATCTTAAATCAGAAAGTAGAAGGTCGACCAGTTTCGTTTTATTCCTGTTATCGTGTTTTGCGCCTTTTCCTGCATGTGCTGATTTTAGAATCCCCACCCAGTCTGCATTCTAGAACCTGATTATACGACATTGATGTTTATTGCGAGTGGTTCCTTTGAAATTGATGTATTACACATGAATGATTCATTTTCTTCTCAAACGTTTGACTCCGTGGAGAGCCTTTGTTTTCTAAATGCATCTCTTTATTGGTAGGCATATGTTTTTGAAAATCCTTAAGATACCCTCGCATCACTTAAAAGAACGTTGAAGTTTTTCAACATTAATGCGCCCATTGGAAGGGGGGCATATAGGTTTGTCATTGTCAGTCCGTACGTCTGTCTGTCCTCGCGTCCATCCATCTGTCCTTACGTCCCTCCGTCTGTACATCCGTACGCCCGTCCTTACGTCCGTCCATACGTCCGAAATTTGTGTCGCGGATATGCCCACTAGTATAAGTCACAGTAACGAAACTTTACAGGCATGTTTAAAATCATTTGGAGTTGTGCAACTGGGGTTTTGTTTCTCGCCACACCCTAAAATCAAGAGATATGCCCCTTATGCATTTCAGTACAATACATTTACCGTGTAATATTATGTCGCGCGTAACTCACAAAGTATGAGAGCCACAGTCATAAATCCTTACAGGTATGTTGACCATCGTGTTTAGTTATGCACCTGGGGTTTTGAGGTATGGCCCCTTGTGCATTTCAATATAATGCATTCTACATTAAAACCTGTGCCGGGTGTTACTCAAAAACTATGAGAGCGGCAATTATGAAACTTTACACGTATGTTGACCATTATGTTTAATTGTGCACATTGGGTGTTGTTGTGGGCTACGCCTACTAGGGCCATTTTTATGGCCATTTATGCGTTTCAATGTAATGCATTTAGCATTTTATTTTTGTTACTCAAATATATACAAGTATATGAGTCACAGTTATAAAACTTTGCAGCTCTGTTAACCATAATATGTTCTTGTGCATCAATAGGTTTTCTTCTGACAACGTTCATTTCAACTAGAGGTATGGCCATTTAAGTTTTTTTCTGGCAATACAATCACCATATAATATCGTGTTAAACTAAAACTATATTAGCCAAAGTCATCAAACATTAAAAGATTGTTGACCACCATGTGTACCGGAAGTAGTACGTAAGTGTGAGAAAACTCTGACTAGATTATCAGTAAAGTGTACTATGACCACTATTATATTTATTTTGACAATGACAACTGGGAGTGGGGGTATCTTTGTCATATGGACAGATCTCTAGTTTAACGAAAGACGAGACAGCATAGAAAATACATGTGTATATGCTTTATTTAATGTTTTGTACCCATCGAGCACAATCATACACAATAAAGCTAAGAATCGAAGTGACTAGATAAATAACAGTTCCAAAACTTATCGATCACGAGAAAGTCCTACGTAAAAAGCTAAAGAACAGTTTTTCTCACTTACTATTCAGAAAAATCTCTATTTTTAGCCGTGTGAGATTTCCTTTTCTCGCATGGCCTTATCTAACACTCCGCGTGCTCGCGTACTTTCGTATTATTGCGCACTAAATTAATTGAGCACTTTCATTATTGATTTAGACTACGTCACGATGCTTATTTCTACGTCATTTAAATTTGTGCACGGTGCCTATCCATATTGGCTGTTTCTTTGCGAAATTCGCTATATCGGCTGTTTCTTTGCTTCGACAACGGCTATTCTTTGCTAATAACCATGAATGGAGAGCATATGTCAGAGATTCCAGACGCAAATGTTACATATGTTAGGTATATTGTACAAAAAAGGTTGTGCACGGAACATTAGAATGTCTAAACTATGCATTGTAGTGTTTACTTTTTAAATGTCGGCGATTGTGGCCGAAATCTCGTTGAAACTAGTTGACGATACACAGACGTAGAGCACAGATCCAGCTTTTCTGCAGTCTATAACGAGTGTTTGCTTCGATATCTAACGTATCAAGCTATATATTATGTTCATTTCTTCAATATTCTTCCAAAAAATACGTACAAATAGGTAGAAATATTAATAGATTTATCCAAAACCCTTTACTTTCGGTTTAATTGGGGCACCGGCGGTCCCTCTGCTCACCAGTTTTTGATGCACAGGCTGACTAAAACTGAAATATAGAATGTACATAGGCTATACATATCAAATAAGTGTTTTAACCTTGTTAAAGTTTTGTAAAGCTTTATTATTGTTAAACATATCTATTAGCATTTTCATAAACATTTAGCAATGTATGCATTAACCTTACATAAAAAGGATACTAACACAGTTACGATAAAACTTAAGGTTTCTCGTTCAACTTCGAAGTCCCCTGCTCATGTAACGTTAATTTACATTCTAATGAGGAGAATGCAGTGACAAAATTCTAAATTGTCCATAATACAGTGAGTAAACAGGTGCCTAAGTAGTCATTATCGTTGAGCCTACCTGTGCGCAATGCAGAGAGTCAGCCTGTGCATCAAAAACTGGTCTGGAAAGCATTACACTCGGGTTGAGATACCGCGATCTTCGCCGGAGACCAATGATAGATTCTCTTTGTCTCAACACGTGAATAGCACAGAAAACACTCAATAACCAATACACTGTGTCATTCTACTGCAGGATACATTCACACTTTCAAAAGTGTTTACTGCGGAGTAATATCCCTACTGAAATGAAAAATGCGCTTATGCAAAGGCGAATATTTTACATTTTGAAATCGTAGAGCGTAAAATATATTTTTTAACTTATCAGTTTTCTATATCTGTTCGGCTGCTATCAATCATGGTTAGCATTCAAATTCGTTAACAAAAACAGCTTAGCAATATAAGTCTAAAAAATAAATAAAACTTAAAATGTTCTACAACCAAAAAGTTGCATAACACTTTTTAATTGCTTAGGCATACAAGAGTACTTTTACTGGCATCATTTTAAATTTAAGCTTAAAACATTTATCAAATCTAAATCATAATACCATAATTATACTGAAGTGTTATTTTTTTTTCAAAATATTCAGATAAATACCAATTCATGATCACAGGCGTACGGTGTTTGTGCTATGAAAAGAAAAAAAAACAAGGTTAAACGTCGCCAAGCGACAAAAACCAGGTCTACATTTTATATATAAATAGGAATCTGAGTATGTTTGTAAAGAACACATCTTGTTGATAACTGCTGAAACTGACAAGTAAAAAGTTAATTTATGGTAACAGTACACATTCAAAATAGTAACCAAATATTGTTTTGCTGGGAGCAAAGGAGGGTTACAATAATCAACCGGACAACCTAACCTCACCCTTAAAGAAATGAGTGTTGCTGTAAGATCAGAATTGAAAGAAATAAAAACAATGTTGAATAGAAGGCGGAGGGGGTGTCATCACCCACACAAACCCTGAAGAAATGTCGGCGAGTCTAAGATTAATTGAGAAACTGAGGATGTCAGTCAAGTACCCATTCACTATCCTTTGCCATCCATGAAAAAATTTATTCAGCCCATCAACACTTCACATTACTTTAAAGATGGTAAATGTCCATCAACATATTACTGTAAAGATGGTAAATGTCCATCAACACTTCATATTACTATAAAGATGGTAAATGTCCATCAACACTTCATATCACTATAAAGATGGTAAATGTCCATCAACACTTCATATAACTATAAAGATGGTAAATGTCCATCAAAAATTCATATCACTATAAAATGGTTAATATCCACCAACACTTCATATCACTATAAAGATGGTAAATGTCCATCAACACTTCATATCACTATAAAGATGGTTGATGTCCATCAACACTTCATATCACTATAAAGATGGTTAGTGTTCATCAACACTTCATATCACTATAAAGATGGTTGATATCCATTAACAATTCATATAACTATAAAATGGTTAATGTCCACCAACACTTCATATCACTATAAAATGGTTAATGTCCCTCAACACTTTATATCAATATAAAGACGTTTAATGTCCATCAACACTTCATATCACTATAAAGATGGTTCATATCCATCAACACTTAATATCACTATAAAGATGGTTCATATCCATCAACACTTCATATCACTATAAAGATGGTTAATGTCCATCAACACTTCATTTCACTATAAAGATGGTTGATATCCATCAACACTTCATATCACTATAAAGATGGTGAATGTCCATCAACACTTCATATCACTATAAAGATGGTTAATGTCCATCAACACTTCATATCACTATGAAGATGGTTAATGTCCATCAACACTTTATATCCATATAAAGATGGTTAGTGTCCATCAACACTTCATATCACACTTCATATCACTATAAAGATGGTTAATGTCCATCAACACTTCATATCACTATGAAGATGGTTAATGTCCATCAACACATTATATCACTATAAAGATGGTTGGTGTCCATCAACACTTCATATCACTATGAAGATGTTTAATGTCCATCAACACTTTATATCACTATAAAGATGGTTAGTGTCGATCAACACTTCATATCACTATAAAGATAGTTATGTCCATCAACACTTCATATCACTATAAAGATGGTTGACGTCCATCAACACTTTATATCACTATAAAATGGTTAATGTCCACCAACACTTCATATCACTATAAGGATGGTTAATGTCCATCAACACTTCATATCACTATGAAGATGGTTAATGTCCATCAACACTTTATATCACTATAAAGATGGTTGATGTCCATCAACACTTCATATCACTTTAAAGATGGTTAATGTCCATCAACACTTTATTTCACTATAACGATGGTTAATCTCTATAGCACTATAAATATCGTGCTTAACTTATAAAAACTTGATGCAGATTTTAAGTGAAAAAGGGTCCTATTAAACAAACAATCAGGGGTTATGAATCTTGTCCTGATTACTGCTAGATCTACAGAGATATCAGACAACTATATCAGGTTTTCAAAGCTCTATTTCGGAAGGTAACTAAGAAAAAAAACTTCGACAAAAAACTTGTTGAAATGTTGACGCCCACCCAACGACATATCCCAATTTTATAACCAGGATTTTTCTAAAGAAATTTAGGTTAAAACATGTGTCACTAAATAGGTTTTACGTTTTACAAATATATTTGAATATAAAGTATAACATGGCACTTAAAATACAACACCTTTTAAATGTAATTCCATGGGCTATTCTTAATGTTTGCATCTGCTTCGCATCAGCGTTAGTTGGTTTCTATTGAAACGTCGGTCAATTGATGATGCCGTTAACCTGGCAAAGGTTCTACCAAATTACAGATGATAATATTTATTGCTCTTTATATACACATATATTTCTACTATTAGTAACATAATAAAAATGTATAAACAAAAAGCTAAGGTTGACCCACGTAAATTTTACCTTTTCAGATTTGCTCCGTAACGTTATCGAATACTACAGACCCTCTTCATCCGGCTGTATCACTGTTTATCGGCGAGGAAGTTCAGCTAGATTTAAGCGCACAATGGCCGATAGATCGAAATGTATCTTACTTTAATACTTTACATAGATTGTTACAAACACTTAACAATTGTTCAAACTACACCAATCATTAAGTGAGCAGTGGTACACTTTTTATGCTTGAAACATTGCGATAACTCATTTTCTCTTCTTTTTATGAAAATGTCATTCAAATCACATTTTCTTTTAAACATTTAGTCATGTTAGGGTTAGACCAAAACAAAAAAAAAACTCCAGACCGTCAGCAGCTTTTATGAGAAGGATATAACGAAACCGGCAATGAACTCTTCAACGGCTTTTACATAATAGATACATGCAGCGATCGAATGACTGCAGAATAGAATAAACATATAAACATTTTTTTAAAATTATGAAAACATATCCAGAACTGACGATTTCGTGACTTGTTGTTTTCTCCTACGTCAATATCACTGAAGTCCGATCTAACGAAATGTTACATCTGATGACGGCCCAATGAACTACAGCAGTTTTCCCCGCCAATGAAGTTTTTCTATGCGGAGAAAAAATCATTGTAGTCATTACATTGGTTGGTCCATTGGTGTTAAAACTGCTTTTATTGTGAGCATTTTATTCGTTGGAAAGTTACATTTATTTTTGATTAAGTGATTTTTAAAATTTATATACATGTAGCTTTGTCGGAATCGATCTGCTAATTTATTTAAGTCAGTCAATGTTTAAATCATCTTTTGCTTTTCCAATTTAGGAAGACAGCGATTGGGACGGTCTACTTAAAGAAGCTATTGACCACAATGACGTATACAAAGTTAATCAGCTTCTTTATGAAGTGGCTCCTGGACGCACTGAGTAAGACATCTTGTTTTATCCCTATAACATGGAGTCAAAACCAGTAAGAACACGATGACAGGGATAAAATAAACAAATCGAGCCTCTATATTCTTTTAATAAAAAGATTTCCCTATAACCCTTCATAAACGTTTGAACCCTTAATAAAGTCACTGTGACTCCTCAGTGTGGTATTCCTGATACGCATATTTAATGTTTATAGTCTATAATGAGTTTGATTTTTGTAATTTAAAGCGGCTTTAAACTTAAACTTAATATCATAGCCTTCACTTAATTAGGTACACTTTTTAGAAACATATTACAAAGAAAGTCTTTTAGGAAGCGTCTCTTATTATTACAAAATGAACTCGAAACTTACGTTAAATAGAAAGCTTTGAAGACAGTGTTTACTACAAATTAAGCGAAATGCCCCGAGGCTATCGTTTTTTATTATTGATTTGCATTAAGATATACTAGAAGATCTCGTGCACCTGTCAATAATATATATTTTTTTGGTTTCTTGACAGGTTGTGTGAGGATATATTGCCGGTCTGGATGTCATATTACCCGAGCCGTATCACCACTGCCGCAGACGAGGGATAATATGACAGCCAGACCCGCAATATATCCACAGACACCCTTCCAAGGAACCAAATATTGGTTTTATTATACAGCAATGCCTTATTCAGACAAACGCTAACATTTGTTTTTCATTTATTTCGCTTATTTAATTCCGAATTGCTTATTTTCCCGCTGAGAACCTCAATATTTATCTGTTTGACGTCATTGATTTACCTGCATGACGTCACTACTATAGAGTTTCAAAGGACTGTCGGTTCGGTATTTTTTTTGAAAATTTAAAAATAATCCGATCGTTTTCAACATATAAACGTAACACAATTGGGTTTTTATAACAATTTAGATCATCTTATAGAATGCCGCTTAATAAATTAGCACATAACTTACAAAATGGCGGACGACAACAAAAGGTGGGAGGCCAGAGGGGGAAATTAAGGCACCAATGAACGGTACAATTTTGATCCATCCAAATCGATGGTATGCATATGACGGTGAAGATGGAACCTTCAATGCGGTTTTTTTAGATTTATACCATTCCATGTTCAGCGGCGTGTGGTCCCCAGATAAAAGAATGGGTTTGCCCTTAACGAGTAAACAATGGGCGAAACAAAACAGAATAGAATTTTAAAAGTGTATTTGAGATTATAAATTATAAATAATTTCTGAGTACAATAACTATAATAGCATTTATCAAATAGTATAAATGATGCCATTTTTAAGAAACTATAAAAAAACTCAACAACAATTTTGTTAATTTATTAATTTAAAATAACATTTTTATGCTGATGTTTATATCAGAGATCCATTTAGACTCCAAATTACTGGTCTATTTGTACTCAAGTTGAAACTATACATATTAGAACGGCAATAATTCAATTTATTAAGTTATTAGAAAGGCAGGATGGCGGTTAAACTAATAGAGGATATTTGTTTTTACCAGTGTAAGATAGAAAAATATTTCACCGAGTGAGCTCCGGAATAGGTATTTTCACGAGTGGCGAAGCCACGAGTGAAAATACATAATTCCGGAGTTAACGGGTGAAATAAATTTCTAACTTACACTGGTAAAAACAAATTTTCTTTTTATTTTATGCTTTTAGTTCAAACTGTGTGTGAATTAGAAAGAAACATTGCATGAAATGGCGCCAAAAACGTTTGACTTCAACGTGGCGTCATGACGTCATATGACCAAACTAGAGTCCGATTTCTAAACGTTCTCATTCGGAATGTTATTTGCGTTTAGGTACCAACGTCAAAAACAGTGAAAATAAAACTGATATTCCACTGTTTGAAAACAGTGAAATACCACTTTTATTTCACCGGGAAAATTCTATATTTCACTGAAAAGCATAAAATAAAAGTGTTTTTTGTTCAGAATTAAATAAAGATTTATTGATGGTCAGAAATTCGTTTAGTTCCTCACAGATATTATTTAACTATTTTAAGTAAAGTGCATATCATTACATTTCTCAGTTTATAGCGATACTCAGTTCGTTAAGATCAGATCAGACTCTAATGCACCCATGTGTAGACAAAATACTGTTTCTTAATGTCAGCATTGGCGAATTACAAATGTGATATTTTTTTTCCGAAATAATCGGTGTTGTTGTAACCTGTTGTATTGTATCTAAACGACGTTAATTTCAGTGGTACATTATGTAACTACCGCTAATGCACAAACGTAAGCTTTCGTCCTATGGACTGAATTGCCCCATCCAACACAGCAAGTTATGTTTTTGTTTTTGTTGGAAATAGAATAAGAACAAATTTAAAGATGAACTTTAAAATATCTCTTTTTAAACTTCAAGCCAAAAATGTCTTAAACAATTAATTGAATCACCCCGTATACTCATATAGATATGTCACCTGCATGCATTACATGTACTTATAAATGTAGTAGATAATTTGAATTTGATACTGAATATAAAACAGAAAATCGTTATCATTGTAGAGAAATAAAGACTCGCACGGCGTTACATATAGCTAATGGGAGGAATCTTAAGCAGTGTGTTGACTTTTTACTTCGGAATGGAGCTGATGCCAACTTAAGGTATTGTATTTTATTAAAATATACAGTCAGCAAAATAAATGATATGCAGCTGTTAATATTTTGTTATCTATCTTGAATTAAACAAACAGCAAATTACGTTTCACTAAGTCAAGTGCACATATTCTTATACTTAATTTCTAAACCCGAAACCAAGGTTTTCAGGTAAACACGAAATACATGAATATTAAGGATTATAACACATATGAAACAACGGATCACAGTACAGAGAAAGAAAAAAAAAGATGGAGAAGACAGAAATTTAAATCACACACTCAGCTTTTTTAAGATTTGAGATACGGCGGGTCTTTTTAAGAGCCTTAAGCAAAACGTTCAGGTTTAAAGCTGGCATTTATTCGCACCAATATCAGTGACGTTCCTATAGGAACTTATCAAAACTGATAATTATACTTGCCACCTTCAATGCATATCTATTGACAGATGCTTTCTCTTTAAACAACAGTTAAAATCTTTTAGATCATAAGTGTTTCGTAAGTGTTTTCTTTAAAAAAAGAGTACGTTTGCATAAACGGACCATTTTAAAATTGTGTGAATATACAGTATATTTCTTTTCTAAAATTTGATGATTTAGTGTGTCTTGATAAATAGATTGTGTTATGTCATACATTTATAACATTGACGCCTTTAAATTAAGTCTTACTTTTATATCAGTTAAAACTAAGCTGGTAATATAATTGTATACCATACATCTAACAAAAATGTATTGTATTTTTCTCAGCGATACACATGGATGGCTGCCGTTGCATTATGCAGCAAAAACTGGTTCACTGGACTGTCTTGAAAGCTTACTACATTTTACGAGGGACATCAATGTCAGGTATCGACATTTTAATGAATACTGTTAAACGTTTAATTCGTTACTAATTTCCGAAGTCTGGATAAATGTTTTGTCTTTTTGATATGCTTTATACGATTTCTTGAATTATACTTCGGAAGAACGTCCTGCTTCTCTAAATAAAGACATAGAAATACAGAAAGACGTGTATTACAGATTCATTTCTATAAAGGTTATTTAAAATACAAACAATTCTGAAAAAAAAACGAATCAGCGTGCATATAAAGTAAACAATGTTTCTTTGTCTCCTTAATGATTGAGATAAACAGTCGGTTGAAATACTGGTATAAGAAAACTGCATCTAGTAAGGTTTTCATCTGTTAGGAAAATCATACTTAAAGACAATGTATTTAACAATCATTCGCGCAAAAACGGAATATTTAATACTATTGTTTGTCATGTTTATAAAAATCAAATTGGCTTTTAACTTTCATTATTCCGTATTGAAAGGTGATGATTTCTTCAAACATATAACTTGTAATCAAAATAAAAAAAAAACAGTCTGAAGATTTTAAAATGTGTCGGCCAAAATAATTAGCAATGTCATTTTTACATTGAAGGGATAAAGAAGAATGGACAGCTCTGCTGTTTGCTGCCAATGTAGCGTCATTAGAATGCGTAGCATATATTCTCAACCACGGCGGTGACGTTCATGTAAGGTATGATATAGATATAACAAATGGGCAACACATTTTTTCCAAATCAACTTATTTCCAACAAAGGTTCACCGGAGCAATGCAATCATTAACACATTAACAATACTGTTCGATTATTGAGCATTGTCAATGAATTCTGTTGGATGACTACCATATACTTTTACAAGTCAGTAACTGTTATTAATTATCCTATTACTAGTTTCAAAATTTGGTTATGATCTGCTCGGTGATAAATCTTAAAAACTATAATATTCACATAACATATAGGTTTTGCCTAAAGTAAACACATTTCAACAGTTCAATATTACACGTACATTTTAAGGACTTTGCTAGAATCGATATATTAAAATGCAATTAAATGCTAAGATCATATAATTTAAGAAAAAGTGAATTTCATATCTGGAAATACCATACCCAGAAAACAACCTTCCCACGCATCCAAAAAGTAGAGAGAAAAAGATAGCATGTGTTTATAAGAAAGCCAATTTCCAAGTTAATAAGCCACCAAAAACAATCAACAAAACAGAGAACCTTTAGGGTTACCGCTTTGGAACGGTTTGTGGCAAAACAATTTGCCACTGAGGGTTTTAACCAGGTTATATTGTGCAGCAACCTCACACTTGCCCCAACAGGTTCTTATATGAACAAAAAAGTACAAGACGTTTTGATGAAATAACTCCAACCCACCGATCAACAATATTGCATGCAAAAGCAAACACACATATAAAACATAAGAATCTCATAGCATTGTAAAGCAAAAGGGCATATACTGAATGACCTCACTGAGACCGGAGCTCCTGGAGTCAAATCTGCAAAACACGATGACAGGGATAAAAGAAATAAATAGAGCTTCTAGGGTTCTTTAAAAGATTTCCCCATAAACCTTCATAAAATCTTAAACTCCTGCTCTCGTCATGTTTTTTAACGTTTGAGAGTTTCAGAACCGTGTCAGTCTTGTTGCAGGAATAAAGAAGGTGAAACACCACTTCATCGAGCAGCTTTAAAAGGTTCATTGGAATGTGTGGACATCTTGGTTCGGAATGGATGTAATACGGAAAGCAGGTACAGTGTTTTATTGACTCCTAATTATATTTTTTTTTTGCGCTTCCTCACCGCTTCTATTTTTCATGTGTTTCATAATAAGTAAATGGTGACTAATTTGAATTAAATATAGTTCCATGAATATAACGGGACTATAAATTGCCGGTGTAAAATGTACCGGAGCCGAAGGCGTGGATAATGACATTTGAACCGTTAAGTTTGATTCATTCACACTGTAAACAAAACATACAACTCTTTAATAAGGTGTTTTCTCGAGATTGTTTTACCATCAATTTACTTCATCCCATTGTGTGTGGCTAACAAGACTCGCTCGTACAAAATTACCATACCTGGCATGTTTTGAATTTTTATTTCATTAACTTAATGTTTATCAATGTTTCTGAAAATCACTACAAATATAAATCGATGTTTTACTAAAATAAGTGTTAACATACCTTTCGCCGCCAACAGACGCCAACCGGAAATACGGGAGTAATAATCGGAATCCCCCAGAACTAGCAAATCCTCCGGAACCGGGCAACCTTTAGAAAGCGCCCTGAGTCGCTTATAACATTGTGTAGCTCTGTAGGCAGTTCTTTTAATGCTGGAATCCACACAAGACCTGAAATTACATAATGCACATTGGTATACTCAAGATCAACTTCCAAGGAAACGTCCATTGGAGGCTTGATTTTCTAATGATGGTAGCCTTCAATTACCGAGTGTTGTACATTAATTCTAAGCTATTCATTGTGATATTTAATGCAGACGTTGACCTCTTGGTATTTTACTTTACGAGAAAAGGTTCAAAATATGACTTGACAATGTGTTGCAGCTTAACCAATGAAAAAATTATCCCCTTTGGCGCCCCTAGCTATTACTTTTACCTATGACTCACTTTCCACCGGAAGAGGCAAATGCTCGTCAGAACTAGCTAAATGACAACAGCAAATAAGTCAACAATTTGCGGACGGTTTTTAATGAAACGTAAAAGAAACGAACATTCTATTTTATAGAGGAGATATTTACCTACTTATATGCAAAAAAAAAACATCTTTCCTAGATCGACCGTATAAAACATTTTATGTACAAAATATAAAAAAAAATCCACCGGAACCGGACAACTAACTGTAAACAATGGTACATGTATCAGTGCCACAAATGATTCTATACCTTTATCAAAGAGTACTGCCGAAACCTCAAGTAACCAGGCAAAAACCTACAAAATCAGATGTTTAATAGGGTATAGCGCAACTAGTGCTTTATGAAGATTAAATAACATATTCATTACAATTTAAGTTGATTTTATTTGTTCATATTAATTTATAAAATCCACCATGAAGTTAAAAAATCAATAAAGGCTATACTACACGCTGTAGGTGTTTG
Organism: Corbicula japonica; assembly: GCA_038501625.1. NCBI lineage: Eukaryota > Metazoa > Mollusca > Bivalvia > Venerida > Cyrenidae > Corbicula > Corbicula japonica. The sequence continues at coordinate 601,906 of JAZAYU010000237.1, read as the reverse complement.
GTGACCAACTCATTAGCAGTTTGTCTGAGATTCTTAACTAAACCGCTTGCATTCCACCGATGAAATTTCAAGACTATATTGATACAAATACCCGTCTATCAATACCCTTTACACCTGGCATCGTAAATTTGTTGATTAAATTTCAAGCGCTCTGGTCTGTGTATGTCTACTTCTAGTGACAATAGTATTGCTACTTTCATTTTGTGTTATTAAGGATAATCAACCAAATATATGAAAATGAAAATGTGAAAGCCATCGAAATTATTGCAGGCTCGGTTTGACTGGGCCTGTAAATGGACAGTAATAGAAATGCATATTACTGCACGCCCCCTAGCCCCGGGTTGGGCGCAAATCAATATTTAACTCAAAAAAGTGAAATTTTAATCCATTCACATTTCATAACAATTTAACTTTATTTCATTAAATTTTGTTCATATTGACAAAGGGGCAGAAACATCAAATCTGCTAAAGAAGAAACGTGATATTTAGAGAGGTGTTTGAGGTAGATGAGAACTTTCCTGATACGCTTATCTTTTTTCTAATACTTTAAATTTTATTTACATGTAACATAAATGTATTTTTGTGGCGTTTACATAATTGTAACGATGAATTTTTCTCTTACAGTGACAACGAAAACCGCACTCCATTACACGACGCAATAGAAAGTGGATCTAGTTCGTGTGTTGAATATCTCATTCAACATGGGGCTCAAGTTAACACAAGGTGAATCTTCTGAATTATTGGTTCAAATTGTAAAACATTTATCAAAATAATTTTAACACAGAGCGGTGACTTCAAAAGCTTAATAAAGAAATGTGGATTTTTAATTATTTTATTATAACGTTGTATGTGTTGAAAATGCGACAAATTGTAAAAATCATATCTTAAGTTTTTTTAGTTTTTTTTTGGTCTAAATAATTAGTATGTAGTATCACAAAATTACAATAGTGTTAAATATGTGTGTTTATTAAAGCGTATGGATACGATTTCGTTCTGGAGTTTCTTGACAAGGGCGTACAGTTTCATTTTAACCGAACAAAACAACTGTTTTAGTTGTTCGGTAAAATGACCATTTCTTATTCATTTTTCGACAGTAGTTTATGCTTACCAGAAAACTTTTCCAAATGGCGTGAATATTAATTATTCTATTGGATGCGAAATGGACGAATTTATTTTGAAAAAAAGATGACACTTCTTAAAATGAATCCGTCTATTTCCTGTCCAAGCATTGTCGCAGGCTACCGACGTTTCACCAGTTGGTTTCGCAAATCAATATACATGATATGGTGTTATAATCTTAGACAAATTAAGCTGCAGCTGTACTTAAATTATATGCTGACATTGTCAGATTTTCGATATTTGTTGCAGATAAAAATCAAATTTTGAGGCTAATTTGTTCGGATTTAATCAAATGTTAGTTTAGTTTAAACATATTTTATTGCTCTATTTTATAAACTTTACACACATGTAAATGTACAGTCGAATTAACAAAATAATATAGCAAATGGGTTGGGCCACAAGTTATGCCAACATTAGAGACGGCCCGTCCCAAAATTACAAATTTGTAAGTTTGTATATTAATGACATCAACAAAAGGAGCAACGGCATGAAGAATAAACAAAGATATGGAAAAGAAGGGAAAAACATGAATTTGGAAGTGACACGATACGGTACCCGACGAACCCGTCCAGCCTTACCACCCCCACAGACGCCCTTTAGATTTAATCATATGATGATAAGACAAACATGTATAGTATATGTAAGTACATGAAAGAATGTGCTATAACAATGCCAGCGCATGTGCCCAGGAGCCAGTGTAAGTAAGAAAGGGCCACTAATTTCCAAATCTTCCCGTTTGTTTAATAAAATTTTGTAATTCAAGGAAAATAAAACTATTTTCTTCATCCATGACTTTCCCTACACAGCTGATGAGAGATATAGGTCTATAGTTAGATGTTACATTACGCTCACCTTTTTTAAATAGAGGCATAACATTTGCCGATTTCCATGAGTCAGGATAAGCGCAACTATTGAGTGAAAGATTAAAAAGAATACAAAGTGGTTTACAAATAGTTCTCGCTGTTGATTTTAACATACGGTGACTTATTTCATCAGGTCCGCTAGCTTTGTTCACCATAAGACCTAGGAGAATATCAACAATTTCTTGCTCAGTAATAAATAATTTGTCTAACACGACATCTGTCTTTAGAACGAAATTAGGCAGTCTTGCCGTACTATCATCAAGCGTGGATATAGACGTAAAATATTCGTTTAAACTGTTAGCCTTTTCATTGTCAGTTATTGCGTAATCGTTATTTGCGGATAAAAGAGGAGGAATGACATCTGAAGAACACTTTTTGTCTTTTATCAAGAGTTTAATAGTTTTCCAATATTGTTTGGGATTTGATGAGCTTAGTTCTAATAAATTTAATTCTAAACTGTTTTCAAAAGTTTCTCTTGCAAATTTCTTCATATTATTCACTTTGTTTCTATAAGTTCTGTATGATTTCCAATCTGATGAATTATTTGTTTTTATCGCTTTGCGTTTCTGTCTGTCTCTTTTGCGCGAAAATAATCTTAATTCCGAATTGTACCATGGTCTGTCATTTGGTCGTATAGTTACATAACGGGTTGGAATACACATTTGGGCAAGTTCTATAAAAGTTTTAATAAATAAGTTACATGCATCATTTACCGATTCGTTATTTAGGATAGACCAATCGTAATTCTCTATAAGCATATTTAGTTGATTAAAATTAGCATTTTTGTAATTCCATACTTTTCTTTTAAATGGTGTATATTGGTCACTTTTACATTTAACAATTATGAAAGTAGCATAATGATCGCTAATGTTTCCCGGTGTTTTATAGATTCCCGAATCATTTACTAGGATATTTCGAGTTACAGCGATAGGGTCAATTAGAGTTTGCGATCGATTTGTAACACGTGTAGGTTCTGTGATTACGTTAATCATATTATTTAAATATAATATTTCTTTAAATTTAGTACATGCAGGATTTAATTGATTTTCATTTATATCGCCAACGACGATAATACTGTGATTACGTTCAGAGGCCTTTTCTAGGCAAACATTTAGTTTTTCCCAGAACACAGCGTTACAATGCGGAGGTCGGTATACGTTTCCAATAATAAAAGATTCTGACTTTAATTTTACCTCTATCCAAATAGACTCATTTAAGATGTCTTCGAAGTCCCTTATTCGACTTGAAATTAAATTTGATGATACATACGTTAAGAAACCACCAGAATGCGCAGTATAGTCCTTTCGGTACATACTGAAATGACCGTCAAGATTTAATTGCTCGTTATCTATTTGATTTGTTAAGTGAGTTTCTGTAAAGCAAATGACATCATAGTCTGAAAAGTGATCATTTATGTAATCAAATTTTGATCGTATACTTCTTATATTTTGGTGTAGAATGGTAAAACAGTCGGGTCCTGGATTAGTTTCTATATCTCCCGATAATACTATAAGCGCTATTAATATTAATAGAAAATGGACATTACTTAAGATTATTGAGTTAATAAAACGGTAAACTAAAGGAAGTTTTACAAAACCATAACTATTCATCACGCTCGACCCATGCGCAGCATTATAAAAGTTGCCTATCGCCGCCCTCCAAGCAGTAATGTCGTTACCCATTGCATCCAAATTCTAGCAATAAATATCCGGAGGTCGGCTCTAGACAACGTAAAACCAGTAACGAGCGTCCACCCGACAAGGTGGAGGCGAGACCGGAACATCGAGTCACGTACAGTGTCACAACTATGAAAACAGAAATCAAAAATAAAACATATGAGTTCGAAAAAACAGTCATATTGGTAGAAGTACTAGTGCGGACGGAAAAAAATAAGCACATCATAAAATCACCTAAATATAGAAACCGTAAGAGATGATTTAATAATAACAAATAATACTACTTTAAAATGGGGGAAAAAAGAGACCATAAAAATTTTCAGTCATGGATTTAGCTTATAAACACGCAATAAGTTATGGATATTAAAAAACAACAATTATGCCAGTAGCTGCATGCCTAATCTGAGAAGCGATATAACTTTTTTTTTAAATTTAAACTGCGCAATATTTATAAATACTTATTAGACAGAAAAAAGTAAGAGAATGTAAATTGATTATGAAATATGGAAAGATGGCATTTGTGATCCGGGGTCAGCTCACCATTTTTCAAGCAAAACATTCTTAAACAATTTAGAGTAAAACAATGTATTCGAGAATAATCAAACTTACAGTTTAAGTACATGTTATACGCAAGAAAGAATTGGTAAAATAAAAAATAAAAGAACAACAACAAAACAACAAACAACATTCAAACTGATCATGCTAGCATGTTACTCTTTCCTTCTCCGCCCCATCAGGGAAATTACCCTTGCATACAGTGCATGTGACCTTTGTTGTGTTTTATATGTTTACGAAGTTAAGTTTTAACAGGGCCAGTTAAGAATTATTAAACAAATATATTACACACAACTTGAGGTTAAGATTACTGATGGTGAATGCGGAAAAGGAAAAGATTTACAATTCAAAGGTAAGTATTATTTCATAGTGCTATGTAAGGAAAATATTTGAAGTTCGAAATTTAGGACAAACAAATCGAATATATACAAGAGGGAGTGTTATTATTATTTTGAGTTCGAAACAGTTGAGTTTTGAATGTCGACAATTACAAAGCAACAAAACGTTAGACGCATTTTTAAATATAATGTACATTCCGACCTTTGCTTAAGACCACTGTAGTATAAGACCACCTATGGACAAAGACCACACTGACTGATTAACCTGTGAACAAAAACAACAACAACAAGAAACAGCAACAACAAAACACCTGCCTTTAAGGACCCCTTTTGGGATCTCCCCTCAGTGGTCCCTATGGACAGGTGTAAATATTAATCTACTTTTTAGGGGAAAGGCAAGACTATATCGAAACATTTTTGAATTTATTACATGTCAGCTATCGAAATAACAAGTTTACGATGTACGACTATTGAAATAGCACTATTCAGCACAGTTTATACACTAATTTAGGAACAAAATTACCTGCCAGTGTAAACAAAGATCATCTGCATTCAAAGACCACCTTTGTGATCTCTTACGAATGGTCCATGTAGGCAGGCTACACTGTAGTCTATATTTTCAAAGCAAAAAAGCATATGTAAACAAGTTCGTTTTATGTACATTCTCAGCTTCAGACATACATAACAGCACTGATTTAAAGAGCTGAATTACCTGTGAATAAGACCGCCTGCCTTTGAAGACCACCTCTGGATTCACCCCCGAGTGGTCCCCACAGACCTGCTTAATTTTAGTCTACATCTTTAGTGGAAATGAACAAAACCATATACAAAGATTTTCGAAAATAGTACATGTCAGTTATTAAGATAACACTTTTGAAACACAGTTCAACACAGTTCAACACTTTAATCCTCACTGGCTTCGTCATCTGGGATCAGATGTGAGATTTCTTCGTAATTGTTTACGATGATCTTAGCACCTTTCTCAGTTTTTTATAAAATATTCTACCATCCACCGTCCAGTAGGAGTGGATGTTACCTTTCTTCCTAGCTAGCCCCAGTTTGCTGGTGATCTGTTGTCTTTTCCTGGTAAGATCCTCTGTTATGAACACATTAAATTCATCAGTTTTGAAGGCTTTCAGACACTTTTTCCTATTAAATACTTCGAACTTAGTGTTTTCCGAGTTGAACTTACAAATAATCTGGGCCTTACCATCTTTAATGTTGCCTATTGTATGAGATCTGTTAATGTTTGCTCTGGTCAAAGGAGGTGTAACTTTCAGTTTATCGTTACAGATGCCTAGAATGATCGATCCAGTATCCTTCACCTTGCCATCTATCACAGTTACTGGAACATTATGAAAACGTAACGATGATCTACGCCCATACTGCTCCAGTGAATCAATTTCATCTCGGAGTTCATCTATTTCGGCCTCAGCAGCTTTAAGTTCGGTTTTTAATTTTCTATTTTCTTGGGAAAGTACTTCAATGTGTTTATTTTGTGAGTCAAGTTTCATATTAATAGAGGTCAGTTCAGTGGTTTGAGATTCCAGCTTATCTGTTAGCGGCTTAATCAAAGCACTCAGAGATGGGAGAATACATGAAGAAATGGCTTCGATGACCTCAGGACTTGCAACAGCTGATTTAATAAGTTCAACCATATCGCTCTTATCTCGTTGTAATATTGTATCTCCAAGAGAGTTAGAGGTTGCAAAATGTGCTGTAGATAAATCAGGCAATGAAGATTTTCTACGTAGTGGGTGGGGAGATTCAACATGAGCGCCCTCTTCCCGCTTAGAAGGGCTTATTGTGTCTTCAATTGTACGTTTAGCCCCATTGTCAGAGTTACGAACTACGCCCTTGTACGGCATTATTCAGGACACAATAGTATATATTGTAGATATTGATATTTGTTTATGAGCGTACCTGTTGAGAATATTTCCTAGATAATCCCGCGCACAATTGAACAAAGGAATTTTGCGATTGTCAAAAGAAAAATCACTTTTTAAACAACAATCGTCCACGATATCACTAAATTTCTTTTTGCATAAATGTCAAATATCCAGATGCATTAGATTTTAGAACTGCATATCCATCTCCAATATTATTTATTGATGAATTTTATTTTTTCCGTCCACCGCCGAAACGCTAACTTTTTATCGCCGCCATTACCGGAAATGTTATCGCAGTGCCCTGCTTTCAATAACGATGAATTAGAATATGTTAGAATATGAACGGTATTAGATCTCATGTCTCATTTAGATGACTGAATTAAATATACCACTAAACATGTGCAAGTACTTGCTTGTTCTTATGAGATCCTATTCGGCCAGGTGTAAGGCTAGTGCACCCCAATTATGGTTTAACCGCCCCCCCCCCCCCCGCAAAAATCCTTTGCTAAACTGTATTGACTGTTAAAAAAGATAAACACTCGAGTTCCCATTTTCGCTAATTGTTGAAACTGAATATTTTGAAATTGATATTTTAAAACCAATTCTTTCTTTACCTCTATGCTTTGGATTATGTGTTGAGGTTCTGTCTTCTGACTTTTGTGGCCTTTCTTGATTTGCACGTGTGAACAATAAATTGCTCGATTATACTTATAATAATCACAACTAAACATATGTAAACGAAACTGATCTGAATACCAAGATATTTCTGGCTTGAAATATTCACTGGACATAATGTCTCTATGCGTGTGTCACACAGTTGCAAGCGACAAATGTTCTTATTATCACAGGGGCGAAACTCTGTTACACGAGGACATGTAGGTAGACGATTTAAGTATCGGTTTGTCGACGACTTTTTCGCAATTATAACTTCATTACTTTAAAGTGTACAATTTGACGCGGTTTGCTTTGTAGGATTCCTCTGTTTTATTGAAAAATTGTTTGATTCGTGTTTGGAAGAAATACGGGTATGTATGTATATTGGATTTATTACTTTTTCCCAGTAGTATACACCATAATTAACGATATTTTTTAAAATTACTTTACAAGAATCTACATCAGACCGCAATGATCAATGTACGCAATAAAAAAAGGCCAGCCATATTGTTTCCAAACCTTTTTATATGGACCTTGGTGCAAATGAGTATTTTTCAATATTTTCTGCTTGAAACACGCATTTTTTTGTAAGCTGTCATTAAACAATATTGTAGCGGTTGTGTCGACGACTCAATACTTGTTGTAACGGTTTGGTGACTACTCTGTTACAGTTTGTCGACTACGTACAAGGCCATGGAAAACTTCAGTTTTGTGGAAACTTCGAGTAGTGCCGACGAAACAGACCTTTCATTGAATGTTTCTGTAACAGAGGACGGTGAACCACAGCCAATTTTGCCCAGAAATGCACAACAAGCACCGACCATGTTGTCTTTATCAGCCCGTAGAAAGATTTACCCTTGCAAAAAGTGTAACTTTTCATCGTATGATCCTTCAAACCTGAGAAAACATACTAGTGCTCTGCAAACAAATAACAAACATTTTTGTGATTCACGAAAATACAGTTCAAAATATGCTCTCATAGAAAATATTCGGTCGTGTCACCAGAACTATTCATTTATGTGTGACAATTGCTCCAAATCTGTGGCCACCTTAATTCGCATATGCAAAGTAAACCAAATTCATGCGCAACATGCGCAAAATCGCAATTTTTATTTTTTTCAGAGCTCTGTCGGGAACCCATGAATCCGCGGGTCAGTTACTACGCTACATAGCGAAAAATGGCAGTCATAAAAATCAGGCTCCCGAGTAAGCATGTATGCGGAATAATCCGATATCTTTGAAACTTTCAGGATTCCGAGATTGTTGAGATGAGCTCATGGCCGGAGTTACAGAGCTGTACACTGTCGGGAACCCTTGAATCCGCGGATCGGGCTTAACGCTACATAAGGCAATTCACTATTAAAGCGTAGCCTCCCGAGTAAACGTGCATGCGGAATTATACGATATCTTTGAAAATTTCAGGGTTCGTAGAGATCTTTGAATTGCAAAATTGCTATGTGTGCTTCACTATCTGATATTTGATAACATCTATTTCTTCTTTAATAATATATTTGCATCGAATTGTTTTGCCCTGAAAATACCTAAAAGTCGTCAGCTAGACTGTTGCGTCAATGTAAAGGTCGTCAATTATTCTGTAACAGTGTAGTCCCAAAATCGTTACATTAAACGATAAATAAAAATATAAAAATTTCCATTTATCTCGTGAGTTATACTAATTTCACAATTTTGAAGAGTTCCTGCACTTTCTTTGACCATTTAAAAGAAGCATTTTAAGGGAAAAAAGTTGTTGTCGAATGCTAGGTTTTTAAAAGTGTTTAACCACATACATTAGCTTTAGATCATGTTAAATATTTATTAAATAAAACACAATATATTACGTGTCATTTACTTAAGTTTGTGTTATAGTCAGCATGCATAAATATCGTTTGGACATATAATAAAACGAACACTTATTTTTTATCGCTTTTGATGCCATGCTCATCTGTTTCCATTCATATTTAGTAACTCACGCTTCAAAAATTGTTCATAGAGTCCCTTTCACATGCAACTTTAACATGAAACAATATGTTGACTTAAACTTTGAAGTACTTAATCCTATACACTTAATACTTGGAATATGTTATCTTCATGACCAACGACATCTGTGCCAACAAGAATGACAACTCCTGTTTCAATATTTTATGAGTTATGCCCCTTTCAAATGCAATTTTAACTTGAAACTTAATGTGGCCTATAACTTTTGAAGTACTTGTTCTATTCACTTAACATTTGGAATATATCATCTACATGAACAACGCCATTTGTGACAAAAAGAATGAAAACATGTGTCTGTCGCTTTTATAAGTAAAGCCTCCTTCAAATGCAACTTTAACATGAACCTTAATGATGCCTGCAAGATTAAATGTTCTTGTCCAATTCACTTAATACTAGGAATATATCATCTGCGTGCGTATAGCTATTGATAAAAAAATGATAAGCCAGGTTTCAGCATTTTTTAGTTATGCCCCTTTCAAATGCATTTTAGGTGACACATGTGCTCCTTGGTATAGTATTGCAATCAACTTGAATTGAATCTGTTTATCATGTATGATTAAACATAGGCCATCATTTCAACTTTTTGCAAGCAGGCTATACATGTGGTCCGCGGAGCACCAACTTCTTGTTTTCTAAAGTGATGCTACTGGTGATTTATATCAATGAGAAAGTATCACCTGTGCACTTAGTGTAGAAGAAATAAGTCGCTGTTTTTCATCTCATGCGGCAATCAAAATGTACGAGGAAAACTGCCCGTGAGGTACACCGCTCTTAAACAGGAGAAAACCGTAGCCTTTTAGTGCTGCCATAAGTGGAGTTAAATGTTTTGTAAACAGAAGATAATTATGAGGACAGATTATTTTGTTGTTTTATTTCTAACAGTTACATGTACATAACCTCTCATAAATAATCTCTCGCGTTCTCATCTTCGTTAATTGTTTGTGCTGTATTTTGTTTATTCGACGGTCATCTCTACTTTTCGGCTGCGTGAGTTGCTTCGTTATTTTAATGTGGCTACTCGTAATCTGTATATTTCACTTGTTATCAATCATTCACGTTTTGCACAAGTCTTAATACCAGGAGTGATACTGTTGTTGATTTTAGATGGTTCAAATTTGAAAAGTAGATATGTTGTTTCATAGGCTACTGCTAGAATATTAATATTGTTGCTGCAAAAGGAGAATCTGCATTTTTTGCAATCTAAATGTTCATGATGTGTACACGTATTTTTCGCTTCGTGCTGATCATGTCTTCAAGAATATAAGTTACTTCTTCCATTGACATAGTCATAGCGCTGTTATATCAAGGTTATTTTTCAGCTGAGTTCAGAAAGATTATCACTTAATCAAATATAAGAATAGTTTTCGGATTATCTTCGATCGTTCAAGCATATATTTTTGCCATGTGATATAATATTTGCCATGCCCCAAAAATCTGCACGCCTTAAAATATGGTTTTATAATACGAATGGTTGAGGCCTAACTATTTTAAATTAAACCGTCCAGAATGTATTTCGCCTTATAATATTTGCAAAAGCAATCAACACGGCTGAAAATATGATTTTATTATAAAATTTATGATTTTACGATTTTATAATGCAATCATTGCTTACCCAAAGTGTAATAATAATAGGCATTACATGTTACAGTCCCAATTGCGGTTGCACTCCTCTAAATCACGCTGCCAGGAACGTGAACATAGAGTGTGTGAAGTTGCTTCTTGAACACGGAACTGATGTTAATTGCAGGTAAGGCCTTTATTTACATTATTACAGTGATCGCTCTATATACAGGTTAATGTTTCAAAATGTTACATGTAATCACTAAGCAGTTGACATTGTTGACAATGTTATGACCTGTCTTCCGTTGTTAGTCATTGTTGGCAACAGTGAACGTATAGTGTCTTCCAGATAAAATGCACAATTATCTATTGTTAGAAGATCAAATAACAACAACAATTTAAGCAAAAGGTTTGTTACAAATTCTTTAAATCTTTAAATTCAAAACAAAGAAGAAAATTATAGTTAAATGCCGTTTATTATCAATTCAAAGAAATGATAAACGCGTGAACATTTTTAACATTTCAACAAAATCGCATTTTTTTTCTTTTCTGGAACTCCAAAAAAGATATTTTTATATTATGGTATCGTTGTTTGATTATTTAATTCCGTAAACCAGGTTGTTTGCTCATGTTTCTAATTGTTTCGTTATTTGTGAGCTGTGATATTTGGTAATTTACAAAACCTTTGAGACTGTTTTGTCGTTGTCGGCGCTGTCCTGTCTATCTCAATAGAAGTGACAATGCGGACAAAATACTTTTCTTAAATTATGTTTTATGAACTCAGGACCACAAGTGACACTCAAACTTAAATGTATACAAACATGCATACAAATTGATAACAAAGACTGATAAAAAACCGAACACAAACTGTTCACACTTCATAAGTCATATATTAAAATGGGACTAAAACATTGTGAAATACTCTGATGTGTTTATCGGTCATTGACACATAAGAACTCTAAATGACCATTGGAATTTTTATAACAGGTGTTGTAGAACCACCTAAAAATAAACAAAAAGTTTCGAGAAAACCGCCTGACATACGGTAATCGAAAGATTCAAGCTTCCCTTGAAATTTGCCAAACCATCGAAAATGTCACTTATTGAATGTAACCGTATGAGAAAAAAATCTGGCGATCTTTTAAATCTTTCGAGCATTGTATTTTAAAGCTACAGATTCAAGCCGAATGTTGTGCATGACAAATACCAAATGTATTCGCATGCTTTAGGCATTCCTTTAAAACTACTAGGCACCGCCATTATTTTATTAAACGTCGTCTTACAGTCTAATTTCGTATAATAGATTGTAAATGTCAGAGATTAATGTCATATGTACGTGCAGTTATTTTTCAAAATCCTAATAGTTCAAGTTTAAAGGCTTAAACGATTTGTAACAGTGTCACTTCCAGTTTCAATAAATATTCCGACAGGTTTTGAAGCTTAGGCAAAAAGAACGATTTTTAATTAAAATTTCACTGGAACGCAATTGTGGCATCTATATTCATGATTGTTCAACGCGCTAGAAAATTATCTTAATAAATGCGGGGCCAAGTAAATGCTTTACTCCAAAAATTAAAACGATTGAGATAAATGACATTTTGGCAAAATTAGTTGAGACAGAAATCTAACAGTAAATTGTGGCTATGTGTTCAGTAAAAACAAAATATCGTTCATGGGTCATACCTTAACATCAGAAGGTATGACCGCAACAAGGTAAAATCAAAGCGGTTCTTGAAAAAAAAACTGTCGTCATCATTAAAAAGTAAAAAAGCACTGTTTGAAATTCATAAACAGTATTTGCGTAATAACATGAACGGATTCGGAAACGAACCTGCAAACGTCTGAGGGATGTTACATACAGATCAAATGACTAAAGACACACTAAGACCTAAAACTAAGCAACACAAAACAGCAGTTCAATGCCCACATGAGTAAAATGCTACTGACAATACGTAAGGTCCTTTGAAAGAACATTCAATTATGAAGAGAGAATTCAACATTTTATTTTTATCCATTGTTCGCTGCCAGAAAATTGGAGGTCAAACACACCTATACAAATATCTTATATTGTATGCATTTGTTAGAAAAAATTAACTTAGATAGTGTTGCCAGTAACTCATTACTCATTAACGCATTTAAGTTGATGTTTATTGTTGCCTCGATTTTGTGTTTGGTTGCAAATAGAAATAGAGGGGTTGTTTAGGTCTACATGTAACTATTTTTTGTACTGTTCTAACTTGTTTTAATGTATGCAAAATGCATACATGCATAAATAACATTGATTTGGGCAAAGTTTTACAAAACTGAATTTTGCCGTTAGAGAGATTTTGATTATTGTCTTTTTGATCAACGACAGTACAACTGTCATAGCACCTTAATACAGTAAACGAGCTGATAATATTGTAATATAAAAACATTATTTGAAATGTGTCACGGATAGGCCGAGGGGGATAATCCGCCCGAACACAAAACTATGAACATTTTTACAATTTACAAAAATAAAATATTTACAAATGAAAAAAAAGAAATATTCAAATGATGTCCTTTTACACAGATTGTTATATACTGAACAAAAATAAAAAGTATCCACTTTTTATGCTCATATTCTCATCAACATATTTTCATTTAATCAGGTACGCTTTGATTGGTGTTCAGTTGGTTAATCTCAGTTGTTTTCAATTTCTATTGTTCATAAACATAATCTTCCACACCAAGACCTAAGCAGCGGCAAGTCGAATAACAATTAATAATGGATTACAAAACACTACATATTCAATTTAAAGGGAGGTAATTGGAAATGGTTGAACTTTCTAGCGTAGTTTATCTAGGACTTCTTGTTTTATTGATGAATGTTTTATGATTTTATTGATCACAAGAGATGGAATGATTGATCTAATTCAGACAAATATGAATACTTCAAAGAATCACTGACTTTTTCCTGGAACCCTCATTACAACAAAGGGAAAGATAACTAAGTTGTGGCTGCAGATTTTCAAGAACACTTTTACTCTTTGCAATGATAACAGAAATGCAAAGTTGTCCACATACAGATTTCTCAGTTTTCGTTTTCAAATTTTACAAAATTTAAGATAGGAAAGTGGATACTTTTTATTTTTGTTGAGTATATTTACAATAAGTGAGTGTCCATAGTGTTCAACAAAAGTTCACTATTTCCGACACCAACTGGAGAGTTCACAAAACTGTAAAGATTAAATTGTAAAGATGTATAACGACGCAGCGGGGACCTTTCTGTCCTTGTATAGGGATAACAAACCCCAAAAATATATATGTGTAAGAACACTTCCCTGACACTGTTTTCTGTCTCTCGGGAAATTTCAATTATCTGTAACTCCCTCTTGCTCTTGCTTTTTGTGCTGCCGCAAGTGGTAACTTCCGCCTTATGCTGGACAGGCCCTAGCTCCGTTGGGTATACAGTGAAGTTTGCCAACCGGCAATAACGTAACGTATGCTCTGAGTGACGTGACTACCCCAGCCAATGCTTCGCCCAGTAGAGCTCCAAGGGTAAATCAACTGGCAACTCCTGCTTAAGGTGTTAAGCGGCTGTAAATGACACCACATATTAAATACAAAAGTGTCCCCAAACTATGTAATATCTTAAATGTAGAAAAATCATTATATCAAAACCCTGAATACATATGAAATGATAAAATATACTGAACAAAAATAAAAAGTATCCACTTTTTATGCTTATATTCTCATTAACATATTTTCATTTATTAATCAAGAACGCTTTGAATGGTGTTTTGTTAGTTATTCTCGATTGTTTTTAAGTTTAATTGTTCATGAATATAAACTTCCACACGAAGACATGAGGAACTTCCAATCGAATAACAATTAATCATGGATTTCAAAACATTATATATTCAATTTAAAGGGAGGTAATTGGAAATGGTTGGACTTTCTAGCGTTGTTTACCGAGGACCATTTGTGTTTTTGTGAATGTTTTGTGATTTTATTGATCACAAGAGGTAGGGAAAGTGATTTAATTCAAATTAATGTGAATAGTTCAAAGAATCACTGACATTTTACTTAAACCCTAATTTTAACAAAGTAAAACTAATAAACGAAGTAATAACTTAGTTGTGGCTGCAGATTTTCAAGAACACTTTATTTTTTTGCAATGATAACAGGAAAGCAAATTTGTTCTCATATAGAATTTTGAGTTTTCATTTTCAAATTTTACAAAATTTAAATTTGGAAAGTGGATACTTTTTATTTTTGTTGAGTATATATAAATATATATTGCAACTTGACATGTAAAACATAAGATTAATCAGATAATAATACCTTAACATAAACTATCATTTGCACTAATACAAATACTAGATTTACATAAATTATAAAATGACTGACCTCTGGTTATACTGAAAACAATTAACCATGATTAAGTTTTGTTTATTAAATTGAAATTAACCTACGCAAAACAAAAAAAACAAAACAACAACAACGTAAGCTGGGATTGAACCCGTAACCTAGCGTTTACAAAGCCGATGCTCTACCTCTGAGCTACAGAGGCTCCATAAAACATTACTTAAAAATCAAGTAGAAACTGAAATCAACAATAAAAATATTACCAAAAATCTAAGAAATAGCAAACAAAACAAGATAAAATTGTACCTCTAGCTTCCGTTTACAAAATCCTAAATAACAATAACAGCGTTCTAACGCTCTGTAAGAACACACATGTTGTACAGCCCAAAAGGCAAGGGTGGGCGATCAATTTATGCAAAATATTGCCGCCACACACATTGCACGAACAAAGGCTGGCTCGGCGAAGTACTCGAGAAAGATGATTCGTGAACAACCAAATTAAATAATGATTGGTTAACGATAAACTGCTGATTTTAAGAGGCACATTATCACGTGTTGAATTAATGATCATAGCATAACTATCAATAAATATTATAAAAATCCCGTAAGGACCCTCAGTCCAAAAAGATGACAATTTTACTATACAGTTAGGTTCAAAATATATGTTCAATTATTACCCAATGTTAAGTACCTGTGACACAATGCCAAGCTTCAAATTAATAAAAGCACATTTTGAGAAAACTTCTATGTCACTATACATGCTGAGAACATGCCAAAAGTAACTCTTATCAAAGATGCAATGACTTTCAACGATGGTCATTCGCCTATTGCAGGTTTGAGTTTTGTTGTATGTTTGTATAATCCTTGTAATCCCTTAACTAAATGATTCTCTTTAAGATCAATTAAAGGATTTACCGCTTTGAATACTGCTGCTGAGACTGGTTCAATTAATTGTTAGAGACACTGATAGAATCAGGGGCTGATGTTCAATCAAGGTAAAACGATATTACGTGTAAAAGGACTCCTTTAATCACTTAGATAATATGAACTAAGGCACTGCCTCTCTCGGAATCGACGAAGCAAAAGTAATGGATATCGTATGTTTAACATTAACAAAGAAACAAATCATCAGTTGTTGTTTTACTTTTGAAGCAAAACTGGTCAAGGGTTTAAGATTCAACACTATATCATAATGAGATGAATTCTTCTGTGAAGTTTGAAAGAATCCGGTGGTAAGATAAATACACCAGTTTGCCGGTAAAACTCTTAATTAAACAGCACCAAAATGTAATCAAAATGCAAAGCTTTCACTTTGAAATTTTATTGTATACTCTCAGGTCATATGACAACATGAGGTAATAATAATAGTAATATATATAGTTATACATGGGTGAAAACAAACATAAAAATACAAAGAGCGAACATACACAATACGGGAGAAATTTTCCTGTAAGAATTAAGGTATAACATTAACAGTCATACAAATAATGTTACAAACGCAAGACAATCATTTACTTGAATTTGCATATAATATGTTTTATAAAGATACATAGATTTTTGTAATCGTGGTTGCTATTACTATTCAAATTTAACAACTTATCAAATTTAAATATATTAGGTCTATTAGTATACTCTGGTTTAATATATTTTAGTCTCATTTATCTTAAAATAGAGCATTCAAATATATAATGAAATTCTTCACCTATACCAGTATTACTTAGTGTACATATTCGATTTTCTATTAGCATATTATTCCAAGATCCTGTTTCAACTGGTAGTTTGTGATTTCTGGTTCTAAATTTGATAATATAATTTAAAAAGCGATCGTCTGTTTAAGTCAAGTATTTTTCAAATTTAAATTCATGTTTGAATAACTTGTATATCTTGCAACTGCTGGAATTTTCAATAGTTGTAAACCAATCGTTTAAAAATAAATCTATGAGTTTTTTATGAACAGAGCAAATAATCCATTTAGAGTTAGGGAAAGTATGTTGACCATACATTTTGCATTCCACATGTATTAAGTATGTTCTTAATGTTTTTAAGCCATTTAAATGCTGTAGCACGAACGTTTGTATTATTAAAGTTATGTAATAATAAGGTATATATATCTGTTGAAATTTTTCTATCAATTGATGTTATCAACTTTGACCAAAATGAAATAATCCTGGTTTTTATATCAATTGAAATTGGCATAACACCTGTTTCTCCGTATACCATTAAATTTGGTGTCGAATTCTTCATTTTTAAAATATGTTTGAGGAACTTCAATTGAACTCTATCGATTGCATCAAGGTTTCCGAAGCCCCACATTTCGCAGCCATATCACAAAATAGGTTTTACTAAATTTGCAAATAAATTGATTTGTAAGTCGATAGGTAAGTATAGATTTTTTGACTTTTTAATTAAGCTGTACATAGCTTTTGTTGCTTTCTTTGTTATTTCCTGTTTTGGTTTTTGAAATGACCCACTTCTACTGAAATATATGCCGAGATATTTATAATCGGAAACAACTTCAAGTTTGTCGGTTTTGTAAACGAATTCGTAATGTCTTTGTCTACCCCATGAAAAAACTGGAACTTTTGTCTTAGGCACGTTCAATTGAAGTTTCCATTCATCACAATAGAATGCATAGACGTTTAGAGCCAAATGTAGATCTGATGCTGACTCGGCTACAATTACAATGTCGTCAGCATACAGCAATACGAACAATTTAAAAAAATTAAAGATATCATTCTGAATACCAACACGACTTCAATCAATTCCTAACACGAAGCTTGCGAAGAAGTTATGTAGATCGTTTAAGTAAAGCGAAAAAAGCAAGGAAGATAAAATTTCTCCTTGTCTTACATCGATTGCACAGTCAAAAACTTCTGAACAAGAACCGTTAGCAAATATAAATTACTTGGCTTTATTATATATATTTTGTATAGTTTTAAGAAATTTACCACTTATTTTGTTAATAATTAGCTTTGTCCAGAGGCCTTGCCTCCACACGGTATCGAACGCACTTTTAAGATCAATAAATGCGCAGAATAAGTTTTTTTATTATTACGCAGCAAATCAATAAGAGAATTTAAAATAAACATATTATCAACCGTTTAGTAACCTTTTCTAAATCCTGCTTGATATGTGTTTATTAAGTCAGTTTTATCGCAGTAGTTTTGAAGTCTTCGTTTAAAAACTGATGTATATAATTTGCCTAGACAACTTAACAAAGTAATGGGTCGGTAATTAGAGGGATCGTTTGTGTCTCCTTTATTTTTATATATTGGAATAATTTTCCCAATAGCCCATGTTTCCGGCATTAGACCAGTGTCAAAAATCACGTTGAATAGTTGAACTAATATCATAGAGATTTTCGGAAAAGACGCTTTAAGATGTTCGTTTAAAATTTATCCCACACCACATGATTTGTTATTTTCTAATTCCTTTATTAATTTTTGTATTTCTTCTGATGTTATCGGGACATTTTAATTCTTGATTCGCGGGTTCATCTAATGGTGTTTCAGGTTCGTCAGTGTTATCGTTTATCGTCTTGAAGTGATGAAACAAATCATTTAAGAGGTCGCAAACATTGCAAATGGCGAAAACAGGCTAAAATTTCAAAAATCAATTTTGGGGGAAATACTTATTGCCACCTAGATTTTAGTAAAGAAATGTATTTAGCTATAGATGTAGTATATGTTTGCATGCTCAATTTAGTCTAATTAATGTTTTAATTACCAAGCACATACTAAAACAAAAGAAAAACCGTTTGCATTGAGAAATCTGAAATTCATGAACAATATACCAAAGCAACTCATACCTGAAATTTGTATATGATGGTCTACAATGTTTAGTGCCAATTCGTCAAAATAATGTTAGGGTTTTCAAGAAATTCAAGGAAATCTTACTTCCTGGTTCAAAGTTAAAGTAGATTTCTATAGATTTCTACTTTCACTTTGAACCTTTGAATATTAAAGCTTGAAATTAACAAAAGTACTTTTGGGTCTGAGTACTTAAGATAACAATGTGTGTGACAGTACAGCAATTTATTATCCGAAT
This sequence comes from Corbicula japonica, assembly GCA_038501625.1. Taxonomy (NCBI): domain Eukaryota; kingdom Metazoa; phylum Mollusca; class Bivalvia; order Venerida; family Cyrenidae; genus Corbicula; species Corbicula japonica. The sequence goes on along the minus strand of JAZAYU010000237.1, from coordinate 582,878 downwards.
AGAATGAAATAGATGGAAAGAGATCTATTCAAATTGAAACATTCATTTTAGTCCATTCACAGAAAAGCAAATGCTGAAGGAGTCTATTCCTATTTTCTATGGTTCCATCAATCAGCAAATTATATGCATAACAAAATTATACTGATGATGTTGTTTATTTACTGTTCGTCGATGAGGTCAACAGTAAAACGTTTTGTTTTTTTTGTATTATTTGATATCACAATCACACAGTATAATTGTATTGACAATTCTTTTTCTTGTCCATTGACATTAACTTCCCAAGCAGCACCTTCTATTGCAGGAATTAGTGGTGAAAGTAATATATATGTAGGCTGTATGCTCCCTCTTCTGTCTAGAACTGTTAAACTGATCTTCCCAAAACATTCCATGTGAAGCCGTTTCCCTGAAATGTTAAATTCAACAGCATATTAATTTACTTTCAAGAATAATTTTATGTCATATTGCTTTTATAAATTTATTTGTTGACAGTCAAAATTGATTTAAAATATTTAGACACTTAAAAATAAAATTTGTCAAATAAATTGATTTTATGCTCTGATAATTACTTCATGTATCCTGACTCTTGACTTACTCTATGGAGACTTTTTATAGACATGGACAACAGTATCGTTCCACGTAAGCTGCACATATTTGGGCTCTGATCTGGATCTAAACTGTTTGCCTCTTGGTTAGAAATTACCTCATAAATCTAACCGTTAGCAGTATAGGTCCTGATCAAAATGCACAGATAAGCCTGCTGAACTGGATATACACTGGTCACTAATGTGATAAAGGGTGTATTCATGAAGTAAAATGTCAAAAGAAACCATAATAACTTATATTCATGAACTGGTCGATTCAGTGTGATGTCTCTGTATTAGTATTATACATTCATGCAGCTCTAATACATGAAAATAACGAAAATTTATGCAAGCATTGTATCTGTTTACTATGGCAATGTCCATATTCTGTGCCATAGCTGTCTACCAATTCTGCATAAGTATCAACACTATAGCCTTCATAAGCTTGGTGATACACATCTCTGAAAATAACTGTTTTATTTTAAATCATCTCTGATAACTAGTAAGTCAGTTACACAGTACCTTCTGTGGCTTATGAAGATGTTTATAAATTGCTGTTGCAGTTAACTGAACAATTCATACGGTTGCCATAATTAATATATTACACGTAGGGTCGTTTCATAAAAGAAAGATGGTAATGCTGAAAGATTTCATGTCGTCTTTAATTCCTACACAAGATTAGCATAAAACCAAAGTGTTATCACATTTTAAAGACCACAAAGATCTTCCAGCTGATCTGAATCTACTTCTCTGCCATCAGATCTGGATTTACATGTGGTAAAAGGTGTTTCCATGAAGTAGGTTAAGTTATTAACTGTGAAAACTGAAACCACATGTACGTACAACATGGTCCACAGAGAAACTTTGTGGTGTTTGATTCAGTGTCTGCCAAGAAATTTGCATGTTCAGGTGATGGTGTGTAAACATGCCAGTGATTTCGGTACACCATAGTAATGTAAAAGAAGGGCGAATTCTGCGCAAAATGCAGTTCAATGAAACTTTGCACAAATGAATGTTACTAATGTATCTTTAGTTTGCATACAGTAAGACACGTTAGAAAAGTAAAGAAAAAAAAGCTAAACCTAAAAATTCTTTAAAATTCTATTCACATAAATTCACAAAAACTAAGCGATACAAAACATTATTAAATTCCCACGTGAGTGCAATGATACTGATAAGAAAATGTTGTGTACTTTGTAAAAAACTTTAAACTACTAAAAGAGAAATCAGTGATTATCATCCATGTACGCGACCAGGAAATTGAAGGTCAAACCCAATACTAATTACTAATGTCTCGTAAAGTTTACTTATGTAAGTCACGAGGACATAATAAATTGTTGTCAGTATCACATTACTCATGTGGGCATTTAAAATGATGTTTTATTCTGTTTAGTTATTGTGAATAGAAGTTGAGGGAATGTTTGGATCTCGCTAGTTTTCTTTACTGTTCTAACGTGTCTTGCCATCTCCAAAATAAAGATTCATTAATAACATACATTTGTACAAAGTTTCATTGAACGGCATTTACAATTATTGAGATTTTGATAATTTTCCTTTTATCGATGAACGTGATTGGGAGGAGTGTGGTGGTAAGCCCTTCAGGGTAAATTAAAAAGAAATACCTCTCCAGTAGTCTACTTTTTCTCCTATTCCAGTTTCATGCTCTTTGAACCAGATTTGTCACGCATCTTTCATAATTATGATTACTTCAAACTGAAATCCAAATTACAAAAAAAACAACAAATTTTATAAACAATATTATTTGCCCAATGCATGCATTTACTTTCCAATAACTTTATTTATTTTCTTAGTGAGCGATCAAGATACTTTTGCACTCAAAACATCTGGACGCAGGCATTTATACAAAAGCTCGACACAAACTATTGGAATTTGGACTGTGAAAAATAAATAAATTGTCAAATACCAATTAATAGACCCTTTGCTCCGTCGCGGAACGCATTTTCCGATTTTTATCTAAACGCGATTTCAGAACGAGGCAACGTATGCCGACTTGCATATAAATAGTGAATGCTATGGGTTTAATTATGTATTCTTGACACAATTTCTTTAAAATTTTAAGTATTTGGACCCAAAACGAGTTTTGGTGTACATCGATAATCACACATGGAGTTTGCAAGGAAGAAAGAAATTATTTATTATGCAAAATAATCCCGTTTATTAGATTAGAACAAGCGCTCATTTCAGGAACACAAGAAACCAAGTAGAATCTAAAATAATTTTGGCTTATGAACCATACGAAAATTATTTTGCTTTTTACCATCTTTTATTTAATATATATATAATTTACTACCGATCGATCCTTATAGGACATATCTAGTCAGCCTTAATTGTCTTTTTTTCTTGTTAGCAAAATTCAGTATACTGCAGTCGTATGATAAGAATAATCATCCTGTTATTTTGTGTTACTTTATCCATACCTAGAGGCCAGTGTTTCTAAAATTTTCAGCAGGCCGGCCATTGACCGATTTCGGGAAGAATGTCTGATTGAAATTTCACAATTGGTAAAAATATCGGTCATGAATAGTGGCCCATAAATTGTTACAAAAATTACGTACATGTACAATTTTCACAGCTTAATCAGCAATTAACATGTCAATTATAGAATTCACAACTCTGCTGCTATGACTACCCATAATACACGTCCTGTGAATAGCCTGCGGCATAGACAAAACGGGATGTGGTCGGTTAACAATAAAACAGTTTGATTTTATTGAAAGAAGTGTTAGTCCGATGTGCGTAATTCTAAATGACCGACAACCGAATACAATTTATATTTGCTGTTTCTCAAATTTAAAGAAAACTTATATCATGCGGACTTCACTTAAATTGTTTTCACAGCAAAGTTAAAATGGCTCAAATGAATATGATTTTTATTTTTTTTTTTTAATCGAGTGACCGGCATGCTTACTTACACATACAACGCGGCATGCTTACTTATGCATACATCATTCAAATAAATTACAAATTTACAAACAAAATCTACGCAAGCAACATTTATTTTCGACTCGGAAATAAATGTTGTATACATATACTCTTGCAAGTTCGTGTAGATTCAAGAATTACTACATCCTTAAAGAATAGAAAAATATTTCCAACAAGTATAATATCGTCATAACGAGCATGATATGATCGACGTATACGGCATTTACGTAAAGCGAATATATGTAGTTGCCTTCCAAATACCCGAGAGTTAGTACATGTTTAATTAACTAAATAATCCACTTCGCTATCGCTATGAACAGTGCTGTCGATTAATGAACTATTACGTCATGTTTGAAATGCATGGGATGATTGTGTTTTACAACAAAGACGCCGATTGCCATAAAATTCAAATGTCGCATGTCGCTCTAATTAATCTATCAAAGAATTTTTCCGTCTACAACTCGAAAACCATTAATCTGTTGGGAGGTTGTAGGATATCGAGAAATTATGTCGTAAGGTAGGAATGGACTGGGGGTCAGAAGAGTGAAATGCGCTGAATGCGGGGACCGGAAGTCACTGTTCGTGCGAACTGGAAGTCGGAGATTAGTTTATTTTGGTGCCAATGTCCGATTGGGATTTTGAAATTTTAGAAACACTGCTAGAGGCTATATAATTTCATGCTTCGGTACGGATCGAATACATCCAAATACTTTCAAATAAACATTTCCTCTAGGAAGATCAGCGAGGGCAATATGATCGTTTTCAATCATTTTAAGCAATTCAGTCAAACTTGTCAAATTTCTCGGCATTGCGTTATAATCTAACGAGTAATGATGCGGTCCAGCATATATGTATTATGCCTCGTTCTGAAATTCTGAGATTATGTGGTTGCGATAAAAACACGTAATACAACAGTATTAGGAAACAGGACTATTAATGGTCAACATGGCTTCACCATGTAACACATTTGAACTTGTAACAGTTACATGTTTGACAGAGAAATTATTCCTAAAATCTGACATAAATATTTAGTGGTAAACACGGCTTCGCCGTGCTTCCTATTTCAATCATTCTACACTATACCTCAACTTTTTTAAATGAAAAGTTTAATTTAATAATTTATATTTGTTGCAAATGAAGCATTATTCAGATAGCATTTGGTAAACACAGCTTTGCTGAAAATATGTGTCAGACATTTGGTCAGATGAGATGAGAAAATCTGTCTGACCGAAACAAATTCAGTCAGACCGAAACATGTTATAAGGCTATTTGCTATATGGAGTTCAAACTTTTTTCTGACATTCGGTCTGATAACATAAGAAATCTAATCTGACCGGCTCAAATTTTACCAGACAGGTTCTTCGGTCTGGCAACTTCGGGATGTCTGTGTTAATTCAACGCAGTACCTAATCGCTTTCTTACACCAAATTAAAACGAAAGCAATCGATATTTATAATTTATCATCTAAACTGTAATGTTACACTTACTGTTCGTGCTGATAATTCCACTAAAAATGAAAACAAAGTAAATTTTCAAGGTTGAGCATGCTGGACCGGTGTAAATGCCACTCTTCCTACTCTGTATTTTAATTAACACAACGCCTAACAACTACCGTTATATGCATCGCTACGGTGGAGTCTACTGTTAGACCATAACTCTGTTACAATATTAGGATTAATCAATGTAGAAACTTATTTACCTTATTTTTTGGCGAGTTAAATCACAAATGTTATCTAACAAATGGAAGAAGAACTTCTAAACATGTGAATCGAGAAACAAAATGGTGGCTTTTCAGTTTTAAAATCCGGAAGCAAGCCATCTGGACTATTGCACCCGGAAGAAAGTCATATTGTTCAATCAGAAGCCTTATTTTGCGACACGATTTCAAAGTTTCAAGGTACTGCTTACTGCTCGTGCGCAATACCGTAATCGGAATCGACACGATTTCGACCCGCTTCGCGCTTCGAAATCGTAGGATCGTTTTTGTATAATATGAATATCACAACTACAGTCATTCACACATTTAGACTACCTTTTTCTTCCTTACTATTTCTTAGATTTTTCACAACACAATCTTTCACGAGTAAAACAATGTTGAATAATTTAAAAAAAAATGTTTACTAATTATAGAATATATAATAATGGGAAGCATACATCTTTGAAGTCATGACAGATAACAAGTTATGACTTTACTTTGAAGTTTGGTAACGACTCTTACACTTTATTTACACTTAATTTGACTTCATCTAGAAAAACCTTAGCCAAAACCGAAGCAAACCTCACATAGAATAGTAACCAAAACATTTGAAATTTAAGAACGTTTTATGAAATCCAAAACACAACCTTTAAGGCGATATATCTTTAAAATGCATAACTTACCAAGTTGAAATTAAAACAACTTCTTATTTGAAATCATGTAGATGGCTAACACCATTCTACATGCTAATATTCAGCGTAAATCTCTATCTCTTCTCCGGCTCTCACGCTCTCTCTCCCCACCCCTCTCTCTCTCTCTCTCTCTCTCTCTCTCTCTCTCTCTCTCTCTCTTTCTCTCTCTCTCCCCCCCTCTCTCTCTCTCTCTTTCGCTCTCCCTCTCTATCTCTCTCTCTCTCTCTCTCTCTCTCTGTCTCTGTCTCTCTCTCTCTCGCTCTTGTTTATTTTCGAAATATTTGTTAGTTGTTACTACAATATACCATATATGATAAATGGCTTTGTGATAAATTAATTTTATTTTATAAAATAGTTAGGTGTACCCAAAAGCATTCATCCAAATTCATGAAAATGTTAACGATTGAATAGGGTTGACCCAGGAAGGAGGAACCATTGATTTGAATTCATCAACTGTATCTTAACGTGACCTTTAGTTATGTATAAACGTTTTTTTTTAAATATATTGTTCTGTGCTATTGTAATGAGATAGCTAAACTGGAACTCACTGGATCAAAAATAAAAAAATTAAAAACATATTCGCAATTCATATTTAATTTGGTAAGACCCCATAAACATGATTATCACAAAACACTGATTAATGTAATCTCGCATTGAATTTTTGTTAAAAGACACATTTTAGAACGTTTCCTGCTAATGTATCATACAAATTGATGTTAAGATGATATTATTATTTGTCATTTGTCTACATTTATAAACTTGTGCAGTATTTTTGCCATCCCATTTTTACCGTTAGCCTCTCTACTATGAAGGACAAGTTAAAACACAGTATTTGAATTCAAATCAATAGTTCTTCCCTAGACATGACTTTAGTAATTGTTCAAGGTTTCTCTTTTGTAAATCGAATTACATTTTATAAACCATAAATTTATAAAAAGCATTATTTAGATTATTGCAGCCACAAATTTAATATTTTTGTTACAAGTGTAACGGTTAAGGATAAAAGAGCCGTACTTAATTACTAAGCTAATGCAATATATAATCTAAAATTAATTATGTCAAACAAGAATATTTTTCTCCATATTAATACTTATGAAGACTGAAAAGTCATATAACTATGTTTTAGCTTTAAATCCTCCGCCTATATAAATAGTATGTTTTACAAAGGGGATGGAAAATACCAAAACATGATTTCCATGTTTGAAATAAAACGTACAGCCTTTTATATTGAGATTTCAAATCTTCATGAAATCTTTGGCAAGCACCATTTATTTAATCTCTAGAAAAAATAACTTAGCAGAAAGGCCTCTAAGAAGCAGGTTCAGACACATGTTACCTAAAATTTGTCAACATTTTACCTGAAACACGATCAAGAAGATAAAAATGTATTCCAGTAAGGTAAGCATTTTAAGTGTTTCTTAGATTAACCCTCCCAATATTAGAAGTCCTGTAACTCACAACATATTATCGCGTTCGGTTTCGATCAGTGTTTAATTACTTATATCATGTTAAAATTGCACACGGAGCAGATACAAGTGCTACAAATAACGAAAAGCTTGGTCCGGTTGTCTGTCGTATTGTACTTCGACGGAACTCTGACAGGTTATTTAAGCTCTTTATGTAATTTGTTAAAATAGGTAAAATGTTAAATAACTGATAATACTCCCAAAATGAATAAAAACAAGAAGCAATCTCAACTATCGCTTACGAATAACCCGTGAAACAAAAACTTCTAACTACAACTACAATCAGATTTGTGAAACTACAAACTATCAATGTATGTAATAATGCAGAATCTAACGGATATTCAAAATAATGTTCACTCACAAATTCATTAAAAAATAGAAATAAATGTCTTTTCATAAAATTTACTTGTATAACCTCCATGATCTTAAACTAGGAATTCGGGATTTTGATAATAATTTTGCATTCAATTTGGTGAATGCTGATCAGGCTTTATTTAAGGATTGAATCGATATTTGATAGTTTTCATTTGGGGATGGAAAACAGTTGGGTTGTTTAAAATGTGTGAAGAGCTATTACTGTTGTTGCGCTGCCATCAGTGACACAGACTTTTTGCTGACTAACTGTTAGCGATATATTTAGTAATTGATCGCTTTGTGCTGATATAACAACCTTTTTTACACTATATCAAATTTAAAATGTCTTTGTAATTACCCCACGTTCAACCTTCAACCGTCCAAAATCAATTGTGCCATATGATATAATTAATATATGCCAAGCGACTAAAAGTCTGCATGCCTAATAATTTGATTTCATAATAATACGAATGCTTACCAACAGTGTAATGATACTATGTATTTCGTGTTACAGAAACAAAAACGGCCTGTCTCCTCTATATACAGCTGCTACGATAGGGAACATGGAGTGTGTAAAGTTGCTCATTGAGCACGGAGCTGTTGTTAATAGCAGGTAAGGCCTTTAAAATACTTCATTATTACAGTGATCACGGTATTTACTGGTTTAAATTTATTTGTTGATAGAAGCCCTTAAGTGCAGCATAAAATATAACGCAGGATTTATGTTTAATTAGTATGTTCTCATGATGCCTTGGTACAACAATATATCGTTGTCGTTATAAGGAGATACAATCGATGAGTTCGTATGATAGTCGCGTTCTTTAAAGTTAAAGCACATATAGTTGATTCAAATGATTAAAATGCATGATGTATTTTTCTGATATGTACTGCCGTAAATCATTATTTTTGAATATGAGAATATGATTATTTATGAGAATACTTAGAACATATCATCTGCGTGCACATAGCTATTTGTAAAACGGATAACTTAAGTTTCACCATTGTTTTAGTTAAGTATCTTTTAAATGCAATTTAGGTGATACATGAGTTCCGTTGTAGTATTATTGTATAGTATTTAACTTGCATTAAATATTTTTATCATATATGATTACACATGGACCGTCATTTCAACTTTTTGCAAGCAGGCGACACAGTCATGTGGTCCGAGACCACCAAATTCTATTTTTCTAAAATGATGCTACTTGTGGTTAGTATAAATGAGATCTTTAAGCCTGTGCTCCTAGTGTAGAACAAATATGTCGCTGTTTTTCATCTTATGCGGCAGTCAAAATGTATGGGGATGTAAACAGCCCGGAAGGTACACGCTCTTAAACAGCAGAAAAAAGTAGCATTACAGTGCTGTCATAAGTGGAGTTAAATGTTTCGCAAAATGAAGATAATTATGAGGACAGATTATTTAGTTTTTTCTAACAGTTACATGTACATTACCTCTCATAAATAACCTCCCGCGTTCTCATCTTCGTTAATTGCTTGTGCTGTATTGTTTGATTCAAAGTTGATCTCTTCTTTTTGGCTGCGTGAGATGCTTCGTTAATTTAATGCGGCTACTCGTAATCTGCATATGTCACTTGTTATCAATCGTTCACATTTTTGCACTAGTCTTACTCTGTTACTACCAGGAGTGATACTGTTGTTAATTTTAGATGGTTCAAATTTGAAATGTAGATTTGTTGTTTCATAGGCCACTGCTAGTAGTATTAATATTGTTATGGAGAATCAGCATTTTTGCAAGCTAAATGTTCATGATGTGTACACTAATGTTTTGCCTCGTATTGATCATGCCTTTAAAAATATAAGTTACTTCTTCCATTGACATGGTTATGGCGATGTTATATCAAGGTTAGTTTTCAGCTGAGTTCAGAAAGATTGACAATTAATCAAATATAAGAATAGTTTTTGAAATATCTTCGATAGTTCAAGCATATATTTTTTGTCATGTGATATAATATTTGCCATGCGCCAGAAATCTGCACGGCTTAAAATATGGTTTTATAATACGAATGGTTGAGGCCTAACTATTTTAAGTTTATCCGTCCAAAATGTATTTTGCAATGTAATATACTATTTGCAAAAACACTGCGCAGAAAATATGATTTAATAATAAAACATGATTTTATACTAAAACATGATTTTATACTAAAACATGATTTTATAATAAAACATGATTTTATAATGCGATTGCTTACCTAATGTGTTGCAATAATATGTATTACATGTTACAGTACCAATCACTGTTAATGCAGGTTAATGTTTTAAAATGTTACATGTAATCACTTAGCAGTTTAAATTGTTGACAATATTGTAACCTGCCTACCGATGTTAGTAATTGTTGGCAACAGTGAAAGTATAGTATCTTCCAGATAAAATGCACGATTATCCATTGTTAGAAAATCAAATAACAACAACAAATAAAGCAAACGGTTTGTTACAAATTCTTTAAATCTTTATTTAAAAAAAAACGAAAATTATAGTTAAATTCGGTTTTCATCAAATTATGAATTTAACCAGTCTTTTAATGTTTTAACAACAGTTTTGCAAACAATTATCATTCAAAGAAATGCTAAACGCGTGAACAGTTTTAATATTTCAACGAAATCGCATTTGTGTTTGTTTTCTGGAACTTCAAAGAAAAATATTTTTATATTATGGTATCGTTGTTTTGTTTGATTATTTAATTCCGTATATCAGGTTGTTTGTGGATGATGCTAATTGTTTCGTTATTTGTGAGCTGTGATATTTGGTAATTTACAAAATCTACGAGACTCTGTTTTGTCGTTGTCGGCGCTGTCCTGGAATGAAATTCTATCTCAATAGAAGTGACACTGCGGACAAAATACTTTTCTTAAATTATGTTTCATGTACTCAAGACCTCAAGTGAAAATGAAACTTAAATGTATACAAACATGCTCAAACCCTTTGATAACAACGACCGATAAAGATCGAACACAAACCGTTAAAATTTGCACATTTCATAAGTCATATTTCAAAATGGGACTAAAACGTTGTGACATACTATGAAGTGTATATCGGTCATTGACACATAAGAACTCTGAATGACCATGATGACCATTGGAATTTTTATAACAGATGTTGTAGAACTACGTAAAAATAAACAGAAAGTTTCGAGAAAACAGCCTGACATACGGTAATCGAAAGATTCAAGCTTCACTTGAAAATTGCCAAACCATCGAAAATGTCACTTATTGAATGTAACCGTACGAGAAAAAAAGGGCGATCTTTTAAATCTGTCAAGCTTTGTATTTTAAAGATACAGATTCAAGCCGAATGTTGTGCATGACAAATACCAAATGTATTCGCATGCTTTATGCATTCCTTTAAAACTACCAGGCACCGCCATTATGTTATTAAACGTCGTCACATAGTTTAATTTCGTATGATAGATGTCAGACATCACATCACAGGTACGTGCAGTTATTTTTCAAAATCTTAATAGTTCAAGTTTAAAGGCTTAAACGATCGTAACAGTGTCACTTCCAGTTTCAATAAATATTTCGACAGGTTTTGTAGCTAAGGCAAAAAGAACGATTTTTAATTAACATTTCACTGGAACGTAATTGTGGCATCTATAGTCATGATTGTTCAACACGCTAGATAATTATCTTTTAAAATACGAGGCCAATTAAATGCTTAGCTTCAAAAATTAAAGCAATTGAGATAAAAGACATTTTGGCTAAGTAAGTAGAGAGAGAAATCTAACAGTAAATTGGAGCTATGTGCTCAGTCAAAAGAAAATAACGTTCACGAGTCATACCTTAACCTCAGAATGACTTATGCCGCAACAAGGCTAAATCATAGCGGTTCTTGAAACAAAACTGTCGTCATCATCGGAAAAGTGAAGAAAAAAGTTTGAAATTCATAATCAGTATTTGCTCAATAACATGAACCGATTCGAAAATGAACCTACTAATGTCTGATGGAAGTTGCATACAGATCGAACGACAAAAGACACACCAATCAGGGTATAAGTGATGTCATACTATAGAAATCCCCCAAAAAATGAATAAATGAACCATAGTAATGGCAAACATTATGCTAAAATAAGCAACCCAATGGAAACTTAACACTAAAAGCCTGCACAACCAGAACACTTAACGACTGACGCTATTCAAAATTGATGGAGAGACTGAAGAATAGGAAGAGTTTTGTGTTTACCTGCCCTGTTTATCATGACTAAATTTTTATTTCAGGGTTGCTAGATGTTATTTTTTACCAGTATTGTTTGTTTAAAGAAAAAAAGACGGAAGTATTTCATCTGATTTGATTTGAAAATGACTCAGAAATTTATCCTCAATAAAAATCTCTAAAACACCGCCTTGTTACTTGTACATTAAGAATAATACATATAATAACGAGCCACGAGCCAGGAGCTAAACAGAACAAAATTTTGACACGGCATCACAGAATATAAATCCTGCATAATAAGACAACGCCAAAGGCAAAATTTTAAAATCTTTATTGGCTAGGATATTGAAACCACCCACTAAGAAAATGAACGAGTATTAAAACAAATTTTCAGCAATTAAGTAGACTAGCTAGAATTACCAGTAGTTATAGGTACGTGGTCATGTCTCCTCGACCATTTACCCTTTAAATTTACTTCTAACAGTTAATAATAAGTATTGCTGCAGTCCGTGCAAGACACATTGCCATCTGCTTGCTTATTTGGTAACGTCTAAATGCATCTAATGAGAACATTTAGACAAAACAAATCTAATAACACGGTTTTTAGTTACAATACATTGTAGCTTTAACCTATGTTGATGTCCTTATGTTATTTCAATAAGTGTAACAAATTATGAGCAGGCTGGTACATTAACACATGACTTTAGTATTTGTTGAAGGTTTCTTTTTTGTAAATCAAATAACATGTTATAAACTATAGATTTATAAAGCAATATCAAGATTATGGCAGCCACAAATTTAATATTTTGTTACAAGTGTAACGGTTAAGGATAAAAGAGCCTTACTTAATTACTAGGCTACGTTAATATATAATATGCAATTATTCATGTCAAAAAAGAATATTTTCTCAATATTTTAACTTATGAAGACTGAAAAGTCATAATACTTTATGTTTAAACTTTAAATCCTCTGCGTATAGGAACAATATTTTTTACAAAGGGGATGGAATATATTGAAACATGGTGTCCGTGTTTGAAATAAAACTTACAGCCTTTTATATCGAAATATCAAATCTTCACGAAATCTTGGGCAAGCTACATATATTTAGCTATTGAAAAAAAAAACTTAGTAGAAAGGCCTCTAAGTAGCAGGCTCACTTTTTAAATTAAATGTTTCAACATTATCTTTCACACGATCAAGCAAATAGCAAATAAAGGTATAATAGTAAGTTAAACCTATAAGTCACAAACTGTTATCGAAATCCGTTTCGAATCAGTGTTATATCGTGGTAAAATGGCTAACGAAGCAGATAAAAGTGCAACAAATACCGACGAGCTTGGTCTGGTTGCCTGTCGCATTGTACTGCGACGAAACACTGACCGTGTTTTTAAGCTTTTAACGTTTATTTGTTAAAATAGGACTAATGTTAAATTACCAATAAATAAATAAAAACAAGAAGCAATCTAAACTGTTGTTAACGAATAACCCATGAATCACAAACAAATTACAACTACAATCAGTCCATTAGATTTGTAAAAAACAACAACACAAAATATCAACGTAGGTTCATGTAATAACATGCATAATCTAATGCAGCAGACATTCAAAATTATATTAACTCACAAATTTATTAAAAATAAAAACAAATATTTATATCATTTAGTAGTATAACCATCGTAATCTTAAAGTAGGAGTTCATTATTTTTAAGATTATAATTTTGCGTCGGTGACTGCTGATAAGGCTTGTATTTTTATTTACCTAATATTTTAACACTATTAGCTGGGATAAATGTTTGTAGGTTGATTTTATTTGAAAAAGATGTGCAAAGAGCATTAAATATTGAGCAAAAATGAAATCTTGTCAAAATAACATTGGAAACTCCTATTACATAAATGATACCAGTGAATGAAAATATCTGGAGGAATTTGATCACCAATTTATTTATCGTGGAAGTTGTCGGTTCAGTATCAATCGGTTTTAAAAAAGAAACAAGGAAAACATCATTGGTGTGGATAATTAAGCGTTGGATTCTGTTCTGATATTAATTAAAAGGGAGGAAATTTGCTGAAACAAATATTTAAGTAATTGTTTCTTACTTTTTTGCATCAGTGGGATTAAAAGATTGTTAACATTAAAATCGATTCTGCAAAGTTTCATGCATTTATCACATATTGCTGTACTAGTATTTTTCCGTTAACCGATACTGTTAACGGAAAAATACTGCAGTGTGTGATAAAAGAATGAAACTTAGTGATAAAAGCAGACCCAGACTGACTTACAACGTGATAACATGTAAACGTTTATCAGTTAATCAATGAAACAGTATCTTGAAGAAGGGGGATTTATCCCCTGAAACGTTGGGATTAAATTTGTATTTTGTTTGAACAGTCTTTAAATTGACTGTTTCTTGAGAACTTTTTAATGTCAAAATATGTTATTTTAGATATGGAGGCATATCTGGAAATACATGTACCTACTTCCGTTTTTTTTCGAGAAATGTAGTTATTATTACTATATAATTGTGTAATGATTGAAACTAATGATTCTTTACACGTATGAGTTCAAACAAATCTCATTTGTACACTTTCATTCAAAGATAGATACATTTTCATCAAATGTATATTTTCATGTGGCCAGACCTATTTTTTTCATTACCCTCTTCTATTGAAAAAATACTTTTTTTTAATAGTGTTAAGGTGGAATGCGCCGATTTTTCAACTTTCGAGTATTTTGTTGAAAATTTGCATGCAGTTAATTGATCATATTTCCGATATGGAACAGAATATCTTGTAAAAATATTTTATTTTGTCTCAAAGATACAGGTCTTCAAAGATGGTCACTAACGGCAGTTTTTGAACATGAAGTCAAAAGAACCGTAACTGAATGTTTTCTGCTGTAACTTTGACGTATTTAGAATGTTCCGTTTTCTGTTTTGATAATATTGTACAGAATCAAATTCTCTTTCTACTGATGTAACTTTCATGAGTTTTCCCCCAAGATTTACGCGTGACGTCGCCGAAAAGCGCCGTTTCGACCTGAAAAATGACGTGGAGTTTTACTAAATTTTCGTCGCATTTTTCGGAATTGCAAAAAATCTGATCAATAAAATTTTGATTTTTTTGCATATTTCGTTTGTAAATTTTATTTTGAAAATATTTGACAAATAAAAAAGGGGGGTCACCGACTTCGTTTTTGCGTTATTACGTTCACCTTTACCCCTATCCCCCTAATTTTAACGACACAATAAAACCTTTCCATTTCGCGTCATACTTCAGCACTATAATAATGTTCGTTAAAAATTAAACATACTAAAATTATAGTTTTGTAAAAGTTTTTTCACATCAAGAACCATACTTTTGCTTAAACTACTGTTTAAGATTCTAGTAATTCTATACGAACTACATCAGAATTCATGAAAAATCAAATTATAACATTAAGCAATAAAATCTATTGAAGTGTTACATGTATAATTTGTTGTTTGAAGTTGCTCTAAATTTTACGTAAGGTTTTCAAACTGAAAGTAGATCAAATGTATGCATTGAAAATCGAATACAAATCATTTTGAGGCCCCTAACGACGCAGAGGTCGCTAATTTTAATTACAGATTTCAGGATATCAATTCAAAACAATGGGGCATAAAACATAGAGATTTTGGTAAGTTGACGCACATTTTTAAAACACGCATAATGTAGTTAGACGACGGCACCACACATTTACACATTCGAAAAATTTTATCTTTATTTTTTCGCCGGTCTGGACTTATATGTTCCTATAGGTACATGTAATCAATGAGAACAGTATTGATGCTTTTCTTAAGTTTGCTTTTATAAATAAATATTCCGCAAAAATATAACACAGTTAATCAAGAGGAAAGACTTCCTAATCAGTATATGAATGAACATAGTTGAAGTTTAAAAGCTGGACCGGTTTCCGTTGAACAGCCTGAGAAGTTGCGTGTGCTCCCATTCCCTTACAAAGGTGTGACATTTTTTATAAAGAAATGAATTCATTATCAATTTCTCCGTTACTTCAATAAAGTAATCAAATATACTCAACGAAAAATGAAAACCGACAGTTTTTAACTTTCCAGAACTATTCGATACATAAACAAAATCTTTTTATTTGAACCCACATAAAATTAACAGCAAAACATTGGTTTCACGTACCAGAAAAATTAAAAAGCTCGCACATCTTTTAAACAAGTTCAATTTTTTCTTTCAATCACAAATTCGTAAGTCTTACTTTTGTTTAACAAACGTTTAACTAAATACGAAATTCAAAAAGTATTTTCCATTATTAAAGAATTTTACTTTTGATTTCTTGATTTCTAATTGTTCGCCAATAGAAATCAACTCGCTAAAAATCAGTACTTTCGCTAGCAGCAATTTTTGTTTCGCTGATCTCAAAGTGTGGTCTAAATATTTATGGCGGTCACTGTCCGAAAAGGTTAGAATTACACGAGATTTTTTTCTGTATAAAACCACCAAATGTTCCAACATAATGCGAGAAAAAGAAGCGTTAGAAAAAAGCAAGAAACAGCATATACGAAATAGCTTAAAACTAGTCATTTCATTAAGACTGATCAAACGCGTCAACAAAGTATTTTTAATGCCGTAAGCTGCTCTTTTTTTTCTTTGTGTCGCTTATATACTAAACTTTCAACGCAACGCTTAATTTTCCCTGATTTTTTTTTATTTCGCACCATAACAAAGTTCATATATTATATTCTGCGCTGTTGTTGAAGATGTTTGGTTCATTATATTTTGTTCTCTTTCCTAAGATACAAGAGAAATAACATTTCGTTTATTTGTGTTTGTGTCTATTTCTTAAAATAAATTTTTCAACAACGGCGCAATATAAGGTTTTGAATTATGTTCGCCTAGTTTACTGCGCCATACTGCCGACATGAGAATAACATTCCATGTAAAACAAATGTCTATCACTGTAAGACAGTACTTATTTTAAAACTGTAAGTAAAAGGAAGTGCACAACTATGCGCGCTTATAGAGAGGGCGAGACATAAATTAAAGTTGCAGCGCTTAACCCCCACCACCTCCTTCCTGAACATTTTACTCCGTATATACATAAATACACCGGTACGTGTTTTATCGCGTTTGCGACCAGTGTAGCACCAGTAAGCTGGGAAATTCTTGTCGTCTGATATTGATCTACACTGGTCGCATTCAGAAATAACCTACTGAACCTAAAATCGAACAGTGTAGATCCTGATCAGACGGCAGCGTACGGATGTGCCAGCTGATCTGGATCTACAGTGTATGCCCATGGCATTACAGCTATAATGTCTCATTGAGTAAAGGGTTAGCTGCAAGGGGCGTGTTGGTTTAATTGCTGTACTTAAGTCAAAAACTTGCATTCCGTTTTTAAAAGAAAAACGGTATTTGCACCTTTAAGTATCATAACAATGGACGAAACCATGTAAAATACAAGTTTTTAAGTCGTGTTTGAACCTTCATAACATACCTTGATTGAAGCAGAATCGGTAATTTCAATCATATATGTATGTTGTTTTTTTCCAAATGAAAACAATTATCATATTGTGCTGGAATATATTAATCAAATTAAATACTTTCAAAATAAATATTATTTGTTCGCCGCAAAATTCCTTTTATGATGCGATTTACGCCAATGTTTGTATAAGGGATAGGGGTAAAGGTGAGCGTAATAACGTAAAAACAAAGTCGGTGACCCCCCTTTATTATTTGCCAAATATTTTCAAAATAAAATTTACAAACGAAATATGCAAAAAAATCAAAATTTTATTGATTAGATTTTTCGCAATTCCGAAACAAGCGACGAAAATTTAGTAAAACTCCACGTCATTTTTCAGGTCGATACGGCGCTTTTCGGCGACGTCACGCGTAAATCTTGGGTGTAAACTTATGAAAGTTACATCAGTGGAAAGAGAATTTGATTCTGTACAATATTATTAAAACAGAAAACGGAATATTTGAAATACATCAAAGTTACAGCAGAAAACATTCAGTTATGGTTCTTTTGACGTCATGTCCAAAAACTGCCGTCAGTGGCTATCTTTGAAGAATTGTATCTTTGAGACAAAATAAAATATTTTTACAAAATATTCGGTTCCATATCGGAAATATGGTCAATTAACTGCATGCAAATTTTCATTAAAATACTCGAAAGTTGAAAACTCGGCGCATTCCACCTTAAAAGAGAAATTCAAATTTAAAATAAACAACTTATTTCTCATATGCAGATTAATTTTCTGATTGGTCTAGGAATGGAGTTTAAAACACAATTGTCTTTTTCCCCACTCTTACAACAGCATCTTGCAATAAATATCAATTACAAGTGATTGCCATGTTAAGATTTATTAAACCAAACTAAGCATAAAACGTACAAACTGAAATAGATAATGAAAGCAACAAGAAATGTCGCAAAAACGGATATGTTTAGGAACCCAGCTTGTTTGGCTTTAATCAAGTCGGTAAATTTAAAGCATTTGGTCCGTATGCATCGTTCCGTTTCGCGTAATTTATGCTGTAACATAGAAGTAAAACTTGTAAAACATCGATAATAAACTTATTTAAATGTGAATATTGTGTTTATTTCTTTGTTTTTTACCGCTGAAATCAAAAGGGAAAATTAGTTTCTCTTTTAGTTTCGGACAGCGTTTATTGTTTATATTTCATACTGGACTTAATAAATGTTTACGTTCAAAAGTGTTTATTAGCATAAAATACATTTCAGTTGTGAATCTCTTTACTGAATAAAATAATACATTAACGTCATAATGAAGCACGGGTGAATGTTCATGTTCGTTATTTCTCTCAATTTGTAAGAAAAATTATAACGTATTTTCGCTTATAGGGCACTTTATACAAAAAGGTTCCGAACTAAATTTCAATAATATCTTCATGTGAATGGCAAACACACCATTTACCGTTATATGTTTTTAGTTTTATTTACAAAATTATCGTTAAATAGGTTTTTATTACTAGTTGATAGCAGAACACTCAATTAAATTATTGTCAAAAAGTAGCTTAAAATTTGTTTAAAGTCGTTAAAAGAATAGGAAGAACCGATTCGGATCGTTACTATATATAGCTGAAAAACTATAAAAAGAAGCGATCCGAACCGTTCCGGTCAAAACGCTCCGGTCTTTTCACTCCAAGCGATCCAAACGCTCAAGGCGGTTCCGATCCGGTCAAAATGCTCCGGTATTTTCACTACAAGCAAACCAAACGTTCAAAGCGATTCCGATCCGGTCAAAATGATCTGGTCTTGTCACTCTAAGCGATCCAAACGCGATTCGCTTCGATTCCATTCCGTTTCCCATTCGATTGCGCTTCTATTGCGTTCCTTATGGGATCGGTTTGCGGTCCGCTTCCGATCCGATTCTCAATTTCATGATTTTCAGTACAGTAACTGTATTACGTCAATCTTCTAAATGCCGTGTAATCATCTGACCCGAGATGCAGGATGGAAACTTAAACATTTTGTGCAGGTTATAATTGTATGAAAAGTGTTTATTTTATCAGTTGATACAATACCAATGATTTCTAATGTACTTTTTCTTGCTTCGGCTTAAAAAAAAATTGAAATTAAGTCCATGAGACTTAGTCTAAGAATTCTTACACCATTGTATCTGCAAACGTAAACTAAAAGCTAAATTTCATGTTTGTGTCGCCTGCGATAGCAGGTAGACACATAGGGAACCTATAGTCCGGCGACGTCGGCGTCGGCGTAGCCGATAGTCCCCCAACTTTACATGAAACTTAATGATGCTTGTATCTTCGACATACCTGACCTATTCACTTCATTCTTGCAATATATCATCAGCATGAACAAGGCCATCTGTGACAACAATAATTATAATTCATGTTCAATATTTCCAATATTCCAATATTTTTAGTTATGCCCATTTCAATTGCAGCTTTAACATGAAACTTAAAGGTTGCCTATAACTTTGTAAAAGTACTTGTTCTATTCACTGAAACTTTGAATATATCGTCTTCATTGGCAACAATATCGGTTACAACAAGAATGATAACTCCTGTTTAATAATTTAAAGCAATGCCCCTTTCAAATGCAACATTAAATTGAAACTTAATGTTGACTTTAACTTAGGAAGTACTTATACTATGATAGTTGGAATATGTCATCTTTTCATGTACAACGTTATCACTACCAACAAGAATGACAACTCCTTTTTGACTTTTTAGTTATGTCCCTTTCACATATAACTTGAAACATAATGACATTGTTATCTATAACTTTTAAACTACTTTAAAATGTCCTTTTCACTTTATACTTGAAATATATCTTCAGCATGAACAACAGCATTGGTTACAATAAGAATCATAACTCCTGTTTGACTATTTTTTAGTTATGTCCATTTTAAGTGCAACTTGTAAAGTATTTGTCTAATTCTTTACATAATCAGAGTATATCATCAACACCATTAGCGCCATCGTTGACAACATAATGATATCTATATCTCCTGTTTCACTATTTTATGAGCTATGCCCCTTTCAAATGCAACTAAAACTTGTAACTTAATGTTGCATATAACTTTTGAAATACTTGTTATATTCACTTAACACTTGGAATATATCATCTGCATAAACAATGCCATTAGAGATAAAAAGAATAACAACATCTGTTTTTCTATTATATGGTTTAGGCTTCTTTCAAATGCAAGTTTAACATGAACATTTATATATCTGTAATATTAAAAGTTCTTGTCCAATTCACTTAATACTTAGAACATATCATCTGCGTGCACATAGCCATTGGTACATGCAACAAGGATAACTTATGTTACAATAGTATGTATTACATGTTACAGTGACAATGACGGTTGGACTCCTCTACATGCAGCTACAAATAAAGGGAGCTTAGAGTGTGTGAAGTTGCTCCTTGAACACGGAGCTGATGTTAATAGCAGTTAAGGCCAATATTACATTATTACAATGATCACTGTTAATGCAGGTTAATGTTTTAAAATGTTACATGTAATCACTAAGCAGTTTAAATTGTTGACAGTATTATGACCTGCCTACCGGTGTTAGTAATTGTTGGCAACAGTAAAAGTATAGTATCTTCCAGATAAAATGTACGATTATCCATTGTTAGAAAATCAAATAACAACAACAAATTAAGCAAACGGTTTGTTACAAATTCTTTAAATCTTTAATTTAAAAAAAAAAAAAAACGAAAATTATAGTTAAATTCGGTTTTCATCAAATTATGAATTTAACCATTCTTTTAATGTTTTAACAACAGTTTTGCATTATCATTCAAAGAAATGCTAAACGCGTGAACAGTTTTAATATTTCAACGAAATCGCATTTTTGTTTGTTTTCTGGAACTTCAAAGAAAAATATTTTTATATTATGGTATCGTTGTTTGATTATTTAATTCCGTATATCAGGTTATTTGTGCATGTTCTAATTGTTTCGTTATTTGTGAGCTGTGATATTTGGCAATTTACAAAATCTACTAGACTCTGTTTTGTCGTTGTCGGCGCTGTCCTGGAATGAAATTCTATCTCAATAGAAGTGACACTGCGGAAAAAATACTTTTCTTAAATTATGTTTTATGTACTCAAGACCTCAAGTGAAAATGAAACTTAAATGTATACAAACATGCTCAAACCCTTTGATAACAACGACCGATAAAGATCGAACACAAACCGTTAAAATTTGCACATTTCATAAGTCATATTTTAAAATGGGACTAAAACGTTGTGACATACTCTGAAGTGTATATCGGTCATTGACACATAAAAACTCTGAATGAACATTGGAATTTTTATAACAGATGTTGTAGAACTACGTAAAAATAAACAGAAAGTTTCGAGAAAACAGCCTGACATACGGTAACCGAAAGATTCAAGCTTCACTTGAAAATTGCCAAACCATCGAAAATGTCACTTATTGAATGTAACCTTACGAGAAAAAAGGGCGATCTTTTAAATCTGTCGAGCTTATTTTAAAGATACAGATTCAAGCCGAATGTTGTGCATGACAAATACCAAATGTATTCGCATGCTTTAGGCATTCCTTTAAAACTACTAGGCACCGCTATTATGTTATTAAACGTCGTCACATAGTTTAATTTCGTATGATAGATGTCAGACATTAATGTCACAGGTACGTGCAGTTATTTTTCAAAATCTTAATAGTTCAAGTTTAAAGGTTTAAACGATCGTAACAGTGTCACTTCCAGTTTCAATAAATATTTCGACAGGTTTTGAAGCTAAGGCAAAACGAACGATTTTTAATTAAACTTTCACTGGAACGTAATTGTGGCATCTATAGTCATGATTGTTCAACACGCTAGATAATTATCTTTTAAAATACAAGGCCAATTAAATGTTTAGCTTCAAAAATTAAAGCGATTGAGATAAATGACATTTTGGCTAAGTTAGTAGAGAGAGAAATCTAACAGTAAATTGGAGCTATGTGCTCAGTCAAAAGCAATTAACGTTCATGAGTCATACCTTAACCTCAGAATGACTTATGCCGCAACAAGGCTAAATCATAGCGGTTCTTGAAACAAAACTGTCGTCATCATCGGAAAAGTGAAAAAAACTGTTTGAAATTCATAATCAGTATTTGCTCAATAACATGAACCGAATCGGAAATGTACCTACTAATGTCTGATGGAAGTTGCATACAGATCGAACGACTAAAGACACACTAATCAGGGTATAAGTGATGTCATACTATAGAAATCTCCATAAAAATGAATAAATGAACCATAGTAATGGCAACCATTATGCTAAAATAAGCAACCCAATGGAAACTTAACACTAAAAGCCTGCACAAGCAGAACACTTAACGACTGACGCTATTCAAAATTGATGGAGAGACTGAAGAATAGGAAGAGTTTTGTGTTTACCTGCCCTGTTTATCATGACTACATTTTTATTTCAGGGTTGCTAGATGTTATATTTGTACCAGTATTTTTTGTTTAAAGAAAAAAAGACGGAAGTATTTTATCTGATTTGATTTGAAAATGACTCAGAAATTCATCCTCAATAAAAATCTCTAAAACACCGCGTTGTTACTTGTACATTAAGAATAATACATATAATAACGAGCCACGAGCCAGGAGCTAAACAGAACAAAATTTTGACACGGCATCAGAGAATATAAATCCTGCATAATAAGACAACGCCAAAGGCGAAATTTTAAAATCAGGAAATTTATCCTTGGGGTGATTGAACAATATCCAAATCTTTATTGGCTAGGATATTGAAACCACCCACTAAGAAAATGAACGAGTATTAAAAAAAAATTCAGCAATTTAGTAGACTTGCTAGGATTACCAGTAGTTATAGGTACGTGGTCATGTCTCCTCGACCATTTACCCTTTAAATTTACTTCTAACAGTTAATAATAAGTATTGCTGCAGTCCGTGCAAGACACATTGACATCTGCTTGCTTATTTGGTAACGTCTAAATGCATCTAATGAGAACATTTAGACAAAACAAATCTAATAACACGGTTTTTAGTTACAATACATTGTTTCTTTAATCTATGTTGATGTCATTATGTTATTTCAATAAGTTTAACAAATTATGAGCAGGCTGGTACATTAACGCATGACTTTAGTATTTGTTGAAGGTTTCTCTTTTGTAAATCGAATAACATGTTATAAACTATAGATTTATAAAGCATTATCAAGATTATGGCAGCCACAAATTTAATATTTTGTTACAAGTGTAACGGTTAAGGATAAAAGAGCCGTACTTATATACTAGCCTAATGTAATATATAATCTGCAATTATTTATGTCAAACACAAACATTTTTCTACATATTAATACTTATGAAGACTGAAAAGTCATAATTCTTTATGTTTTAACTTTAAATCCTCCGCCTATATAAACAGTATGTTTTACAAAATGGATGGAATATACCAAAACATTATTTCCATGTTCGAAATGAAACGTACGGCCTTTTATATTGAAATTTCAAATCTTTATGAAATCTTTGGCAAGCATCATTTATTTAGTCTCTAGAAAAAAATAACTTAGTAGAAGGGCCTCTAAGAAGCAGGTTCAGACACATTTTACCTAAAATCTGTCAACATTTTACCTGAAACACGATCGAGAAGATAAAAATGTATTCCAGTAAGGTAAACCTGTAACTCACAACATATTATCGCGTTCGGTTTAGTGTTTAATTACTTATATCATGTTAAAATTGCACACGGAGCAGATACAAGTGCTACAAATAACGAAAAGCTTGGTCCGGTTGTCTGTCGCATTGTACTTCGACGGAACTCTGACAGGTTATTTAAGCTCTTAATGTATTTTTTTTAAATAGGTAAAATGTTAAATAACTGATAATACTCCCAAAATGAATAAAAACAAGAAGCAATCTCAACTATCGCTTACGAATAACCCGTGAAACAAAAACTTCTAACTACAACTACAATCAGATTTGTGAAACTACAAACTATCAATGTATGTAATAATGCAGAATCTAACGGATATTCAAAATAATGTTCACTCACAAATTCATTAAAAAATAGAAATAAATGTCTTTTCATAAAATTTACTTGTATAACCTCCATAATCTTAAACTAGGAATTCGGGATTTTGATAATAATTTTGCATTCAATTTGGTGAATGCTGATCAGGCTTTATTTAAGGATTGAATCGATATTTGATAGTTTTCATTTAAGGAATAAATTTCGTGTTTGATAAGTTCATCGAGTCTTGAACGTCATTAGGGCTGGTTAAAGTGTGTGGAGTCCGAAGGACTCCACGCGTGCTTTAACCAGCCCTAATGACGTTCAAGACTCGATGAACTTATCAAACACGAAATTTATTCCTTATATTTACACCTCATTTTATCATTTTGTTTCTAAATTTAATATAAAATATATACTTTTTACTAATTTCGAAATGTTGTTTAAAACATTTCTTACCCCGGGTTTGGCATTTGGACTGGTCCGCCTATTTACTCAAATAAAAAAAATCATACTACGACCAAAAATAGTTCCATGTTTATTGAACACATTCATCCGTTTTTTCAAACATTTATATACAGAAAAACCTAATATTTCACAAAAACATCAAATTTGTATCACAGCAAGTACTATCTATGCGAGTAAATGATAGTCTAAGTAAAAACCGTTATTTTGGCGGGATGTTAGAAAAGACTAAAGCGTTAAATTTTCAACCAATGATAATTCTAGAAAATGGAACGGTACGAGTTTACATCCGACCCTCACTGAATCGGATTTTTGGCGGCCATTTTCTTTCTCGCTTAAGGGGGCTGGATTGTTTCCATCTTTTGGTAGTGTAACCATAGTTACAGTAGGTCGTAAAATTATTTAGATTTATAATAAACTTCTTTAATCACTTTGACTATCAAAAATATATGAAGTAAGATCTATGCTAAATTGTAAAATGTTAACTATTCACTAATGTTTGCTCTTTTTTGTTTTTAAATTTTACGACTGTTCTTAGCAACGTCTCTGATCAACATTAGTGAAACGCGCGTTTTTTTTTCCACATACGAAATCAACATAAATGCAAGCGTCTTACCTAACACCGATCAATGTTAGTGCCTTTAAATTTGCGAAAGAATAAATATCCACGAACTTTAAAGAATGCCTTTATCCGTTTGGTTTCTTTAGCTCATTGCCTGTTTATTTCACGGAAAGCTAAACATTGTTTACAGGTAGAGAACGTGTGTACCGGGGAAAATATTGATTTTCACAGCAAGTGATTTCAATGCTCACAAAGGTCAACATGTTTTCAAGGACGAAAGTTTGGAAATTAATTGCAGAAAAACAAATATTTTGAGGCAGACTTGCTGGATGGTAATGAATTTAATACCGGGCAATGTTGTAAATAGTTTACATTAGCTCTGAGTATTTGTTAATTACCACTGGCTTATTACATCATTCAGGAATGAGGGACTTTGTTTGTAAATTATTGACAGTCATTATACTGGTCATCATTGGTGTCGCGTCATCATTCGTCTCGCGGTATTTGCGTTGCGCCCTCTACCGATTGTTTACTTTGTCACGTTGCTGACCTATATTTGTGGTCTGACGGAAAAACATTTTTTCAACAGTCATGAGCAGTTTCTTGGTGAGTATTTGTTCGTATACATCAAATATAGTGTTTTTGTTAGAAATGAAGCAAAAAAACTCACCTTCAGCCCTTATTTTTGTCCTATTTTGCTTTGTTTACAAGTTCGTCTGCCCCGCCAATAGCCCCGGAAGTGTTTATATGTAGTTAGGTAACCGACCACTAAATTTTAAATAAGATAGGCAACCAACCACTAAATATTAAATATGGAATGAAAGTAGACTGTGACCATGCTAAAAGTACAAAAGTATTCAAGTCATTTTCATTTCATTACAGAGATTAAAACCTAACAGGGAAAAGAAGCCCTATGACAGGGAAAATTTAAAGAGGGCCTTTGAAGCTACCCTCTCAGGGATGTCTGTGTACCGTGCGTCTAGGGTCTATGGGGTTCCAGAGTCTACTCTTAGAGACAGGACAAGGCAGAAAGTAGATATTGACTGTCAGTATGGAGGTATCAGAATCTTCAGTGAATGTGAAGAGAAACAATTAGTTGATCATATAGTGTACATGGCTAAAATTGGCTATGGTTACACAATCACTGATATTCAATATATTGCTGGTGATTTTGCAAGATCTCTGGGAAAGACTGTAAGAGCTAAAGATGCTTTGAGTCAGGGTTGGATGTATTCTTTTCTGGGAAGATGGGAGGAGCTGAAAGTAGTCAAGCCTCAAAAGCTTACAATATCCAGGGCAAAGTCAGCTACCAAGGAGACCATCACCAACTACTTCACAGAGTTAGGTTCCTTACTAAAGGAGAATGATCTGCTTAATGCCCCGCAAAGAATCTATAATATAGATGAGACTGGATTTTCCACCGAACACACTCCCCTAAAGATTGTTTGTGGAAGTGATACCAAGGCACAGGCAGTTACCTCTGCCAGGTCAAAAACAGTAACTGTAATAGGTGGCGCCAATGCTCTTGGTAACCATGTCCCCCCTTTTTATATTTTTCCAGGAAAAAGGTGGTGTGAAGGTCTTCTTGAAGGTGCAGCGCCAGGTTCAGATGGTGGAATGTCTGAGAGTGGCTTTGTAAACAGGTCTCTGTTTGAAACCTACTTAACTGGACATTTTGCAAAGCATGTAGGTCTAATTAAAGGTGCCAATAAACCTCCAACTCTGGTCATGTATGATGGCCACAAGTCACATGTGTCACTAACACTTACTAACTGGGCAAAGGACCACTCAGTTATTTTATTTGTTCTGCCTCCGCATTCCAGCCATCTAACCCAACCACTTGATATAGGGGTCTTTGGTCCAATGAAAAAGTACTACAACCGTGAGTGCAAATCATACATGCATGCAAATCCTGGAGTCCACATTACCAGATATGATGTTGCTAGACTCACAGCTGTACCATATGCACGTGCATTTTCACCAGAAAATATAATGAGTGCTTTTAGAAAGGCGGGAATCTATCCATTTGACTCTGAAATGATAAATGAAACACAAACAGCACCTTCATCAATTTATCCAACACAACCTGAAAATGAACAAGAAGCTAGAATTGACACTCCTATAATCAACGAGAATCAACAATTACCACCAAGTCAAAGCCGGAAGACCAGTAGTTTTTTTGAAAGTAGAAAGATCACTGTAGCTGTCCAGAAACCTAAGAGGAAATTTGTACCACCATTTAAAGTCCAAGGAAACTTGATGTCAAATGCTAACTTGGACACGTTGAAGGAACAACATGATAAACAATCACTGTCTAAGAAAATAAACAAATCCTGTAAAAATGAAACCAAAAAGGAAAAGAAATCAAAGTCCAATCTTGGAAGCATGTACTCACCAAAACCATCAACATCAGGCATGCCAGGCAAGACAGGTGCTCCAATTAATTTGGATGAATCATCAAGTGATGATGAAGTGGACGATGATCCTTGTTGTGTTTGTGGCAAGTCTTTCCCACCACAGCTAAGAGGAATCCAGTCATTAGTTATTGTGAAGTGGGGACATTGTGATGGGTGCAAACATTGGGTACATTTAATGTATTGTACAGATGTGAGGGTGCTTAGAAGGGGCAGTTCTTTCTATTGCAAGCACTGTCCAGAGGAATAACTTTTTACAGTCACTGTGATTAACAGTTGTTATTTGTTAAAATTTAGTTAACAGTTAAAGTTTTGACATGTTCACTTATCACACTTTAAATGACTTGTTTTCTGATTAAACATTTAGTGGTCTAAACCTACGAGTGTTCGATTAATTCCAAGAATTTTCACATACCGCGAAACGAATGATGACGTCATCAGGACAAGATGGCGGACACCAATGACAATCATACGGATGCATTCCATTGTTTTTTTATATTCCATGGTCATTTTCAGAATTAAATAACAGGGAAAGGTTGGAATAGGAGAAATAAATCAAAACTTTACAGGTAAGTTTCTTTTCGTCTTTACTTCACTGTGATAACTGTTAAGTAACGCGAACCCACAGATGACCAGTATACGTGATAACAGTGGAAACAGGTAAGTTTTTAACTAGGTTTTGAGTTAGTTAATGTGGCAGGTTGTTAAAAAAATGTTTACATTTGGAAATGCAAAATACAGATCTCCATATCTTGCTGTCACTCTGCTACTTGCCGGTCCTATGCCAATTTTATAAGAACCACCTCTGACCTCATTTTATAACATTTGTATAGTAGGCCTAAAGATTGCAAGTTAAGGTCAAATTTGAAATATACAAACAATTGACCTTTGCGCAAAGCTCCAGATTATTTTTCGGCACAAATGTGGTAGTTTAGCTGTTAAGCTTCAAATCTGTATTTGTATTGATCATTTAAATGAATCTTTTGAAGTAGAACCTAATTCTAAATCAGACAGCTTCGGTTGCCCTGTTGGTAAAGCATTATAGTCAGTCAATGATCCGAAGTTAGAATCCTGGTGGTTTCCTGCTTCATAAGACGGCAACTATGGTCAAATCCGTGTCTTCGGTTTTAATTTTCTCTTCTATTGCACTATTGGTAACCGCATGATCAGTTACCCGTCCCCACCCTTTGAAATAAAAAGTTAAGTGAGAGTCACCAGAACCCAATACATTCTTTGGAAGTGTCTGTTGAAAAAGGAAATTCCTCATTATTTATTTTATCACTTCATGATGACTATTGAAAGGACTATCTTGAATACCCCTTATTTTATTGATTGATCAATCAAAGTGGATATAAGATTATATATTCTTTATTTACATTCTTAAGCAGGGCACATCTCAAATAAATTATTAATATTTTAATATTATTTTTCTTATTTGTTCAGCAAAACATGTAACTTCTTGTCTGAAATGAAAACCAGGCAGTATTTTGTACAAATCTTATTTGTTTCATTAGAATTAAGTTTCCCATGCATTGTTTGTAAATAAAAAGACTCATTGATATTGTTAGTTTTATGTTTACCAGTATAATATGTTTATGCAATCTGTGAATAAAGGAATTCCAATAGCTTAAAAATACATACATTTCTACAACAACAAAAAACAAAGTCAACATTTCAAGTAGTATGTATACCAATAGGTAAAATGTGGCTTTCATTTATCATTCTATATAATTATTACAATACATTGGGTGACATTAATCAATAAAAGTGGGTGGGGTAATTCTGCATTAACTGATGCCCTTAACATGGAATAAAATAATAAGATCATAAAATTTTCAACAAATCTTTTTCTCCATTAAAGATGGTGTACTTATCAAACTACTATTAATATTTGTTGTTAAAACACTACAAATGCAATAATTAAATTTGTATGATATTTTGTTCCTTTTTTTAGAATTGCTCATTGATTTAGACATCCAAACTTAAAATGTTTCCATGGTGACCTGTCATTTTTTTTAATTATTATTATTGATCCAAGTCATCATCTCTTACATATTCAAAACTGATATTAGGGGCCTGTGTCCTATGGATGCACATCTAGTTGAAGACTTATTTTGTGATATTACACAAGTTGATAAAAAGTGGGTGGGGTAGTTCTACATTAGCTCATGCTTTTAACACTACATAAAATTTTATGAGCATTAAAATGTTCTACAAATCATTTTCTCTATTAAAGACAGTAAACATAACAAACTACTAATACCATTTATCAGTAAACCATTAAAAAAGTGCAAAATTTAATGTATATGGTATTTTGTTGCTTTTGTTGCATTTTCAGAGAAATCCTCATCAATTAGACAGCCGTATAGAAAAAATGAGCACGGTGACCTATCAATTTCTTCATTTATACTTTTAGTCTAAGTCATGATCTCTTACATACTCAAAACTTAAACAATTATGAATAATCTGGAATGTAAAATTTGGTTGTTTTGTTGGACAATATGCTATTTTTACATATTGTTAAAATGTACTGCCTGAAAATTTTGTCTACCTCTTTGTGAGGATGTTTTTAGATATTTTCAACATTTGAAATGTGAAAATAATTAATTTACATAATAAAATAAACTATTTGGTGACAAAATCAATATGCATCCATTTGATTTGTTGTTTTATATATACCAATTTACAAATTAATTTATGTTACCCCCATTTTTAGCTCGACTATTCGAAGAATAGGGGAGCTATCCTACTCGCCCCGGTGTCGGCGTCGGCGTCGGCGTCCGTTAAACAAATGCGTTAAACAAAAAATGCACTTTGGTCCATCACTTGAAAACTACTTACGATATCAACTTGAAACTTGAAATATATATTCACCATCAAATTCTACATCATTACCAACAACACCCATAACTCTGCTACAAATACTTTTTAAGTTATGCCCCTTTTTTACTTAAATTTTGCGTTAAGCAAAATATGCACTTGGTCCATAACTTGTAAACTACTTGAGATATCAACTTGAAACTTGGAATATATATTCACCATCAAATTCTACATCATTACCAACAAGACCCACAACTCTGCTGTCAATATGTTTCAAGTTATGCCCCTTTATCTTATATTTTGTGTTAAGCAATTTGCCCATAACTTTAATACTACCGGTACTTAAGATATTGCCTTGAAACTTGAAATATATTTTCACTATCAAAATCTACATCATAACCAACAAGACCCATAACCCTGCATCCAATATTTTTTAAATTATGCCCCTTTTTCACTTACATTTTGTGTAAAGCAAAATATACACTTGGGCCTTAACTTCATTATGAATGGAGGGATTTCAAAATAACTTGGCATAAATGTTTACCTTGACAAGGCGGTGTGTCGCGTACAATATCCATGCTTGTAGGTCCAAGGTCAAGGTCACTGTTACTAAAAATAGAATTTTCTTGCAAAATCGTGTCCGCTCTGTAACTTTGTTGTTTTCTATTGGATTTTTTAATAACTTAGTATTATTGTTCACCATATCAAGACGGTGTGTCACGTACATGCCCAGGCCTGTAGGTCCAAGGTAAAGGTCACTGTTACTAAAAATAGAATTCTCTTGTCCGAGCTGTTACTTCGTTATGAATGGAGGGATTTCAAAATAACTTGGCACAAAGGTTCACTATGACAAGGCGGTATGTCCACGCTATACCCATTTCTGTAGATCCAAGGTCAAGGTCACTGTTACTAAAAATAGAATTTTCTTGTCCAGGCTGTAACTTTGTTATGAATGGAGGGATTTCAAAATAACTTTACACAAATGTTAACTATGACAGGGCAGTGTGTCACATACCATGCCTGTAGGTCAAAGGTCAAGGTCACTTTTACTAAAAATAGAATTCTCTTGTCTGGGCTGTTACTTTGTTATGAATGGAGGGATTTCAAAATAACTTTACACAAAGGTTCACTATGACACGGCAGTGTGTCTGCACATACCCAGGCCTGAAGGTCCAAGGTCAAGGTCACTGTTACTAAAAATAGAATTTTCTTGTCTGGGCTATAACTTTATTAAAAATGGAAGGGATTTCAAAATAACTTGACACAAAAGTTAACCATGACAGGGTGGTGTATTGCGTACCATGCCCATGCCTGTAGGTCAAGGTCACTGTTACTAAAAATAGAATTCTCTTGTCAGGGCTGTAACTTCATTAGGAATAGAGTGATTTCAAAATAACTTGACACAAATGTTCATCATGACAATGTGGTGTGTTGCTTACCATGCCCATGCCTGTAGGTCCAATGTCAAGGTCACTGTAACTAAAAATAGAATTTTCTTGTCCGGGCTATAACTTTGTTTTGAATGGAGGGTTTTCAAAATAACTTGGCACAAATGTTCACCATGACAAGGCAGTGTGTTGGGTATATTACCCATGCCAGTATGTCCAAGGTCAAGGTCACAGAAATTATTTCTGTTATTTGAAATGAATTTCTCTCTTACCATTCACTTGTTAATATTTTTGCTGATTGAACATGAATGTATGGCCATAGTTGTTATTGTTTTAATCTTTAAATTGCATTTGTTTCAAATGATTCGAATAGTCGAGCACGCTGTCTCCTCTGACAGCTCTTGTTCATTCTGGTATTTTTGTCTATTTTTTTAAATATAGGTGGTGTGTTTAATATGCAAATATATCAAAAACAAGCACGGTGACCCCCACTTTTTTTTGCATTTTCATGCTTGGTATTGAAATATCTTTCAGCATGCAAATTATGAAAACCTTCTGAATATTTTGAAAAAATGGTCTAAACGAGCATACCTCCTTAAAACATAAAAACGGGGGTTCGGGGGCGGTAGCCCCAGATATAACATAAAACAGGAACACGAAACGAAAGAAACAACTGGATTTGATGTCATATAAGTAAACTTGTTTACTTCCGGTTTGAGGGGTATATAAGCAACTAAAAATAAAAGTAATCTAAAAATAGCAACATTCCAGGAAGAGCTATCTAAAATTAGCAACAATTATAAAAATAGCGGGGATTTCATGACGTCAACAGGGCATTCCATTACATCCGACCCTAAATGTACTCATTGCGCGGTGATAAGGCTAACGGTATTCATTGAAGATTGAAGTTCACTCGTCCCGTAAAGGATATTGAAGCAGTGGAAATAAAGGTGTAAATATTTGGGGATGGAAAACAGTTGGGTTGTTTAAAATGTGTGAAGCGCTATTACTGTTGTTGCGCTGCCATCAGTGACACAGATTTTTTGCTGACTAACTGTTAGCGATATATTTAGTAATTGTTCGCTTTGTGCTGATATAACTACCTTTTTTACACTATATCAAATTTAAAATGTCTTTGTAATTACCCCACGTTCAACCTTCAACCGTCCAAAATCAATTGTGAAATATGATATAATTAATATTTGCCAAGCGACTAAAAGTCTGCATGGCTAATAATTTGATTTCATAATAATACGAATGCTTACCAACAGTGAAATAATACTATGTATTTCGTGTTACAGAAACAAAAACGGTCAGTCTCCTCTATATGAAGCTGCTAGGAAAGGGAACATGGAGTGTGTAAAGTTGCTCATTGAGCACGGAGCTGTTGTTAATAGCAGGTAAGGCCTTTAAAATATTTCATTATTACAGTGATCACGGTATTTACTGGTTTAAATTTATTTGTTGATAGAAGCCCTTAAGTGCAGCATAAAATATAACGCAGAATTTATGTTTAATTAGTATGTTCTTATGATGCCTTGTTACAACAATATATCGTTGTCGTTATAAGGAGATACAATCGATGAGTTCGTACGATAGTCGCGTTCTTTAAAGTTAAAGCACATATAGTTGATTCAAATGATTATAATGCATGATGTATTTTTCTGATATGTACTGCCGCAAATTATTATTTTTGAAAATTGGCAATGTGCCAGTGTTATATTGTAATTCACCTTTACCTTCATATACTATTAGTATACTGACACCAAAGAGAAACTGTGCACCGGGCTTTTACAATATTTGTTATGTATATCATTTTAAATAATATAGTTGAATTTGGTATCTTTGCATTGCATTGAGGAAATATTAAGCTCAAATGACATAAAGCTCAAAAGTAAAATTCACAATTATTGTGTTACTTTTGAGATTTGTGATTTTTAATCCAAGTTTTATTATTTTTCATCAATTCATTTTGTTCTTCAAATTGTTTAATATCGAGTATGGCCACCTCTCCTGCGCAGCACAGGTATAATTCTTAACCTCATTGACCTGACGTAACGATGGTTTACGTTATCTGGAATCGCGTTCCATTCATGAAAAAGGGATCAGTCAAATTGATTTCGTCTTGCCCCATCGCCCAAGCAAATCCCAGAGTTGCTCTATCGGGTTCATGTCTGGAGAACACGCTGGTCATGGTAGCACGTTAACGCATAAACGCGCAAAATCAAATGCAGAACCGAGCCATATGTGGTCTAGCATTGTCATGCATAAGCATACCGGGATTTTAGCGAAGGAAAGCGACAACGTTTGGACGCAGAACTTTATCAATATAGCGTTGGGCAAACAAATTACGACGAATATCTACCAGATCTGTCTTCCTATCACCCATTATCCCGGCCCATATCATGGTGCTACCCCAAAAATATGTCCCGCTCCAATAAAAAATTGTCAGCGAATCTCTCGCCTCGTCGACGGAATACACGAACCATGGCTTTAGCAACGCAGAGATATAAGCAAGTTTTCGTCGCTAGAAATAACTCAGGCCCACTGGGCACGCGTCTAGCGTAAGTGCCGTTGGGCCCATAGACGTCAAATGGTTTGATTTCTCGGGTTGATTATCTGCCATTCATACAGTCTCCAGCACGAATGGAGTTTGCATACACCCGCAAACGGTTCAATAACGTTTGCCTAGAGATACCATTCTCTAATCCCGTGTGTCAAGAGCTACCGAGAGAACCTATGTCTTTATTGAAGACTGTTCAATCTTTTAGCTTTGAACAATATAAAAGGGTTTGTTAACAAGGTGGCGATGCCTTAGACTGTGGTTGATATACCAACTATATAGTAATTTTTCTCAAGCTTCTTTGCTTACATGATTGAAATGAAATGTTTAGCTAT
Organism: Corbicula japonica; assembly: GCA_038501625.1. Lineage (NCBI taxonomy): Eukaryota > Metazoa > Mollusca > Bivalvia > Venerida > Cyrenidae > Corbicula > Corbicula japonica. Next base: position 547,963 of record JAZAYU010000237.1, on the reverse strand, counting down.
GTGATTTACAATGATTTTTATTGAAAACTAATTAGAGTTGATCACAGACGTATTGCTCTCAACAAGTTTCTTTATAAGCCACGACTTTCTATGGACTATCTATCGGGATTATCAATCGAGCAGCTTCAACTCTGTGGACGTAAGCCACTACTATTATGTTGGGACTATGAAGTCCAACTGTATAGAGTTCCAACTCCAATACACTCTATGAATCTTGATAACAGATTGTTCGATCTATGCTGCCTTCTCAGAGAAGCTAGGCTTCATAAGAGACTACGGCAGCAGTCGAAGGAACCGTACACTGTGTATCAGATTCCGCCTTCGTGTTACAACACTACAATTGTACCGTACTAAGTAACCTCTCTGAGGAGCGAGCTCACGGAGAGAACGCGGAAACCTTTCGGTAGCACAAATATTGGCCTCGCTAACTACTTTAAGCCAGCCAGTTGGCCTCGCTAATGTATCTTAAGCCAGCCAGTGTTGTATTACACAACTTCTAGTTGCATTTAAGGTAAGGCCTTCCTAACTGGCACTATTAAGAATCCAACATCTGATTATATTTTCATCAACTGCTTCATACAACTGACTTGTATGCAAAAGTTTAATGATTTTCTCCGAGTAGTTTTTGAGATTTTTAGCTTTTTTTTATTTAAAAAAGTGAGAAAAAAAACGTGAAAGCATCCAAATTCTTTAATCGGTGACAACATTTTTTGTTATTGATAAATTCAACCCTAATTTTTTTTACAGTTTATCCAAAATAGGTTATATTTTACTAAACCAATTTAAGATACACTCAACCAAAGTTCTAATTGGTCATTAATTGTATATGTTTACAATGTATACTAGTTTCGTTTCTTCCCTACGTCCAGAGAGGTTGTAGAAAGAACTGTTTTGTCTTGAAATCAATTATCTAATGTCTTTTTAATATTTGTTGATTGTTTTCTTAAACGAATCGAATACCATTTACTTACACCGCAGGGTCAAAATTAGAACAGTCTTTAATTGAAAGGGAGGTAATTTTAAAATTGGATACTTTGAAAGGGGTTTATTTAAACAAATGTGCTATTGGTTAATCATGTTTTCTGTTTTTTCTACTAATGAGGGGTCCTTTTAAAACAAAATAAGGAATTAAGAGCAAATTTCTGTTTGCTTGACCTTTTAATGCAAGAAATGCATTTTTAGCAAAATTAAGGATAACTCTTGCCAAACTGTTCCAAAGTCAATTATTACAAGTTTCAAGCTTAAATTGAAGATTGTTGTTCGACATATGATCATACATAAAGACTGAATTCGATGTCTTTCTTATAAAAACTTGCAGACAAAAAGTGACCAATTAGAACTTTTGTTGAGTGTATAATATATAAATACAGAATTTATCTTAAAATGACATTTTTCGACCGAATCAATTAAAAAAATGCATATTTTTATATTTCACGAGACTAAATTAATGAAAATTGTGCAAAATCCTGATTGGTGCAATATACAAACATTTACCATGTTTTAACTATACACCTTAAACAAAATTTAAACAAAATTTCAGAGAAGTTTACCGTCCAGTTTTAGAAATTTTCAAATTGATGACTTGAATAAACACTATTCTGATAGCGAAAACCCCTTTAAATAAATCTTAATTATTTTGCTTATTTTAGTTTAAATCATGAGAATTTTATATCTAATGACAGAATTACACAAAAAGAAATATGCCAATTACTTAAGCTCTAGGCTTACAAAAAATTAGCTTCCAGTGGGATTTGAAGCCTGGTCCTCTTGCATGACAGAAATCTACCCTCATTTACTACTATAGTTACCTCCCTTGGATACTCTTCTGGATAAAGGTATTCATTATGAAGGCCTTACCTTAAACAACTTCTTGTTCCAAAAGTTGAAACCGGTCCCTTTATATTTACATTATGTTTGACAATACAAAGGTTACAGGCTACCATACAAATTTGCATAATTTTTTTCCTTTAGACCAAAACGTCTTCAAATCACAAAATTCACTAAGTTAATAACTTTTACAAAATGACATTATCTATGTCAAGTAGAATTGTTAGTGCATCAATCTGTGTGATGAAATCAAATTTACCAAAATCATTACAATTATTATACATGAATTTATGATTTCACATATATATTGTATATACATATATAATAAAACAGACAATTAAAATCATTCCTGACACCGTGCTTGTTGCAGTTTTGAGCCGCTGACGTAAATGCGTCAGCGTCATATAGCGGTCTTGACGTGCCGTCGTAATATGCGGCCTGCCGGCTCGGGCTCGGTCTTTTATGCTGCCAGTTTGAACGAAACTTTGACGCAATTGTTTTATTGTGTTTCGGAGATTATTTAAACGCGTTGCGACGTCAGCAACGCTGACGCCAGATGCAAGCAGTAGGAGTGCTTGAATTATCTCGTTTTCTCTAGGTCAAGGCATCTTGTAAGCGAGTCAGATTCAAAATTCAAAGTGATTTTAATACTGTGTAAATGTTCGGTCAATCGGTCAATAAAATTATAACTTGAAAATCATGCTGCACAGGACGTACGTTCAAAATGTTGCGTAACGCCATTCTTTCAATATGACGGACATGCGAAGTGTAAATGCACTCCTGGGTGTATATGTACGTGTAAGTTTTACAGACCTTGCCTGAGTTCATACAGAAATATTACATAATAAAAATGCAGTTTCTTTTTGGTGTCAGTATAAGTTCAAATAAAGAATAAACGTATTTTGCAGTTATTATAAGTGGATAGGTATTTACTCCCTTTTCGCCATGTCTTCAAAGAATTATCATTAATTTTGATATTTACTTCCCTGTGCGATAAAACATTTAATAAACTGCTTTTAGTTGATTGAAAAGAAAACAAATACATTCGATTTACCAACTCATTTTATTTCTCTGACAACATAAACTTGAACAAGTCTGTCTATTGATAAAACATTTTGTCATTTTGTCCATTTGTCTCTTTACCTGTTCTGTCCGTCCGTCCGCCCGCCCGAAACTCGCCCGCCCTCCGCCTGCCTGTCTGCTTGTTTAATGTTACATCTGACCACTGGTAAAGTGCTCTTAATTTCCGTCTTGAATTTATAATATTATCTCTAAACTAACAATCATGTGATAGACACTTCAATATTTGCATTAGATTTAGCAAATTCCAAAACAAGTTTATAAAACACATTGGTTTATAGCGAAATTAACATAATTTAAATTACACAATAATTTAAAAGTTAGGCACGTCAAGTTTTCATAGTATGGATAAATATACAATGATCATCGTGATAATATATTTCAATTTTCTAGAAAAATATGATAATAAAACAAATTTCAAAAATATTGCACTACATTTGCGTCTTTTCGACAGAGTCCAACATAACTGATATTTGGAACTGCTAACTCTCTGATGTGTTCAAGCAAATTATATTTCATCTTACACTATTTTTGTTCGGCTGTAATTACATAAATCACATCAGAATCCATACGAACACAAACATAACTTTTGTGTTGAATAACAACGTATGATGTGACATTTTCAGAATACATGCTCTTAACAAAATATATCTTTGAGTGTGTGTTATAAAATATCTCTATGTCTTATACTGTTGCAAGGGAGCGACAAAGGTTCTCAACTTGGGTATAAGTAAGTCATTTCATCGAATAATGTTTTGAAATATCAGGTCACATAAATTTTTCAAAAGGCTTTTAATCTTTTGCTCCAATATGCCAGTAGGAACATAATATTATGCATTTTGTGCAAGAAATTAATGTTTGCACAGTGGTTCCTATAATCATTCGATGCATTATTTATTATGTTCCCCCTAAGAAATTCGGGGGAGCATATAGTCGCTGGTTTGTGCTTCCGTCCGTCCGTCAGTCCGTCCGTCAGTACGTCCCGCATTCGTGTCCGGCCCATAACTTTGTTATTTGAAGTCGGAATTTTAAATTATTTCAGAGAAATGTTCACCATATTGAGACGACGTGTCGCGCGCAACATTTGGGTCGCTACCTTGAAGGTCAAGGTCACAGCATGACCATGTAGCAAAATCGTGTCCAGCCCATAACTTTTTTATTTGAAGTCGGATTTTAAAACTTTTTCACAGAAATGATCGCCGTAATGGGACGACGTGTCGCGTTCAACATTTGGGTCGCTACCTTGAAGGTCAAGCTCACAGCATGACCTTGCAGCAAAATCGTGTCCGGCCCATAACGTTGTTTTACTTGAAGTCGGATTTTAAAATTATTTCTCAGAAATGATCACCATAATGGGACGACGTGTCGCGTGCAACATTTGGGTCGCTACCTTGAAGGTCAAGGTCATAGCATGACCTTGCATCAAAATCGTGTCAGGCCCATAACTTTTTTATTTGATGTCGGATTTTAAAATTATTTCACTGAAATGATCATCATAATGAGACGACGTGTCGCATGCAACATTGGGATCACTACCTTGAAGGTCAAGGTCACAGCATGACCTTGCAGCAAAGTCGTATCCGGCGCATAACTTCTTTATTTGAAGTCGGATTCTAAAATTATGTTACAGAAATGATCACAAAAACGAGACGACCTGTCACATGCAACACTCGGATCGCTACCGAAGGTCAAGCTCACAGCATGACCTTGCAGCAAAATCATGTCCGGCCCATTACTTTCTTATTTTAAGTCGGGTTTTAAATTATTACACAGAAATGATCACCATAATGAGACGACGAGTAGCGTGCAACATTGGGTTTGCTACATTGAAGGTCAAGGTCAAAGCATGATCTTGCAGCAAAATCGTGTTCTGTCTATAATATGTTATTTATAGTTGGATTTAAAATTATTTCACAGAAATGATCACCATTTCGAGGCGTCATGTCCCATAACATTTGGGTCGCTTCCTTGAAGATCAAGGTCACAGCATGACCTTGAAGATATATCATGTCTGGTCCATAACTCTTGTTATATATAGTTTGATTTTAAAATTGTCTGATTTTATAGCACTAAACTGTTTTCAAAATTCACCCTAAAAGTCTTATCCTAATCATCAGCTAACATAGATTACATGATAATTCTAAAACACAGGATGATAATTATAAGGACCGATTATATTGCTTTTGAAACAGTTACAACGGCGGTTACCCCTCGGATTCTTAACTTCGTTAATTAAGTTTAGTGTCTTACCTTTTTAAATTGATCATAAATGACATAAACGCATTTTCTCATTTCCTTTCTGATTCTGGCTCTCCGAGACGATGTGTTTTTATTGTGGCTACACTTATGTGTTATTTTATTCGTGTTACAGTGACATTCAAGGTTGGTCTCCTCTGCATACAGCTGCCTTTAACAGGAACATAGAGTGTCTGAAGTTGCTTATTGAGCACGGAGCTGGTGTTAATAGCAAGTAAGGCCTTTATTGCAGTGTTATAGTGATCACTCTATACACAGGTTTAACTTTATTTGTTGATAGCAGCCTAACAGTCACACATAAAATAGAACGCATGGTTTAATGGGCTATTGGTAAACCAATATAATCTTTTAATAAAGAGATACAGTCGACGAGTTCAAATAACAGCCGTGTTCTAAACGTATCTATATGAGATACACCTTTATCTTTTATTATTATAATAGTAACTTTTAGTTTTGTCTTCATTGCATTATAATATAATTTAACTGCACTGTGCAACAATATAAGCATGTTTAGCTTAACATATTTAATAAACCATGTATTTGGTCCTAACAACATTAAGTTGTCCTCTCTCTCTCTCTCTCTCTCTCTCTCTCTCTCTCTCTCTCTCTCTCTCTCTCTCTCTCTCTCTCTCTAAGTAAGTAAATGATTTATTATAGTGACATGTGCATAAAATAATATAATGGCATTAAATAAATATAAAGATTACAAAAGCATCCGACCCAATGGGTCTATATGTCACCTTAACAATAAGTAATTGAAAAACACACGATATCTACGAAATGAAATATGAAAAACAATTAACCTACCATGGCAAGTACATTTTTTGTTTTGAATCAATTCTGACATTCAAATAACTTTTAAGTAAGTATAATGTTATACTGAATACATGCTAAATTGTTTATTGAAACCGTTATAAGTAAGTTATTGGTCTTCTGAGTAAGAATGCTTTGACAATAAACTTAGCGGTCTTCCTTTGAAACGTATTTAATACAAACGATAATCTTTCATCTAACGGTATATTTAAAACCAGGTGGGTATCGAACGTTGATTGTCTTATTTCATTGTACAAGTAACAGTCTAATAGAAAGTGACTCTCATTTTCTACCAATGGCGTAGGACAGAAATTGCAGTCTTTGGTTTAATTCTTTACCAGTAAAGCGGCCAGTTTCTACGCGAAGAGGCAGTAACTATGTGGAAATACTTAGTATTACGTAAACATTAAAGATTCTTGTCTAGATTATTTACAGCCAAAACAAAAAAATATAACAAGAATAAAATTCAAACGATTAACAATTTTGTTATCAGACTGAAAAAACTTTCGATTTCCTCTTGACTCTCCAGATAGAATTGAAAATGATATAAGTCGAGATGAGATTGTAGAAAATTGCACATCAAAATGAATATTAAGCAAATTTCTGTGAAGTTAGGATCAACCTTCATTTGCAAGATTTTGAAATAAACATTTACTTAAATAAAATAGCTGCACATTTACTTCAACGAACAGCATATCCTCGTTTGGGATGTATCAACATTGTACTGTTTATTGATGTAAAATATTTCCATTACTGTATATGAGCAGGCTCAATTAAACCGTGTCTGCAATATTTTCATATTTGTCGTGTTTGGTGGCTAGCTCAGTTTATTGCGTCGCAGGAATTGCATGGCTAAGCGCTATTGCCGTGACGGTGAAGGTTTGCTCCCAGCTAGAGGCACTATCATTAGAAATTCACAGTAGCTCTATTTGTGCAGTGTGGCGGCCGTAAAAAGTCTCCCCGTACATATAGTCAGTACTATTATCAGTAAAATAACCCATTACCGATGTCATGCAGTGATGGTTACGTATATCAGGGCCACATGTATCCGATAAAAAATAACATAAAACTCCTATTACATTAATGATGCTAGAGATGCAAACATCTTAAACAATTTGATAACCAATAAGTTTATCTTGTAATTTTCGTTAGCTTAAAAAACGAAGAAAGAAAAAATACGGTTGTGTAAAATTAGGCGGTGTAAATTGTTCTTTCTTTATTTAAAAGGGAAGTACCGGGTAAATTGCAAAACAGGATTTTAAAGTATCAGTATCTTATTTCTTTTCATCAGTGGACTTACAAGATTGTGTTTTTCATTCTGTATATGCCATAAGCTTTAATGCTTTTAAATGTGACAGTCAAATAATCTGTTTAAGACTTTTATGTTAAAAATTATCCATCTCATCGTTATTAAGAAAGAGGAGATAATCTTGAACGTTTTGAAAACATTAAAATATTTTTCCGCTATATCAAATGTCCGGATATTTGCAAATACCACAAATGAAGGATAACATATAGCACTTCTAAACATAATTTTTGAATGAACATGGTAAGTTTTCATTCAAGCTCAGTAAATATTTATTTTCCATTTTCTCTTTCAATCTAGGCAGTGTCCTATAACACCTTTAACTTTTTTTAAATGTATCAATAAACACGTTATATCCTGGCAGGGTTTACATGTAGCATCCTCATAGACCACCTTCAAATTAGGTTTTCCAATATCTAGTATTTGGCTTTACCATATACATGTATAATGATCTTTATTTAATCGAAGTGTCATAAGATGTGATTGACCGAACATTTGGACTTAATCAGAATATATTTACATTTATAAGATTTCAAATACATATGTTCTTACATTGGAAACAATCCAGCAGTCATGAACTAACCATTCTCTAAAGAGGTAATCATATTTTCTCTTAATAAAACAATTAATCAAATGATGATAATCACCAGGTTAAAATGTCCGATAATTATTACATGTACTAAGCGTTTAAAGCCCTATCTTTATCCGTGATTGTTGTTGTGGTTATCAATGCCAGAAAAATAGCATGTTCTCAGAAAAGTATCGTAAATGTTATTAACGTCTACTGAATGTGAGACTCCTGTATTGCAAAACGTGCAACGAGCATCTATAGTGCGTCTACCATATATCATGCTTCTTCATTGCGCTCAGCTATCGTCTTTAGTGCGTGGACTGAGCGTCCGTCCATCGTTTACCGTTTGTCACCTGTACGTTCACAGTTGCAGTACCTTATTTGCTGTTAATTAGACTTGCCGTATGTTTAATACTTGTAAAAATAAATTAAAGTAGTGTACAATAGTGTCATGTACTTTTCTTCGTGCAGTTTGCGTCTATAGTACGATTATCATCAACCGTGCTATTATCTTAAATATGTATATCGTCCATCGTGCATGCATCGTGCATCCGTTAATAATTAAGAAAAATCATCAAGAAACACGTGATTTGTAGCTCGATTTTCCGGTTTTGTTTTGCAAACCATGTGTCATGTAGTATAGGATAGACAATGAGTGGAGTGATCTATTTTTCATAGGTCTCTCCACGAGGTTTCTATCCGACTAAGACCACACGACTGCAAAACCCCGAAATTCTCGTGCACAAAGCAATGAATCGCCCAAACATTACAAACTCATTGCATTCACAATTCGTATATAAAAGGAGTCGCATGTTAAACTTAGTTTAACGCAACTTGTGATTTAACCGATGTCACTGTAACCCAGCTTCGAATTACCAACTGAAGACTTTTTGGAGTCTATACCGAGTAAAAGATTTAACAACGTAGAAGAATTCACTGACGAACAATTGCAATAACGCAGGATTGAAAGAATTCCGGTCAGTCATTTAATGATATTAAAAACATGAGTAGTTTTAAAGTTATGTTTTGTCATTCATAAAAAATCAAATGTTTGTGAGTTAAAAGAATTAGTTTGCCATTTCAACAATCAATTTCAAATTTCGTAAGATAACAATAGCAAAAACATAAAAAACAACAACAACTATAACACAAAATTAAAACTTAAAACGTGTTAATATTAAATACTAGTATTGCAATCTTGTGACCATGTATTAAGGGTCCGCTACACCACCCTTGCAAGTTCATCGATAAAAAAAAGAAAATAATCAACATTCATAACGGCAAAATGCCTTTTAATGAAACTTTGCACAAATGAATGTTACTTAATATGTATGTTTATTTTGCATATGACAAGGCACGTTAAAACGGCAAGGAAAATAGCGGGATCTCAAAATTCCTTAAACATTTTTTGCAGAAATTCACAAACACTAAACAACACAAAACTTCATTTTAAATGCACACATAATGTAATGTGATACTGACAACAATATCTTGTGTCCTCGCGACTTACATGTATAAACTATATGAGATATTAGTAAAAGTGTTTGACCTTCATTTTCCTGGTACTTTCCAGGTCCCGTAAATGGGTGATCAAACCCTGATATCTCTTTTCGTAGTGGAAAGTTCTTTACTAGGTATACATCATTTTTGTCATTTTTCAGTATCATTACATTTTATGTGAGAATTAAAAATAATGTTTTGTATTGCTTCGTTTTTGTGAATTCATGCAAATACAAAATTATGGAATCTTTAGGACTAGCCGTTTTTCTTTACTGTTCTAACTGTGCTTTATATATGTAAAATGAAATATACTAGTAACGATAATTTGGGTAAGGTTTCATTGAACGGTATTTTGCCGTTATTGAGATTTTGATAATTTTCTTTCTTTTATCGATAAACGTGCAAGGAGGAGTGAAGTGGACCCTTAAAAATGTAACCAAATACACGTTGTAAATCTATTTACTTTGTTTGCTTGATCGTCTGCTTCGTACTCTTACAATTATCACAAAAATGTATCGATAGCTCTGTATGACACTAAGATATCGCTCTCCACTTATAATTATGAGATAGTAAACGAGAAGCACGTGATTCAAGAACCTTCGTAGACAACGCCAAAGAGTTGTCTACGGGATTTAGACAACGGTAATACTGGCCACTGATTGGTCAGTGGACGGTAGCTGTGGTCTAAATATATGTAGAACACGAAATCCCTATCGGGTTTGAAACGCGTGTAAATGACCAATTGTGTCATCAGCCAATAGAAGTATTAAATTGAATTTACAGATACAACATAAACAAACGAGAAGTAAAGCTGGTGTTGACAAATGTCTTTTTCAACAAATGTGCTAATTTTATGTTTGCTAAATGACAAAATTCTCCGAGGGAAACATTTCTCTTCTAGTTTGTTTTAGATAATTGGGAACATTTTATTTCTACGGACACAACACTTTTTAGTTAGTTAGCAAATATATATCACTTTACTTACAAGCTATTTTTACAGGTGTTTTGCCCGGATAGTTATAGTAAATTTCTTCGTAAAATGTTTGAAAATTTATAATAACAGTGTTTCTCTTACAATTCTAAAACTTTGAGAACGATACCGGTAATTATTAGTTCAATTTTTGTATTCGACTGGTCTGATGTTGCTAAACACTTGTGAACTCTATGTATTTATGAAGGCATTCATCGGCATGTACAAAAATAAAGATGAACCTTTAATTTGAATTTCGATGTAGGCAACGGACAAGGAACCATTCTGGATTCTTTTCACCTGTAATTATCCGAGTCGCGATTTAGCTAACTTAGCATATTGTCTAATTGTGACTTATAAATAAACAGTGGATACACTTCCATTAATTTAAAATCGAAATATCAGCGATCTTAATTGGTTTTCATGTTGTAAATTGGTTGTATAGACCAGATCACAGACCCGAAACAATTAAAGTAGGCCAACATTGCATTCTCTTTACTATTCTTGCAGATATTTGTTAGTTGACGGCAAATAACCAATTCATTAAAATTGTAAATAATGTGGTTTTCATCGTTGACCGATTGATTGTAGTTTGGAACATCCGTTTAACATTAGTTTGCAATAAATATTTGTTTTTTTTCATCACATAAACTTTGAATTGTTTGCTGATAGGCCAAACTTCTTATTATGTGCGTATCTTTTCTTCTCTTGTTTGACTGTGTGGGGAGGCTGTGTCAACTTGGTGTGGTCATTCTTTATATGCACTGTTCACTTGTCAATGATATGATATTTACTTACTATGCGATGTTTTGTTAAATGCTGTGATAATATCATACTGGTTTTCGTAATAATATAAAACAGATAAAAGGGTTGTACTATACGGATGCCTACAATATTTTAGAAAGTAGACGTAAAGAATCAAACAGCAATACTATTTAGCAAAGTGAGAGTTTATCGATCCTGATCTAAAGTTTATAACGTATAGTTCACAAACAAAAACAACGGTAAAAGGATGACAGTATTCCTTAAATTTTTAAAGCTAATCAAGTATTATTTTCTCTCTCAAGCTTTTAGAAGGAGAATGATTACTTGTTTCTAATTCGATAACAAGGAAGTGAAGTGTAGACAAATCAGGTAGACTAAACATATTTGGGTCTATTTATGTTCAAAATGTCATCTAATTTTAATGGACTAAAAGATTGTGTCTGTGGTTTTAATAATATTTAGGTAATTAGCTTTAAAAGTATTGTTTGGTACCTGTGAACCTTAACTTTAAGAGCGTGAAGAGTTAAGTTATTGTAGCCCTACAGGAAATAGAGTTTCTTTTTATATGGTGTGTTTTGCATCGTTATATGTCACCGGTATATCGGTTTATCTGTAAAAGCCTGTATACAAGCAGGTGCAAATACAAGTTTATTATTAATTTCAAAGTATCGATTTCTTATTTTAAATGACCTAAGTTTAAGCGAGATTGCGGTTAATATGTGATTGTCAATAAATTTGAAGATGATTCTCTCAAATATAATTTTCATTCCTAAGCAAAAAGGTTAATCCAGAAGCCTAAACACATGTTTCAATAATTGTGTTTATGTTTTTTAACGTATAATTGATAAAAAATCAGTCATATGTTTTTACGCCACATCTATTTTTCTTTAACTGTAATGTTTAACTTTTTTATTTGATCTTTCAGATCAAACAAAGGAAGCACCGCTTTGCATGTTGCCGCACAGCAGAATTCTATACACTGTTTAGAGAAACTAATAGCATCTGGAGCAGATATCAATTCAAGGTATAGAATAATATCTATCTGTTACAAATGTAGTACTTGGACTGCAGTATTATTTGTAATATCCTACTTATTATAATAGTTGATATTATTATAATTTATTATCTGTGTCAAAAACTCATTATAATCGTCATTAGCATTTGCTGTTTCAAAGCTAGGAATATGTTACATGTCGTCACTCTTAATCATTGTCAAAAGTTCGAGGCGGGCTTTGCTTAACTTGATATTCCGTTAACTATTTAGGAAAACAAGTTATATTCTTAACTATACTTAAGAAAAAAAGAAACTGTGCCTACTTTATTCCCTGTTTTAGAGGGTTGACGGTAATTTTAGCTTTTCACTTCCGCTTTTGAAAACTACTGCGTGTTTGCCTATCCCGGGTTCATTTCCACTTTTTGTTATACAGTCACACGTACTCTTTATCACTGACACAAAAACACAAAATTGTTTACATTTTTTTATGAAAACGGATATGCCATGGCTATTTGAAAATGACAGAAATCAGGCTGTGGGTATGCTTAGAGCTGGCACGTCTTTAAATGACGTAGCTCTTCATTTTGTATGGACTAGGCAAACAATTCATAACCTGAAACTCGGTATGCAACTACTGGGTCAGTAACGGATGGGCCGAGATTAGGTAGGCTCCGATAGACGACGCTTCATTACGTAAACAATTGCGTGATCGCTTTATCCCAGCAATTGTAACTGCAAGACGACTGGGGAACTCGGCTCAGACGATACGTAATTGTCTTGGACAATTATTAAAAAGCATTTTAGTTAAAGCTTGAAACGCTTTTAAATATTTAAAGAAAAGAAAATCATTATTAGATTGTTTCTTTCTCGTTGTTTTAAATGAGTTCGTATACTTTAAAAAAAATATATCGGACATGTTCTATACAATGAGTTATAATTTGTCAGCCATAAAATTAAATTGCTTAGTAGTACTTGATTTATTCATTTGTTAACAATTAGGAAGGTCACCAAGGAGTCATTTATAGGCTCATTTCAGTGAAAGCTCTAAATCGTAAATAGATGATGATGATTTACTCCAGGAATTTTAATATATAACTTTGTCACAAACCATCGCAATATTAGACTTCAGTGCTTTTATCAGTTACGTCTTTTGAAGGTCGTTGAGCTCGATACCTATGTACTATGTCAACTGTACTTCTAAAATTGCCTTTGTTTAAATATTTCGGCCAGTTTATATAGACAAGTGGTTTCAATATTCGAGCCAATATAGATTCGAATATTGTTCAATCATCCCAAGGATATACTTCCTGCTTTTTAAATTTTGACTTCGGCGTTGTATGTGATATGCAGGATTTATATTCTCAGATCCCTTATCAAAATTCTATTTTGTTTAGTTCCACCTATTGTTATCTCGTTTAGGGGAAACCATTCTTTTATCTGGAGACACCGCAGAACATGGAATGGTATTAATCTGAAAATACCATATACTAAAGGTTCCATCTTCACCGCCATATGCATACCATCGATTGGGGTGGATCAAAAATAATTTTCAATAATATTGATGTTAATATTGAGTTGCGCTCAACCAGGGGCTAGGCGGCCTGGGCAGTAATAGGTATTTAAATTGCTTCCCATGAACCGGCTCAATCAAACCGAGCCTGCGGTATTTTAACATTTGTCGTGTTCGGTGACATTCATAGTTCTATTTTCATTATAATAATACATAAATTAAAATAAAGGAATTATATTGTTACTTTGCGAACAAGAGTACTTTGTCGCAACATTATTTATAATAATGCGTTGCTTGATAAATCCTTTTGGTTGTTTCCCTGCGCAAATCTAACACCTCACAAAGTTTGAGGTTTTCACGACTGTATTGATCATGTTAGGTAAGGCGTCATTCAGCTGTTTGCACATTGTCATTTTATGCAATATACGTGGTCATTTTGTTGGCATATTTCGATGTGTATGAAGCAACACAAGTTATTTTTAACCCTAGATTAAATTGATACTCTCATATCTGCCCACATTATTTCTTAAGACGTTTTACGAAATCTGAAAGGTTATAGAGCGATCAAAGCTTATTTACAGACGGATCGGATAATGTGTTTTCCTGTTTTCTAAAATACAGTACATTTTAAAGAAAAAAAGAAATTAAAACGCCCATCCACATTATTTTCGACCAAACTCGTACTCAATATCTGTTCCGCATTCACACAATGCCCTGGACACGATGCGCCGATGCGCCGGGCATTTTGTGATTGGTTGTTGTGTTCCCACGTCAGCTCTCTGAAGTCAGTCTAACGTCCCTTCATTTAACATTTTAAAATTTAATACAGTAGTACAGTTATTTACCTCGTAATTTGATAATTGTGCAATGAATAATTACAATGATGCTAGAATTTTACATTTGCCTTGCGGTTAAAGCGGTTTACGTGCTGCAAATGACTCAACAAAACAAAAAAACAAACGAAGCTTGAACCAAAAAAGTCTGATTAATGTATTGATAAATGTCTCTTTAACTGAATAAAAATGCATCCCTCACGCATAAGGCTGGTATTGCATTGTTCCGCGAACGTGGTCCGCCTACGTGTCCGTGGTCACATCCGCTAAATATAATTTCCGTGAAGTGTTATTCCATACTTCTGTCATTCTATACGCGTGAAAGCTAAGTAAGTTCTCTTTTCAAATCTTTGAGCTTCGTCAAATGTATCTGTCTTAAGATACAATAATCACTGACTTTAGGCCCGGTCACACAGAGCTCCGCGTCTAAATCACGTACAAAAAGTCATGAAAATGTAGTGGACGTGGTCGTAAGTGGTAATTTTTGGTCAATTTTGGCTTGGCCGTGCTTTGAACGTGGTCTGGCTGTCAGCGGCTGTTCCACTGCTGAAACACTGCCTAAGCACGGCTTACCACTTCCAGCCACGTGTAAGGTTAAAAATAGGTTCGCGCGTGTTTAAACGTGGGAAAAAAAGCGTGTAGGTCCGTAGTCCGAACGCATCGTCACCTACCAGGAAGTAAGGTACATCCTGTGTGTCACCTGGCAGAGGATCTGGCTCTGGGAAGCCTGCGATGTCATTGTTCTGCAGACCCTCCTTGAACTCACTTTCATTGTAGATGTGGGCATCAGAGGAGGACCCCTTGCCGCTTACGTCTATCCACAGGAACTTGTAGTCAGAAGACACAACTGCTAGGAGGATAACACTGAAGAAGCCTTTATAGTTGAAGTAGTCGGACCCAGTGTTGGCAGGAGCTTTACACGCAATATGCTTCCCATCTATAGCCCCAATCACATGCGGAAAATTCCATCTGTGGTACCAATCATCAGCTAACTGGCGCCACTGGGCCTCACTGTCTGGCGGCGAGAGCATCTCATGAGCATACTCGTGGACGATGGCCTCACAGACTTCACGCACCACCAGACTTATGGTGTTGTGGGGGACCCTCCAGGCATATTGCATCTCACGGTACTTGGAGCCAGAAGCAAGGTGCCTCAGGGTCATAGCAACCTTGAGTCCTGGTGCAAGGGGTGCTCTCCAGTTGGAGGTCTCTTTGGTAAGGGCTGGTGTCAGTCTCTGCACAATTTCATCGTACATCGCAGGAGGCATCCTCATAAAGTTCTGAAAGGCTCTTGGATCTTCGTTACGCAACTCGACCATAAGACGGTCGTAAAGCCCCAGCTGAGGTCTCCTCGCAATCCAGTCACGCACCCAGATGTTCCGCACCACCCTCCTCCTCCTCCTCCTCCTTCTTCTTCTTCTCTCAGCAAGGATATGTTGGGCCTGTATCAGTTGGTTCTGTTGGTGCTGAAGCATAAAGATGAGGGCATCACGACGTTGAGGGTTCATTTTCACCCCTTGACATCTAGACTGCAAGTGCTGAGGTCTCAGAAAATTGCGGTATTTATATGCCGCAAATCAGAAGTGATACAGAAGTGATTAGGCAGTGAACAATCGTATTTAGCACTTGTTCCAGACGTCGTTTAAACGGGCTTAGGTAGTGCTATGTACGCTGAAAAATCCACTTGTCAGTGATAAGCCGCAAAACACACGCTATTTCCCATGATACCAACGCGTAACACCCGTCCGATGACCGTGCTCTGCCAGTGACAGACCGCTAAACTTTCGCGTCTCACTGCGTCTCCCCAAGTTTTAATCACTGCCGGAACACGGATTATCACGTGTGTTTCACGTGTGTTGCACGTCTTTACCACGTGTGTCGCCCGTGGTTGTCCGCGGGCTAAAATTTTGAGCAGTTCAAAACTTTTTGCCGCGTCCGACGCCGTTTCGAATTCTCCCCGCGTCCTGCCACGTCCATAAATCGACTTTAGCTCGTCTTAAACTCGACACCAAGGCGAACAACATTGTCTGCTTCACGGGAGACCACTTTTTGACGGGTTTTTGCCGTGATTAAGCCGTAAATCGCTGTGTGACCGGGCCTTAATATTAAAAGGTGTGGTTGCCAATCAAACTGTAGATAAAAATGAAACGGCATGACCATGGATGGTGGATACGGGAAATGTATAGACCGCGGGAACAATATGGAATATTCTCAGACCGTGTTAGCAATATACGCTGTCTATATAATTTAAATTCGTTTATTCATGAAAGTTACTGTACAAGTTTAATGAAAATGTTTTGTTAGATATTAAGCAGTCTTGGCTATATATTCCAATTAGGCATATATTAATTTGAGTTATAATTACGAAAAGTACATGTATGTATTGAAAATAGTAACGAAACACTTCACTAAACAACTGAACAGATGTGCATCTAATACAAAATGTATATCTTGACAAAATTAATATTATACCTCGCTACAATACAATCTCTCACGAAATAGCCTTTCTTTATACAATGATAAAACATTATTTTATATCCACTACACAGTACATATTTTAGACGAAACTATTTTACTAAACGCAGTTATGTTTTTTGGGGGAACTTCTGTTGGCTGGTTTGTTGTTGTCTTTGAAGAAAAATGTTGAAAACAAGTACATGTATGAACATGTATTTTTAAACTTTAATTTCAAATAAATTTAGGTTTTCAAATCAAAGTTGTTTGCTTGTGTCCATTCGGATCTGTTGCATCCTGGTTCTGTGGTATATCACTGTTGTTGAATAATGAAGCTAGACTGCTTTTTTATTAAACTCTTCAGGACAAATGAAGGGGCTACCCCTTTGTACTATGCCGTTGCGAATGGTTCAATCAAATATGCCGAAACACTGATAGCCAATGGAGCTGAAGAAAACTCCAGGTATAACTTGACAGTATTGGCTTGATCCTCGCTACCTTTTACGCCAGATTTATGCAAATAAAATCCTTACTTTTGATCTAGAAACTTTCCTGCTTGTTCAGTCTGAAACACAACTTCTATAACACATTCCTTAAAATGTGTGCTACTTCAGTAATATTAACTGCAAGTTCATTTGTGATATGATCGTCAAAGGTCTGAGCCCAATTTTCTTTGAATATTCTATTTTGAAATTTGTGTTTTTAATTGTTTGTATAATTTCATTGCGCTTACAAAATAATTTGTAACTAATAACCTGTGAGTGGGCAAGTGTGAGGTTAGTGCAAACCAGAACCTGGTTTAAACCCGCCAGTGGCAATATGTTTTGCCACTGACCATTCCAAGGCGGTAACCCCAACGGTTCTATTTTTCGTTAACTGTCTGTGACGTCTTATTTGAATTGACATACTTATAACAAGCATGCTCTCTCTCTCTCTCTCTCTCTCTCTCTCTCTCTCTCTCTCTCTCTCTCTCTTTCTCTCTCTCTCTCTCTCTCTCTCTCTCTCTCGTATTTACGCCATGGTAAAAAATACAGAAAATACAAAAATTTATTAATAAAAACAAAACTCCTTGCCAAAAGTTAGTCTTCCATATGATCAGTCATTATCGACTGAGCGGTCTGAATAACAGAAATAAATGATACTTTTTAAATATTCTTATCGATTATTTTATGAACGGTTCTTAAAAGTACTTAAATAACTTTGATGATTGTGTGAAGTTCTTGATTTATATCAATTTTTCCAATTCGATTCCAAATGTGTAAAGGTTAATTATTGGGAACTCAGATAATCAAGTGACAGTATTTTAAATCTTATAGCAGTCTTCACAAAACTAAATTTCGGAATTATAGCAAAATCATAAGCCATGATATAATAGTTAAGGATGGAATTGTAATTTAATCGCGATCACTAAACATGTTTTAGCATTTAACTTCATCTGTCGTCTGGATGTGGGCATTCTACATGTATGGTGGCATATTTCTGCCATACGTTATCTAGGTAGCGAAACTTCGTGATAAAATTGCATTCTGACTGTCATAAAAATCTTCAACTTCACGGAAAAAAATATCTCTAGAGATACATGGTTGCATTGTCCAGTGTCCAACGCTGCCTTTTATTACTAGATAAATATTTTAAACTTTAATTCAACGTTATTCTAAATACATATAACACAACGTTTTCTTGATATTATTTTTATCACGATGTTTTGCAAACTAGCTAAAAATAAGCTGAAAAGCTTAGAATAATTATTGTAATAGCAAATATATGCATTTCCTGAAAGTTTAAAGCATTGTCGCAAAATTGAGCGCTATTTGTTTCATGAACAAACTATATATTAACTAGAAAAATGTTAAGATTTCCTGAAAAATGTAGCTACCTAGCCATCCAGCGGCAGAAATATATTATATTTTGATGCATGTTTCACATTTTACATTAGATTGTCTAGTTGTATAAAACTGAAACTGGTTTCAGTGCGGAGCATAATTCCTCACTGATGTTAATGAAATGAACGAGGATTTTTAATTAAAGATTTACCTTTGAAGAAGCCTTTCAGTTAAATAGTTTTTTTTGTGTGTGGGAAATAATTATTTTATAGTACCATGTTTTAAATGTTAGATTTTTAGAGTTGTTAATCTGTTGATGTTTTTTCTTCAAATATTCGAAATGCACTTGTTTACAAAAATACCCATCTATAAGTAAAGTAATTATCCGACCATGTATTTGACAGTAAAACAGTTAATACAGATTAATGGATATTGCAACCTGCGGATTAGAAGCTATATGCTCGGCATGTTATTTTTTTTTACCTGTTATCTTACATTTGATATGGTGTGTTAACAAATCTTCTCTTTATATTAATCGTGATTGTATTTATATTGAACCGGATGTTAGTTTTTAAAACGATCAAGGCAATTATTGAATTTCTTAATTATTTGCAAGCGAGTATATAGCAGGGACATAGATCATATTCACTCTCATCTAGATTCAAGATAATTATGTTTCAAAATTGTTATGCGGCGAATTCTCGTTTCAGAGTGTTTGTTTATCATAAATTTACTTTGAACCATGTTTTCCAATGCTTTTAGTTTTGTCATTTTATTATTACCAGCTGGATTCCCTGATGAAATAATAATTTCTTACATGCATCATCGCCAGACCTGGATGTTTGACAGGTCTCTTCTACATGTATCTTCTCTGTATGTACTTCGAAGCCTCAACATCTCAAAGAATCATTATAACTGTTGATTTATTACTGTTTATTTAAAAAAAAACATATTGTTTATTTATCAAATGATACTATTATTTTCTATATCTCACAATATCGTTATCGGTCTCTTTGATCTATTTCAGATTAACGCCGTGTGAGTGTGAGATATTGTGAGGACAACATGGACTTTAATATCAGCAAAGAATGGACCACTGTGTGAATTCAGATTGTTTACAGACTTGAAGATTTTAACCAACGTTAGACATTATGCATAAATGAAGCATTTCGAAATGTGTTCTATTCGAAATTAAAGTGAAAAACATTGTTCGTAAGAATATGTAAATTGATATTGTTAAAACCTAAATAACATGGTAAATTATGTAGTTAAATATCAAAACATAATTATGTTAAATATCAATATACTTGTATTATTTTTGTGCATTTTGAAATCCGTTTCGAGAATAGCGTTACAATAATAGACTGGTTCGCTGTTTTCTTTATTTTCAATCGCCTTTTCTTTGTAGAAAGAATTGTATCGGTTATATTTAGTATCTATCTAGTAGCCGAATTCGGTTAAGCTGGGTTGTTGTAAATATTTCTCTACACCGAATTTTGTTAGAGACGGATTGTTCTACGAATCAATAAGCAGACACATGTAACTATTTAGACGAAACAGACTGCGTTTTCTTTCGCGTAGCCGAATTCGGTTAAGAAGGTTTTGTAAATATTTCTTGCCGAATTCGGCTAAAGAAATGTTCTAAGAATCTACAAGCAGATTTTTTAAAACGTATTTAAAGAAAGGATTCGCAATATTTAACCGAGCGGGTACCAATTTGAGCTTCTGGGAAAGCTCAAGTGTAACAAGCGAAAAGCATTATGTCGTGACTGAATTCGGTCAATTTGGGTAATACAGTCTTATCCGCTTGTCTTAGTTCTAAGCAAGCATTCTCAATTGACTGAATTCGGTCTGATGATACAAATTCAACCACAGGTGTTCGTTTTTTCGCAGAGAGTAGTTGTTGAAGAAAGCAGCATACATTTAGTGACTGAATTCAGTCACGGCATGAAATTTGGTTAAAATTTACTTTATTTTGTATTATAGCAGTTGAAAACTTTAATAACAATTTTAGACTGGAATAAATAAAAAAAACCTCAAACAATCCAATACTGAAAATAGTTTACTGACTGAATTCAGTCAATGTGCTAGCTCCTAAATATGTCGCTATATTGGTAAAAGTTTGCCAAAGACATACTATAACATATTAGACTGCGTTTATATATTATGGTTGTAATGGTAGAAAAGTTGACATCTATTGGGCATAAGAGAACAGGGTCAATCTAAAAAACAACGTGTTTTTTTCCAAAACAACAGGTTACGTTGTTTCTTTGTTTTTATATTTGTGAACATGAAGTTTGTTGATTTGCTGCAAAACAATTGTGGAAGAAATCCATAAAGTATGCGCTATGAAGTTGTACACTGCTCCCACGAATTGATTATTTAACATATGGTTTTATTCAATAATCGTCGTTTTTGTAATTTAATATTTAGTTTGCATTTTTCAAGAAAATGCAATTGAAATCTCTTATGCATCCATTCCGAAAAGATACTAAAACATTTCCGATATAAAACATAACGTTTGACAGGTCTTTTGATCTTAAGGAAATTAATAGAAAAAATTCTCAAAATGTTCATTTTGTTCAAACGCTTGATATTTCTGGAAATGATAAAATGTCACATCAATATTTGTGCAAAACTGCTGTCAATACATGAAAAAAACGTCCAATGATTTAAGTGTTGTGTTTGTTGACTCCGATATTCGGGAAAATCAAGAGATCCTTGAATTATATGGGTTTGCCCTTTCGTTAGTTATCTTTGTTATTTTGTTGTTTTTTTATCATTGTATTTTAATTGCTTCTTGCTGGTCTACGTGAAGAGGTCTGTAATGGTGTATATGGCCACTCTTTACCGGTTCCACTTTATTTTTTAGCAGTGTATGTATTGATTGTTATTTGGCATAAATGACGTGTAACTATGTTTTTGCACTACCATTGAATCGTAAATAATGATAATTGTGTCTGCAAGTTGGATAAATGTTTAACATTTTTAATTGTATAAAATAACAAGGAATATTTTGTTGCTTTTTAATGTCCATTGTGTCGATTCATATAAGAAATTTAAGTAATATTTTATAATGCTTTTGCCATAACGACACGTTAATTGTTAATGTTAATGTTATGTAAGGCATGAAGATTCTTGATTTGCAGCGAAACAGCTTCACAGCGATTCACCATATAAATAAAAGCATCGCTTTGTAGTTGTACACTGCTCACAAGAATTAAAGAATTGCTTGATTATTTACCGTATGTTTCTTTTAATAATAACCGTTTTGTATGGTTTGGAATTTGTTTTAAGAAATGCACTTAAAATCGCAATTGCAATCCCTCCGAATATTAGAAAGCCAAAAGAACATAACTAATGTCTTTAGTGTTTTAAAAAATGAAAATGATACAATTTTCTTCAAAAGAATTATTAATTTCAAAAAATGATTACTTATGACGACAACAAAAGTGCAATTCGTTGCAAAACACATAATGTTAACGATTGACTAAATGGGGGCCTACCGATATCCAGACTTACCTCCCAATTAGAGTAGCTTCCCTTGCTGATTGGGTAGTTCCGGTTTAGAAGCTGTAATAAAGCGTAGCGTTAAAACTGTAGATACAAAGTTTCAAAGTGCTTTTGAAGTTAAAATGCTGTGTCAAATTAACAAAAAAAAGTGAAACAGGCATATCAGGAATAACCATCATCTTTGTAAAGTGATTTTAAGTTAATAACTAAATGCATCTTTACCTATTTACGTAACTGTAGGTATCCTTTATGAAAAATTATCATTGGCTGGCATCGAAATTTTAGCTTTTTAAAACGTTCACTTAAGTATTCAGCCAATCACAGTTAAGTCATGCAAACAATACTTATTAAGAAAAGGGCCTGGTGTTTTATGATCATGTTACGTAATCTAATTCGCAAGACTGGGTTTTACCAGCTGGAGGTATGATAAAGGCCTTTTGAAGTTTAGTTGTAAACTTGAAAGAGGTCGAAAACGTTGCTTGTTGGGGGTTAAAGTGTTGTTTTAGGAAAGTGACTTGAGATTAAATATTCTAATTAATTGTCACACTGTTGTTTGAGACCCGAGACATTCATTATTTGATATTCGCAACTTAAAGCGCTCCGATCTGAATTTAATAAAATAGTATTCGGGAAAGTTTTACCCGAACATATATAAACTTTATTAAATTAATTAAAATTGATTGTAAAACTAAATGAAATAAAAAAATTTAAATAAAGAGAAAAACGTGAAAACATTACGAAACCATGTTTGAATAAATTCTAAATTGTATAAGAATACGAAAGAAACTTTTGGAGAATAAACAGCTGTATATTGAGAAATACGTTAATACGAACATGGCACAAACCTATGAACCGAATGGTGCGAATTTAATTTGTAGGAAAAGGTTCAGTTGTTAAAATAATCTTAGACTATTCAATTCCTGGTCTACCTTTATTTTCGTTAACGGTTTCTTACTTTTCTTTTCCTCAAATCTGTCATTTTTGAGCATAAGAAATGCGTACTTTTACTCGTTATTACCGAAGGGGTCAAACATAACGATGCAAACGTATAAAATGGGTAAAAGAGAAAATTTAAATATTATGCGCTGCACTATAAAACTATCTATTTTTTTTCCATTCAATGATAATAATCAAACGTGTTTATGCATTATGCTGATCGCTGACCAACAAGACCCTATTAAAACGTAGTTGAAAGGACCACGGATGACTACTGCATGTCTGTTTTATTGTCAATCTCAGACCGGAACTACCCAGTGACAGGTGCGCGTTACTAAGGGAGGTAACTTGGGACAGAATATTAAGATAACTCTGTATATCGGTAGGACCCCATTAAGTGGTTGAGTTGTTGAGTCAGCGATATGGGAAACATCAAGTGATCCTTTAATTTTAGCAGAGTATGTAAATATTGTTATTTGGCATAAATAAAGTCTTACCATGTTTATGTACTACAATTGCATCGTAAAAAATCATCTTTGTGTCTTCAATGTGTATGTGAGTCTTCTAGACAACTAAAATATGAATACTTGTTACTTAGCGCTAACTTCTGTATATTACATGTATATGTGTTCAACTTCACTGATTTTTTTCATATCATCTTATTGGTTTTGTTCCTTATTAATTTTTATCGTGAATACAAAACATATCAATAATGCATCTCTGCCAAGACATAAATTAAATGTAAAACAGTTAATATGAAAATATATTTCCATTTACTTTTAATGAAATGTCTTTAAGTTGGTTTTATTGTTTCGGTAAAATATTTAGATTTAGAAATGTTGGCAGCTTGTAAATTAGTAGAAAATGCAATTGTGTGCCTGTGCTATTGTTTTGATTTCCATAAATCTCAAACCTGTTTAGCATAGCGACGCAAAATTTTAATATACAATATAAATGTAGTTGTGCGTGCAGTGTGTGCTTCTTGGCATCAACTTTTTATCACCTTTGCATCACCTAGTTTTATTTTCAGAGGCGTTAGTAATCAGGGCTCAAATTTATAAAACTTAGATTGAAGACCAGTCTCCAATCTCACGCATCTGATTGGCTGAAATAGCGACCACTCGACATTTCAGCCAATCGGATGCTTGATATTTGAGCCTGGTTTTCAAACGTAGTTTTATAATGAGCCAGGTGTTATAGATAACTCACTTTAGATGTTTAATATTGTTATCAATTCTTTGAAAAGTGAGAAATTGAAAAATATAATACATATTGATTAATGAGATCATATTGATACTAGAGCTAATTCTGGCGAGGGGATACAAGACTGGATCATACCAACTGGTGCTTCCCACTTCAGGATTAAGGTTTAAACCCAAGTTGCCAAGTCCTCATCCAGGCACTAAAACCCATCTGTATGAAGTATACACGGGCAACTCTTTTAAGATGAAAATTTTCTATTTACTGTTAAGTACAAGTATATTCAGCATTTAATTGTGTTTGTTACGTAACATATATGTCTATAATTAATAAATGATAAATTAGCCGTTTTAGTTGCGTTACATCGGCAGAACAACAATTTCAATGGCAATTTTCAAAGATGCATCAGCTTACTTTGAAGTTCGTTCACCACGATACTTATGTACTATGTTAAAAATAACTATATAAGTTACATTATTTTTTTGTAATACACATTTCGGCCAATGTTAACTTAAAGATGAGTGGTTTCAATATCCCAGTCAATATAGATTTGGGTATTGTTAAATTACCGCTAGGATATACTTACTGCTTTTTAAAGTTTGCCTTTGGCGTTGTCTGTGATATGCAGGATTTATATTATCAGATCCGATATCAACATTATATTTTGTTTACTTGTGCCTATTGTTTTCTCGTTTAGAGCAGACAGATAGAAGTTTTACACGCCGGTACAAGTTACTAAACAAATCACCTTGACGTTTAAACTTAGTACAAATCATGGGAATATGGCAATAAATAATATACTAGGGTATTTTAATTTAGAAGACATTAAAGTACTGCCCATGAAAACACGACGTATAAGGACTTTAAACACTTGCATGTAACACTATTAAACTTAAATGTTTATATGATATTATTTGGAATAAGTTTACACGTTTAACACAGTACATGTACGACCGTCGCATAATCTAAATACACAAATTTAAATTTAAAAAAAGCAACCTTATCTGTGGCACTATTCCCGGAAGTAAGTTACATGTGCATGGCCAACTCGGAAAGCCAGGTTTTGCAAATCGGAACACACGACGTCACAATCAAGTAAAAACGATGTGCAGTCATAAAAAATAATTTGAGCGCATACACCTAGTGAACAAATATATTAAATCTTAAAATAAAAACAGTCTTAAAAATGAAAAATGCATATCAGTTATGTCCACATCCTGCAGACACAGCCTCTCCACACAGCTAAAAAGTAGAGATAAGAGAGCATGGTTATACAATAATCAGTTTCAAAATGGACGCCACAAACAAACAACGAAAATAAGAACCCTATGGGTTACCACCTTGGAACGGTCATTGGCAAAACAATTTGCAACTGGGGATTTAAACCAGGTTCTAGGATGCACCAACGTCACACTTGAAGATGTAAATATTTAATTTTTAATGTTCGATTTAAACTGAAGACCAACCTACTTAATTTACTGTAACCACTTCGATGCCATAAGATGCGATATCAATATAACACTAATTATTTGTTAAATCTCTTTCGGTGGTCTTACTTTAGTTCGGAATGTGAAGCTTGATTTTATTTCATCTGTATAATGATAATAATCTCTTCAATCTAATTAATATGAATTATTAATATTTAAACTCATCTCGCAACTTATCATCATTTTATGATGACACATATTCAGTCCATGTGTGGCTACAATAAACGTTTCTTTCATATTATTGGACTGTGCACAATTTGCCATGAGTTGCTTCGAAAGTGATTGTCATTCATATTGTCGTCAAAATGGCTTTCCAACGGACATTTAAAACACCGAAATATTACATATTTTGAAAATTTAGGAGTGTTCTCATTTTAAAATTGAATAAGTATTGTATTGTCTTCATCAGAATGCGACAGATATTTAGATTGTTAGACATAAACTAAAAGATGTAGGGTTTATCTGCTTAAACAACTGAAAATGTTTGCCATTAACGGATAACACAATACAATATCGATTCAATCCTTAAAACGAAAGTTATATGCTATCATACATGTAACATGTTTCTGTAGCTTGTACCATGTAACGCATTAAGACACTCCATGTAACACAAATTTAATATTATTTTCTAGTATTAACTTAACTGCGTTTAGTACTTTGCTTACTTAACTAATTATATATATATTGTATAGTCGCTCGTTATTAAAATAAGTTAAAACATTGACATACACAAAGTTTTTTATTACTACTAATGTTGTGTTAGTGTTGCACAGTATAACTCGACTTAGATAGTTATGTCTGCTGTGATATATTAAGTTCGGAAATGATATTTCAGAATTCAATTTGTTTAACAGATTAATTAATTATAATAAGCTGAAAAATATGTCGACAAAAACATACAAACATTAACTGAAAACGAAGTAAAACCTGCCTTACACATAAATGCATTATTTCAGAGTCGGCGCTCTTCGCTTTTAACTTTGTAAATTCCAGCAAACAATACCTATAAACGTTTACGCAAAATGTCCAAATTTCAAGACTAGAATATTACCACAACAGAATTTGATCATTTGATCAGAGTGATTTAAATTTTAACGAAATGAAGAAATAAAACGGTACGAATGGCCTTATTACGGAGGCATGATACTTATATTGAGCCCTTGTGACCGTTAAGCGCACTAAGGGAAACAGGCGGTAGCCTTTGCTAAGGTTTGCTCAGTTATCGGGCACAACTAACCGAATACTCTGTATTCAATTTCGTTTGTGTTCTGCAATTTTAGAGGACTCACGCATCACTATCAGGACTAATAAACTCTTGCTTTATAAAGCAAGTATAAAAACTACTCATTTTTTCTTAATCTAAAATTTTCAACTGAAACTTGATTTGTTATTTCAATCTATGACGTTTGTGCGAACGCGGTATTTGCATAGCAGATAACCTTTATAACCTTTGAAAAGGTGGTATGTGTAAAATTATAGTGCCAGTCTTATCGCTGATTCCCTGATTATATACAAATTTTCAGTTGCAAATAAAAATAAAAATGGCTTTACTCCTAGTGTTATGTGGAGATGCAATAAACAAACTGAAGTAAATATAAGCCAATTAAAAAGTATTCGCTTTATTCATATCAAACAACCTCTAGAAGCCTAACAACATGATAAAGTGAGGTTTATCCTGTTTGCTTAGCTACCAGCTTGCACGAGGGCGAGATGGATTTAGCAGTGGCTAAAAGTTTCTATGGAACCCTTGAAAAAGAAAGAATCAATATACCAGTTTATTTTGTTTCTAACATCATAACCTCAGATGCTTTAGTCTTATTGATGACATCGAGTACAGTTTTTTTCCCCTGAGTCCCTTTTCTCTATTTTTTCCTGCAATAATATCTTTAGTTGATGTGCTTAAGTTAAATGTGGCTACTCCTGAAATGTATCTTTCCCTTTTTGAACTTGGTAGGACTCAAGATTTATTTATAAATAACCTGCCAACTTAAAAATGTGACGATCGTGAAATCTCGATAATTTATTACAATACATTTTTATTGAGCCAATAAATTATGGATGTTTTCAAGTTTAAATGTTTTTGACAATCAGCACCTTAAAGATCCTAGCTACATGTACGCCAATATACCTATATTGTTCTGACACTTTTATGTGAGAGGTTATTTTCAAGGATTGAGTCGATTTTTTATCATGGTATCAAAAATAACTTGAAGTGAGTAAAGACCGATTGGCTTCACGCTGACTTTCAGCTAGATAAAGCAGAAGTTTTTTAGCTCGAAGTTGGTGTAAATATTGAGTTGCAAAAACCCGGGGCTAGGCGGCGTGGGCAGTAATAAGCACTTCCATTACTGCCCATGAACAGGCTCAATCAAACCGAGCATGCAATTTTCATATTTGTCGTGGTCGAGGGTCTTCAGAGTTCCCCTTTCATCTATTTCGATAAATACGTTTGCGATTCTGTTCTTATATCTACACTTATAAATATTTACAGTTTTTACAAAAGAACATGGATGAGTGTGAGTCTCAGAATGCTCGCATTGACGAAATATAAGGTGTTTTTTCGCAGTAACTCATAGCAAAAAGTGTCTGTTTGTCTACGTCGCAAGTCATAACATTCTGCACAGAGCAACTTTTCTTGATGCCAAAATCCCAAATGCAAATGTCTTTTCTCGCAAATTTCTGAAGAAAGACATAAAATGTTTAATTGCTTCGATCAAATCTAACGGTCGAATTTAAGTTCGAATCTTAAATTTTGCTTCCATGTTATCAAAATAATTTTTTAACTTTAAGGTATAGGATAATAGCAGAGCACTATTCATTATAAAATTTTTAGAAGGTCCGTGGCCCACCAGGCGTTTTTGTCTCACGTTGAGCTATACATAATATGATAAAAATCTCGGTCTCCAGGACTTCTCTCATTAGAAGTATTGTAATCATTCAACTCGGTAAATCGTATTACTCAATGTAACATCTTGTCTGCAGTTAGCTAACTGATAAAGAAAGTGATAAGTTTCTATCAAAATGTACCTAAGTCATATTTCAACTTTGGAAATCGACATTTCAGATTACAAAACGGTTAAAATATTGTTATTGCCTGCTACGCAGATTAATTTTACCTATAGCGTCAAATATAGACATAACTAGCGACGCCTATGCCGTTGTCACATGAACAGTATATCAAGCGCAACGTTACGACACCATGCGCTCTATTCATTTAAACGTGTCTGTACTTTGTTTTACTTCATAAATCTTAAGTAGTGTGTGAAGTATTGAATTACATTTAGCATTTGTTATTATAACAAACATATAAATAAAGAATACTTTTAATTAATGTTTGACAGGTACATAATATCTCTATTCACAAAATCCTTCGCGAATTTATCGCTTGCGAATGCGATACGAATTTGAATAGCCAAGCATTAAAATTTGTAAAGAATGAAGCATTCGTAAAGAAATGATAATGTTTTATATCACGTACGCAGGCTTGTTATGGAAAAATAGTCCAAAATTACATGACAATTGATAATTTTTTAGTTTGTTAAGCTAATATAAATAATTTCAATGGAGATAGAGTAAGTGTCGAACAATATACATGTACAATGTACCTCAATAGTTTAATTTTGTAGAAACATTAAAATAACATTAGTTTCATATTGACAATTTGTAAGCAAATATTTAACAAGAAATATCTTTAAAAAAGATAAACGGCGTTGATGGAAAAGATTTATATATACATGTATATAAGAAAGAAAGAAATACAGAGAGGCAAAGCAGACACAGTTTAGTTATTTTATTTTATTTGTTATAGCTGTCGACGAACCCTCCCTGCCTTCTAAATATGACTTAGAGATTAAGCGACCGAATCATGACAACTCATAAATTTATTGAAAGTGTCTTTCAAAAAAATGTTGAAGCTGTTGCAACAATTTCATACAGTGATAACAAGACGATTAAAGATACTGAAGCAAAATATTCAGTTTCAATAAAATGCCTCGTGTAGAGTGAGAATTCAAGATGAATAAATGTCCTTGAAATTTAATAAATGTAAATAATAACAGCCTGTTACAAGAGCGAAATCAACCAACTTTTAAGTATATTAACTTTAAAAAAAGTGTCCGTCCTGAGTATTGAACCCGGGGCCTCCGCTTGAGAGGCGAGAGTGTTAGCCACTACACTACAGTAAACTTGTATTTCGTACTTGAAATTAACAATCAGTATCAAAGGAACTAGAAAGGAACCAGTAAGAACTAGGAATATCTACACTTCTCTTTCGTTTTACACTGTGTATTGTATGCAAGTGTTTACCTGACACCCAAGAATATTCCATATAATATTGTATTTAAGCCATCAATATTTACTTAACTGGTTACTTAAATCGTAAATATATTTTTTCCTCCAATACAACACCCATTAACAACCAATCGAATTAATCTATTTGATTTTTCCGCTGCAATAATAAAAATCCCACTAGATACCTCTCCACCCTGTTAGATGCCTCTCTGGTGTAAATAGCTACCAATCGAAATAGTTTATTTCATTTTCCCTCTGCATAATAAGAGAATACGAGTATTATTTACAACATTTCATTGGTCGAAAAACTAGGTCAAAAGTGACCTTAGACAGCTAACGCCGAAAAACAAATGATCATTTTTGTTATAATCAGGAATCTAAAACGGTCCTGTTATCAGATTTCTATGTAGGTCTCAGGTTTTCAGAATATAATGCTAATTACATCAAATATGGAATATTATAACAATATGCATTCTGTAGGTTCGTATTATTCGGGTTGTGTATGTAAACAATATCACGCGAGACCGATTGTCGAGCGTGATGTGGTTTACATATGTAACGTGTCGCGTCAGGTGTACTTGGTTATGAGAATATTTACAGGAGGGTTCTCAATTTGAACGGATTATAAAAACAACTCCCACAATGATTGGTAAATGTACAAAACAATACAATATGTACACTATGACACGTTGTTCGAAAATGTGGGATCGCCTCAGATAACTTGCTAGAGGGCCTTAAGCGATTAATGTTGAAAGGTGCAATGAGCTTTGAACTTTACAGTTGAGCAGTGCACAGTGTATGAACTGTGGCTTGATAACCGATTGAGCTATTTTAAATTGACATGGTCATTTTGGAGTGACATTGTTTGGGTGCCTTTGTTATTCACGACATCCGTTCGCACTTGGTAACACTTGGTGAATGAACGGATCATTTGTGAGACTGTTATACAAAGTGGTTTACAATTTGACTAAGTGTAGTTTAAGAATTATATGTTTAGTTTGCCATTGGTATGCCAAGTGCACTCTGACAAATGTCAGTCAAAGGCATTGCCAATAGTCTGCCAAAGGTCTTGCCAGAGGTCTGCCTGTTGTCTTGCCAATGGTCTTCCAGTGGCCCTGCCGATGGTGACACCATCACCGTACACTTGGCAGTGAACCATAGAAACTCTCCTGAGCTATTTCTTAGAAACTCTCCAGTCGAGAGCTGGCGAACGAATGCGAATTTTCTTCTCTGTTGCTCTATCTATAATGTCATTGAGTTGATTGCATCCCGGCTTTTAATGACGAATACCAGAATGTAATTTCAATTGCAGATGTGAATTGTTAGTTTCGCATAAAATGAAAATACAAACAAAGTGTCATAACAAAGAAAATAATAATTGAATAAAACAAAGGTTGATTTATTAATTAAATCTATATACAAAAGGTATGGATTGGACAGATAATTCTGAAGATTCGGACGATTTTGTGAATACTAGGGTGTGTTCTAAAAGCTAAAGTTGTTTGGTGAAATGCCCGGATATTGAAGATGACAAAATTGCATTGAATTACATAAAGATTGATGAATGTTGAAGCTGTTTGACCAATTTGCAATCGGTTATGAATGTGAATAATTATTTCTTGATGATGGTTAATCATTCCAACTAGATTCTATATTGAATGATGTAAATTAAATGATTTTAGTAATGCTCGGCCGCTAAATATACACAACGAGAAATAATACGAACCTACAGAATGCATACTGTCATAATGTTCCTTTTATTATATACCCTTCTCGCTTAAAACAAATTTAAATAAACTAAACAACAAAAAAATTGTTAAGAACGTGGTTTACATAATAGTAGAAATAAAAATGGTAACGCGATTGTAAATTTATGAATGGCTAAAAAATTTATGAATGGCGTAAAAATATCGTTACGGTTGTAAACTGAGGCGGAAATTTCCTATTTTGGAGTTCGTTATGTGCCGGAAAATTACGACAACATAATGTGACGTAATATAAGACGTCACATAGAACACGGGAAGCTGCAAATAAAGAATTATAAAAAGGGACTGTCCAATACGAAATAACTAATCTGACGAGTTGTATCAATTTTGCGGATTAACGCTGCACTATGCTAAATCATTCATGGGCATATAGTAAATAAGTGATATCATGCGCATGAATTCATTTCTATTGCTATAACCCTGCTAGAATAGATAATATCACACATTTCAAACAGTGACAACTTCTTTATGAATCGGCAAAAATAACCTTTAACTTTGAACAGGTGATATACGTTACTTGAAAAGCATTATCGCCTAATGACATTATTAATATCCTGTAATGAAACAGTGCATAAATTTAAATTATTAGACTTGGAACAACAGTGCTTTATTCAGACTGTTTTACTATTGAAACTTAGGGTTTTATTTTTTTCAGCAACCATTACCTGTCACATAACACATAATTTAGAGAGTAGTCTGCAAACTTAGAACTTACCCAGCATCTTCTGCAAAATTAAAACTTCACCAACATCATTTATTAAATAAACTGAACATTATTATAAAGAAACTTTCAATGATGACTATCTTGTTTTCCATGTTTATGTTCTTGGATGGAAGTTAAGCAGTGATTACCAAAACGAGCCTACAACTATGGCGCACGAAAAGGCTCAAAAGTAGATTGAAGGTGCACCTACATACAAAATTACCGGACGGGTGCACCTGTAAATTTATGCGTTGGACGTATAAATTTACGCGATGGACGTATACATTTACAGGTGCCCTTATAAAATACCGGTGCAGCGCCATTTCAAATAGCGGTGCACCTTCATTTTTATACGTCCATCGCGTAATTTACCGGTGCACCTATATTTCGATTTTAACCCTTTCGTTATTTATACCCATATTAATGATAGCCAATCAAAATGTGCCTACATTCGCCTAATGTTTGCAGTGTTAACGATATGTTGAAAAATGCAGTAAATGTTTAATAGTTAAAAAATGGTTAAATTGTTTAATTAATTCTAGAAATATTAAAAATACGTTTATAATTTTAAGAGTATAATAATAAAATAAAAAGTAACTAATTTTACTTTTTAAATTACTATTTTCAGCAAAAACAACTGTTTGAAACAAGGGTTGTGATTGGTTGATCATTTTCAAAGTGCCGGTGCACTTGTAAATTAGCGGTGCATCGGTAGTTTATACGTTGGGCGCATAAAATTTATACGACGGACGTATATTTTTGTAGGGCCACCGCTATTTGAAATGGAGGTGCACCGGTTTTTTATAGGTGCACCTGTATTTTTATACGTCCGTCGCGTAAATTTACACGTCCAACGCATAAATTAACAGGTGCATCGGTAATTTTATTAATAGGTGCACCACCATTTTACTTTTGAGCCTTTTCGTGCGCCATATACAACTGATTTTCTTATCAGATGAGGTTACAATTTAATGAATCTATTCCTTTTATACAATTTAACACCCGGTGTATCAGGAACTCTTATGTTATCAACTTATCATCCATATTTATACACTGCGCAAAATTTATTTTGGTCACTTATTTTTCTTATTTATACACTGCGCAAAATTTATTTTGGTCACTTATTTTTCTCCTGGAAAATAAGCGTAAAAACATAAAACGAATTATTCGAAATCTTTTGCAAATGATCTGTTTTCAGAAACAACCATCATTTTTTTATAATATTTTGTCTAGTTACCTTCAAAATAATCCCATTAAACTAGAACACACCGTTTCAGCGCTTGAATCCATTTGTTGAAACCATGTTCATAAAAGAGATTGGTTACTCTAATCCGAAACTGTTAAGCAGCAGATCCCAGCAAAATGCTGGACCTTTATCTCCCACCATATGGGTGCCTTTTTAGTTTCGGAAAGACAAAAGTCTGGCACGTGTGGAAGTATAGAATATATTGACCTTTTTGGACTTTAAAAACTTGACTAAAGTTTTGTGTTTTGTGGGGAATTGCATTGTCATGTACAAAATGTAACTAATAGACATGCCGGTGCCCTGTTT
Source organism: Corbicula japonica (assembly GCA_038501625.1). Taxonomy (NCBI): domain Eukaryota; kingdom Metazoa; phylum Mollusca; class Bivalvia; order Venerida; family Cyrenidae; genus Corbicula; species Corbicula japonica. The sequence goes on along the minus strand of JAZAYU010000237.1, from coordinate 513,814 downwards.
TAGAATGTTTTTGTTTTTGTCTTTGTTTTCGCAATATTAAGGTTCGAGAAGTTTGCATATTTGGTGCAATATTCTTTAGAAAATCGGGCATATCACCTTCTTTGCTGTCAGTGTTTGTTTATCAATACTGGGTCATTTGGCAAATTAGAAAGACCATATTCTGAAGTCAACTTTCCTCATTTGCTCATTAAAATGTACCCACGTCTTGTCATTTGCTATGTGACAACAAATTACTAGTGTTGTTATATTCTGGTACTTCTTTTAAATTAGTAGCATGTGTACCCTTTCTGTCTTCATGACACATTTTGTTCAAGTGTAATTAAATTGCAATGAATTACACATGCAAACCATATACCCAAAGTCTGTTAATCTCTAGATGAATATTTATTTCTTTGGCAGGTAGGCCCTGGAAGAACAAACTAATATTTTTGGCATAACACTTATATGTTAGCGCGTCACTGTACTACCTATGGAGAATATAAATTGCAGTTAAAACACTATTTTTTAAGTCAAACTCGCCTGGTAATTTCTTAAACATTTTGCTCAGACGCGCTTTCGAGCGATCAAATCATCTTGCGCTGTTTTTAATTCTGTCATTTTGGTTTTATGAATTTACAGAATGGAAGAAATTGAAATTGCTGAGGAGACAAGAGAAATAACGTCTTACGGTAAGTTGGAAATTAGTTATATAAAATCATACACTTATCTAAAAGTAGTTCATTCTTCATCAAGTAATAGCTTATTTAAAATGTGATACTAAGATAAAAATTTCAATTTGAGGACAGCTAACGAAGCTAATTAACATAGGGTTAATTTTTAAGGCGGGCAGCTTCTACATATATCTTCTACCTGTTACATGTATTCGTAATTTTTATATTTTAATTTAAAAACGATCGTTTATATTTTGTTAAGCACTACTATTAAAAATCCTCGATAAGCATGGTCTTAATACCACTCGCCCGGTAGCCCTTGACAAAAAAATGAAATAATTTATACAACGGAAGGCGGAACTAGTTTCTCGCCTAGGTGGCGAAAACACTCAGAAGTCCGCCATGCAAAATAAAAGTTTTCAACATAATTTGTTCTTTTTTCAGAGCAAACCTAAGTTGATAACATGTTGAGATTAGGTAAGATTTTAAAGTTCAACAGACGTTTGGAGCTTTTTTAAGTGTATCGACATTAAAAAGCATATTGACAGATTCAGAAAAAAACTCAATAGCACAATCATTCATTTGCCACTCCGTTTTCCAGACGTTTTTACTTTAAAATGTAAAGTGATCTTTTATATATGCACTATTTAACTTTTATTAAACTCATTCATTACTTAAAGTTAGAATGTAGTTATTATAATACCGACTTTCTTTGTGTTATAAGTCATTTTCTCTGTTTTACTTACTAGAATGAGAAGACAATGGATTCTATATCAGGTAAGAAGCACCGTGCTTTTAGGAGTTGTGTACTCTTATGTATATAATTAATTATATTTAAGTTCAATAATTAGTGTATACATTATACTTGTACTTGTATATTACATAAAACAAAAACTGTTTTTTCTAATAGTTTCTGTAAAAATATTATGTCTTCAAGTTATAATTTGTCAAATATCATTCGCTTTCATTTACTTTTATTAAAATAACATTTCATCAAATGCTGAGTATGTTGTCGTCTTTCTTTGAGCAGGGTTAGATACAAAGTGATAAAAATATACCCGTATTTAGATACACGCCTGATATCTTAAGTGTCTCAGAGTCTTCTCATGTTGATGCTTCGAGAAATGCTTTAATTAGGTATTCTTTTATGGGACTATGCTAGACAAATTCTATTATGGGATTATGCTAGACTAACAAATTAAAACACTAAACAGAAGCGTGTTTTAAAGCTATATTCTGTTTTATATATCATGCATAAAAATATATGGTTTAATAACATTTGTCTTTGTAGTCCCTGGAGATATTTTACACGATCCATATGGAATAAATCTTTATGAGAAGGCTATACAAGATGGAATCGAATACGTTCGCACGATTCGAATAAATGTGGTTGGAAATTTCGGACAAGGCAAAACTACATTAATTAGACGACTTTTAGATCAGCCTATTTCTGTAGTGGAAAGCACAAACGCAATTGACGTACAGCAGCATACATGCTTTCAGTCTGCAGATGGAAAGTTGACCTACCAACAAGATAAAGAAGCTCAGAAGACGGGAAAAGAAGCAAGAAAACAAGAGGATACATTGTTACAGATTTATGATCTTGGTGGGCAGTTCATATCTTATGCGACACACGCATTGTTTCATAGCAGACAAGCAATCTACCTACTAGTGTTTGACCTCTCAGTGCCCTTAAATCAATTTGTTATCGAATACGATTGTCCAGTTGAGACTGGAAATCGATGTGTCGACTACTACCTGCGATTTTGGATGAACATGATTCATTCTTTTGTTGGAACAGATGACGGAAATGAGCCAGTGGTCATTCTAGTTGGAACTCATAAAGATAAAATTCCGGCACAGTCATCAGAAAGAAGAAAATACATCAAAAAATACTTTCATGACGTTCGAGAGTTGTTTGATGGCACACAAGTTATCAACCACATTTACAAAGTAGACTTTTCAATTGATAATACCGATGCAAATGACCCTGAGCTACTTGCTCTGCGAGAAGCTATACTCGCAATCAGAGAAAAGCAATCAAGATCAATAGCGATACCGGCGAAGTGGATACAGCTTGAAAAAGCACTGGATGAGATCAAAGATCGCAAATTGGTCACACTACAAACAGTTTTCGAAATCGACGATTTGATGGAATTTCCGATACGAGATATCGAGCAAATTAAACTTTTTCTCAGATAACATCATGCGAAGGGCTCTTTGGTGTATTTTGATGAGTCCCCATTATCTGATTATGTCATTCTAGACCCACAGTTTCTCGTTTATGCATTTAAATGTATTATGTCGACCGAGCAGTTTAACAAAATTGTTCCTGAGATAATAACGATATTGAGGCTTTTACACACAGAAGCGCGCCTCGAGGACAGTCTGATAGAATACCAATGGAAAAGGGAACCAATGTTAATAGACAACAAGAACATACTGCTTAAGTTTCTTGAGAAGCACCGCATCATAACACAGGCAAGACAGGCTGATGTGGGGAAACAGGAATCCACGGGTAAAGGATGGTACATTGTTACAGGTCTTTTAAAAGATGAACACTTCCATGAAGAATTGAAATGCTTCTTACAAGGTAAACCCAGAAGTAGGATGCAGTTTGTAATGGAGTTCAAAGATTCGTTTATTGTGGAGGTGGTATTTCATCGATTGATTGATGCTGTGGCAGGAAAATGGCCAATAGCCAAAGATCTTGTCTCAGGAAAACGAAAAGCGATGATTTATCGACATGCTTGTGTTGTCTTGATCAATGATCATGCAGAATTAATGGAACATAATTGCGACAGCATACGTTTAGCGGTTGTAAGTTGCTGCCTGTCGGTGCCTGTTCAAAGCTATGAAGCAGATTTGTTCAGAAGATTCTGTGAATATGTTGTTCAGCTGGAATGCCGAAAATTGAAAATCAGAAATGATAGACCTTATAGCGTGATGTTTGCTTGCAACCATGAAGACCACGAAGGCAGAGGCAGCAAATATTACATAGAACAATATGTGAACAAATCAGTGTCGTGTCCAGATTTGCTGGCTCATGGCGTAAATGTTGAAAATGCCAAATCCGAGTGGTACGGATTCACAAAAATCGGTTTAAATTTAGAATTAAATGAAAATATTTTAAGTAAAGAGTCACTGTGTATTGGCGAGCACTGGGAGTTGTTGGGTATAGAGCTGGGTCTGACTCCGTTGAAAATTGATTATTTAAAGGCTGACAATCCCACGACGAGAATGAGAGTTTACAGAATGTTGTTGATGTGGAAGTTCTGTCACTAAAACACTAGGGAATTTAATCGATGCTATTACAAAACTACCTCAGCTAAGAGTTGATTTGGACGGAATACGAAATGTAGCCGACATACAAACAGGTATCGTTAAAATAACTTTTGTTTGAACTTGCACTCTTTAAAATCTCGCCGTAGTGTTTCGGAAGTATTTTCAAACTTTTATCGGGTACGATACCGTAACATCTGAGTGAAAAGTATATTTTGATATTGGTCGCGTTCGGGGGCTTTCAAAGCTCTTTTACGTCTATTTAAATCTCACAGTAGTGTTATTTGTGCTCTGTGGCGAGGGCTAGGAGGCGAGGACAGTAATATGAATTTTCATTACTGCCCATGAACAGGCTCATTCAAACCAAGCCTGCACTATTTTGATAATGATCATATTCAGAGGCTTTAAAATTTATTTTAAATCTATTCACTTACTAGCATGTGAGGATGAAGGATTCTACAATAGGTTGGAAGCTTTGTGTTTCAAGCAATTAAGATTTTCTTATGCATAATTTATACTTTGTTTAATTAACTAGTAAGTAATTTGTGTATAAGTACAACGCAACGTTCATTTGCTTAAAATAAAATAAGCATGTGTTTATAACAATAAGATATTCTGTAACCATGTTATATTTTGTTTAAAATATCATCAGCTTTATTTTACATTTATTAAAAGAATTATTCATCAAATTTTGTATGTTTCCGTATAACTTTGAGTAGGGGGTTTAATGCAAAGTAATAGAAACATTTTATTTAGATACATAGTACATGTCTGATACCTTAAAGGTTTTTTTATTATTATAGTGTATTTTTATTACGTCTCTATACTAGACTCAAACTTAAAAAAAATAAACAAAACATGGTATTAAAGCTATGATTTAAAGCTATGTTCATCTTTTTATAACAAGTAAGACAAAGGACTGCCTTCATTCATTTTTTCTTTGTAGTCCCTGGAGAAATTTTACAAGATCCATATGCACTAAACCTGTATGAGAAGGCCATAAGAGATGGTATCGAATTTGAACGCTCAATTCGAATTGCAGGAATAATGGAACAGAATGCTGACAGCATACGTCTAGCGGTTGTTAGTTGCTGCCCATCGGTGCCAGTTCAAAGCTATGAAGCTGATTTGTTCAGAAGATTCTGTGAATATGTTGTTCAACAGGAACTTCGAAAATTGAAAACCAGCGATGAGAATCAACAAAAACCTTACAACTTGAGGTTTGCTTGCAACCATGAAGACCACGATGGCATAGGCAGTAAATATTACATAGATCTAAATGCGAAGAAAAGAGTGCGGTGTCCAGATTTGCTGTCTCATGATATAGATGTTGATATTGCCCAATCCGAGTGGTATATTATGGACAAATTCGTAAATATCCGTTTAAATTTAGAATTGAATGAAAAAATGTTAAGCAAACTGTCACAGTGTATTGGCAAGAACTGGGAGTTGTTGGGCATACAGCTCGGTCTGAGTCAGGTGCAAATTGATCACTTAAAGGCTGACAATCCCACGACGAGAATAAGAATCTACAGAATGTTGTTAATATGGTTAACGGGAAGTTCTGTCACAAAAACACTGGGGAATTTAGTCGAGGCTATTACAAAAATACCTCAGCTGACAGTTGACATGGACGGAATACGAAATATGGCCGATATACAAACGGGTAACCTTAATATAGCTTAAGTTTGAACTTACAATCTTTAAAATATAGTCGTAGATTTTCGGAATTATTTTCAGACTTTTATCGTAGACGATATTTTAACATTTTCAAGAGTAGTGTATTTGTATTTAAGATTTTCAAAATTGATTCTTTAAGAATGTTAGAATTGTTGTTAGTTATGGTTTGCACTTGTAAACTCTTCTAAATTAAACAGAAATTCAACAACCAAGTCTAAAGAACTTGGCGCCTTTTGGCCTATGATTACACTTGCATGCGCCTTGAGGAACGATTTTAAACCTAATAATGGGTTTTTATTTTTCGAAAAAAAGTGATTACATTGCAGAAAATATTCAACAAGTGTTATGTGAAACATCAATTCATAAACGAATTCAGCCAATGAAGTATGAGCAAATGCAGTGCTCAAATAATTGCTCTTAGAGAATTTTTTGAAGAATTTCTTTAAACTTTGAGGAATTATGTCACGAACATGTCATTATTTTGTTATTTTGTAGATAACGAGATGAAATCAAACGTTAAAACAAAGCGAGAAGAAATGGCGATAAACTCAGTCACATGATAAAAACGATGATTTTTATGACCAGCTAACGTATCATTTCAAAAAAAGACAAAATGTGACAAGAGAACTTATTCACAACACCTGTGAAGTAAACAAAAACAATCTATGGATGACTAATATGCCAGTGATAAAGAGAAAGCAGAACGTCGAAAGGAAACGAAGTCACATTATTTGAGAAGTAAACATTCTATGGACTAGGTAATATGTTCGTGCTCAGTAGAGAACTGAATGCAAAAAGAAAAGAGCGAAAAATAAATCACAAACATTCTCTGAACTACGAATGTTTCGTTGCCAATAAAAAGATAATAGAATGTCAGAAAAAACGAGCTTTTCAACTGTGTCGTGAATCCCATTTAAAAATATAAATAAGGTGATATAAAGATTTAAAGAAATACCATCTTTTACCGAATTATGTTTGAATTTCGATAGTGCATAAACACATCTGTCGTAATTTACGTGGATCGTAGTGCTTTTCCGTAAGAAATGATAATAATGTTTATGACCAGAAGTCAATAAATTACGAGATGCTCCAATAAACAATTGGAAGAATAAATATACACGATTATTTCTATGAGCTTCACTTAAAAAATTTACTTGATTTCCATTTAAGTCGTTTTTAATTGTGTTGAGTGTCATTTTGGATCAAGCGGCCATTTGTTTATGTTGCTGAATTTGTAGTAAAGGGCGATCTGAATCTGTCCAAATCCCTAAAGGAAATGGCGAGGTATTACTAGAATGGTTCAATGTCTGTTCATACTTTGTATACATGTAAATCATACACATTGATCTTTATCCGAATAGCCGTTTCTTGTTCACTATTAGTTTTACGTTGAATCGAATATTTTCTATGTTTCCGTGTTGCAAATAAACAAACATTTTATGGACTTGTTTTTTTTTTAAATGTACATATAAGAATGTTAGGATCGCGCTAGTTAAAATGTTATATATATATATTCACTTCAAAGACGCAGAAGATTTCACATGTAGTAGAGGAGGGTATTACAGATCCATTATATTGATGGAGGATCATATTCCAGTAAATCATTAGTTGATATATCTGGCCGTCCTTTTTATCAGACATTTTATATAATGTTATACTTCAAAAAGTAAAAAATAAATGTTAATTGTACGGAATACAAACCAGTAATTTGTGTTGTATATCGACGGAAATGAACCGTTTACGGACAAAGTGGACGAAGTGAAAATTTTCCATTTATGGCATATTAGTCTGATGACTTGTGTGAATGATTTTAATATATACTTTGTTTTCAAACCTGTAACCTGTTGTCCACTGCTTATAGTATTTGCAAGTTTAAATTTTATATAGTTATATAAGACCAGCTCAGAAGTAAATATTTTTCGTTGTTAAATAAACAGATCGAGAGATAAAAGTCCTTTGCAGTAGACTGAATCACTTTCTACATTTGTGGAAAACTTTACTTAGATTTATGTTTGAAAATTCTTACTGAGAGAGTTCCATTTTGTATATCAAAGGTCAGCCCCATGTTGATTTCGAAAATGCTTTTATTTTTATTTGAAGTAAATAATAGAACTCTTTGTTTAAAAATGTTTTATGGAATTTGAGCCCGGCGATCCTTTGCACAATTAATTTCTACACTTTAACAAAATCATGCAAATTGTAATCACCAAATGAACTCCTCAAACATGTTAAATTGTCGTTTAATTGTATTCTGTAACCTGTATTCCACTGACCCTTTGCTTTAACCGATTCATCTTTGGAATAAATATAAAAGTACTTGTTTCAATAATGATTAAGGGCTTGCCACACTCCTCCCAATTCTATTTATCGATAAAGTAAAAATCATCAAATCTCAGTAATGGCAAAATGCCGTTCAATGAAACTTTGCACAAATGAATGTTACTAATGTAACTTTATTTTGCATACAGAACGACACGTTAGAAAAGTAAAGAAACAAAGCTAGACCTAAAAATTCCTTGAATTCTATTTGCATAAATTCACAAAAACTAAGGGATGCAGAACATAATTTTAAATTCCCTCGTGAGCGCAATGATACTGACAAGAAAATGTTGTGTACTTTGTAAAAAACTTTCAACTATTAAAAGCGAAATCAGTGATTGTCATCGGTTTACGCGACCAGGAAATTGAAGGTCAAACACACTTTTACTAATATCTCGTAAAGTTTACATATGTAAATCACGAGGGCACAATAAATTGTTGTTAGTATCATATTACTCATGTGGGCATTTAAAATGATGTTTTGTGTTCTTTAGTTTTTGTGAATTTATGTAAATAGAAGTTGAGGGAATTTTTTGATCTCGCTATTGTTCTTTACTTTTCTAACGTGTCTTACCATCTGTAAAATAAAGATACATTAATAACATACATTTGTGCAAAGTTTCAATTAACAGCAGTTTGCCGTTATTGAGATTTTGATAATTTTCTTTTTATCGATTAATAGAATTGGGAGGAGTGTGGCAGGCCCTTAATGTTTTGTTATATGTTTATTGTGGGCATGTGGCCTTTTCTTTTGGACAATGGTATTGACTTCCTTTGAAGGAAAGTGAACAAGTTCTTATTGCAATAAATTTAATAAAGTTGGATATAGCTTATAGCAAAAGTCATTTCTCCATTTATACCCGTCCTCTGATGGGAAATGAGTTGTATTTTGTAAGTGAGGACCACTGATCCTTCGCTTTGGACTATGGCTCTTGTCCATTTGAAGAAAAGTGTACAATTTAGAAAAGCCTTATGAACCCTGTTATATTTATATCTTGCTAAATAAAGGAGAGCATCAAAAAGCATTTCTATGCGTGAAAAAAAGAAATTAATGTAGCTTTAACCGTCATTGGTAATAGTACCATTAGAAATGATGAAAAGGGAAGTGTTTGAAAGCAATCGGTCATGGCAATTGTGAAAAATATTGCATGCTCGGTTTGATTGAGCCTGTTCATTGTCAGTATTTGAGATTCCTATACAGCTTACGTCGCCCAGCCATGGTTTGAGCGAAACTCAATATTTACACTATTAAACAGCACAATTTTGATCCATCCCAAACGATGAATATGTGCTGTGACGACGAACATTTAACTTCAGTGCGGTATTTTCATATTAATACCATTCCAATTTCAGATAAACGAGTAAAAGATTACGCAATTAAGAGTACTGAATATTGTATTTCCATTTCAAATATGTTCACAAATCTGTCCTACAAATTACATGTAATCTACGAACAATATTAAATGTATAAAAATCTGATTCAATAACTGTACATTCAAGTTATGCACATAGCTACTTCAACTACTTCAATAATGACTGTTTGCATAATTATTGGACTATACTGTAATGAAATATCCTTTCAAAAGAAATAATTTTAAAAGGTTTTAAATTATCAAAATTATAACTATTAACTAATTTGTCTGGTTAAAAACAACAAAATTATTGTTAAGAAAGATAGTGCCTCTAGCTGGGAGCGAACCCGCACCGTCACGGCGACAGCGCCTAGCCCTGCTATTCCTGCGACGCAACCAATTGAGCTAACCGGGACAAACCCAATAAAGGTTGATCGGATAGCCCTGATATACGTAACAATCACTTCATGACATTCGGTAACGGGTTATTTTACTGATAACAGTACTGACTATATGTACGGGGAGACTTTTTACGGCCGCCACACTGCACAAATAGCGCTACTGTACATTTCAAATGATAGTGCCTCTAGCTTGGAGCGAACCCGCACCGTCCCGGCGACAGCGCCTAGCCCTAGTTCATTATGTCCAGGAAAGTTCATAATAACTTTTTATGTTTGTCAATTAAAACCCAGTTGGTGTTGTGAAGTACAAACTATTTAAAGATCAAATGTTAGTTCATAAAAGTGCTATTATGAGTATGTGTAGGTAAATGAGGAGTCTTTCATTTTGTTAGCAAACACAGCATCGAACATTTCACTCTGTGCCACTGTAAACCAGTTCTTCCAATCACCTATCTGACCTAAAACAAAATTATAATTTTATTTAAAATATTATGAAGTAACTATTTAGAATCAGTTAGTACAGTTTATTGGTACCATTCCAAGTTTTGTTATTCCGTCGCAACTTCTCGATCGTTACAAACATCTGAAATTTTATCTACAATTTCTTTCACAACAATCTAATGCATGTCAAATAATTTGAAACATATCCGAAATATATTGCTTCACTCTTTTTTCTCTAAGAATTTGATTTGGTATTCGTGATACATATAAAAAGCATACTTTAGTACATATAGATTTACATGTAAAACGGCGACATTAGTACTTTAGTCAACAATTTACCTAATATTAACTACATTGAGTTACCAAACAGGTTCATCTACTTACCCCACAGGGTAACTCTGATAATATCGATCAATAATTTGTGTTTTCTATAAAAATGTAGCACATCATATAAAGATGATTTACCTTTCCTGTACATTCCTGGCTTCCCATCTTTCCATCCTTCCGGTCCTTCTAGTGGATCTTTCTCTTTCTTCATATTACTAAACTCGCACTTCTCCGCGATCTCTTCTATCAGTTTTGGATCAGTTTTCAGTCCCAGGAATTCACTTATCTTAGTTATTTCTTTTATGCTGTCCTGCAAGTAGAGCAATAATTTAAAAACAGAAAATGGCCCCAATGCCCAAGATCATAAAACAAAATCTGGAGTTCAGTCTCAAATCTCAAGCATCTGATTGGCTGAAATGGCGAACCGTCGACATTTCAGCCAATCAGATCCTTGAGATTTTAGACTGATCTCAAAACTTAGTTTTATGATCTTGGGCCCAAGAGATTTGAGACTGATCTCAAAACTTAGTTTTATGATCTTGGGCCCAAGTGATGCCTACAAGCATAATAACAACAAATGTGTCATCTGTATTATTATGTTTTGTAATATCGTTGGCTTTGTTACCTAGATATCTATGTTCTACACGTGAGCCTTCCATGTTTATTTCTATGTATAGTCTTACATTTTGTAAAACATAAGCCGTCTTCATCATTGTTTATATTGTATAATATATTGTATGCTACGTGTAGAAACATTGTGTAATGTATTATGCTGAATAAACATAAATTACAATATGGTTTTCTGAGTGTAGTGCATTATAAACCAGTGAAAATAGAGTGTTAACATCGAACTGCAGACGAGCGCTTTTAAAGAGTTTTAAAACACGTAAGACTTTAAAAATTTAACGGCACTGAACGGATGGTAAACATAATTTGCAAACGCAATAACGTAATTAAATATTTACAATTTTTATATCTTCATAACTCATTATATGGAAAGGATATTCCGGGTTGTCTTTGAAAACCTTCTCCCAGTCCAAAGTGTAGTCGAACCACGACCCATAATCAACTAAAATATATAAAAAAATATTATTGTTTTGTTTTCGTCTGCTGCTTACAATTTAAAAGAACGTTGAAAGTAAATACGTACTACCAAACATAATGTTTAAATCCTATCATGATCGAAAATAGATCACATGTTTAAATCCAAATCCAAAATGTAACGAATTTATAACGATGAGTCAAAGCGGAAAACAAAACCGTGTAATTGAACTTTGAAAGCCACCGAACAAATAACAAAATATTGCAAGCTCGGTTTGATCGAATCTGTTCGAGGGCAGTAATGGGAATGCCCCGGTTGCGCTCAGCTCACTATTGGCCAAGATATATGTATCGCGTTCAACGGCGTTGAAAGGGCTTAATGGGTAAAACACATTTAATGTACGGAAAAATCTCTTAATATCGAATGCCACCCTCTTATTTCGTCTAAAAGGAAACAAGCATTACCTAGTCCTTTAAGAAACCTCTGCACGTAGTGCTCAAATTTCCCATGATATTCGTACTCAGTTATTTTCATGTGGTGATTATAAAATGACACACATACGTCCTTTGGGTTTCGTTGCACAAAAATAATCTTTGAGTTCATTTTTAAAACATTTCTTGGCATAAGTCTAAGTGGAAGATGAGTGTTTAGTACTCGAGGTGAGGACACGTTGTCAAAACTTTGTCGAGGCACTCCCTCCAACATGGCTGTTTCTTTGATAAGCTTAACCCTGTCCGATGATTGGTTTACCAGCATTGACGCCACTTCCCATAACCAGTGCGTACCTGTATTCAAAGAGACAAAAGCATGTAAATGAGTTGGTTAAATTTAGTTTAGGTTTGATTAGGAGAATAAAGAAATCTGTTTTAACGTCAATTAATAATCAGAGTGATACTGATGTTGTTGTGACAGTATGTTGTTGTTTCTTTTTTAAATTTTCAAATGTTTCCAAATTAAACGGTATCAATGCAAAATTGTATTCTGTGGTGAAAAAATACATTATGGGACTCTGTTGAACCTACCTGATTTAGGATACGCACAGATAAAAATATCATCCGGCTTCACGTCCCATAATTGCATATCTCTAAATTCTTCCTCTTGGTTCCAGCCTACCTAAAACAGACATTGTGAATTAACTAGTTCGTCCCCTACCTGCTTTTGGGTAAGCGCATATGAAGATATCCCCTTCCTTCACCTCCCATGTCTTAATACTTCTAAACTCCTCCTCCTGGTTGTCAATTACCTAAAACAGACAGGGCTCGGGATCACAGTTCTGATATTGGAGACCGATTTTTAAATTCAAGTTTTTTTTGGTTTTTTTTATTGTTCTCGCCAAATAGATGTCTGAGCTTTTAGGTTGGTCTCTAGTATCTGTTGTATTTTGGTGTTGTGACATGGACAGGTAATCCAGACTTACATCAATTGTGATGCTGAATAGTGACGGAGAGTCTAGATTAACTTTATCTTATCAAGTTCGTTCAGGTTGTGTTGATTTCGTAATATCCCATTATTAATTGTCCTGCCCCGATCCCGCTGGTCGAAGAAAGGTTTCGCGGGTCTGAGCAGTGAAGTAGGAAGGGGGATCGACCTTTGCAGTTATTTTTCCAAACAAACATCCTCTTGCAAACCTCACAATATTACAACATGTTTGAGACTTTTATCGGTGGATCTAGGCTTTGTTTGTCCAAACATATTTTACAACTTTTGACATTAGCTGGTATCCTAAATTGCTGACTAGTTATTTAAGAGATAAAACAAACTGTATATCTTTTATAACAAATGTGAAAACCAATATAAACCTTCCTATTGTAGAACTTATTATAATAATTATAAGAATGTTTCTAGCCCATTTATTATGGTATCAACTGCGGTATAAACTAGAACAAATAGTTCTAAATGTAGAGCTCTAAATGTAACACAACAGACCGTACTATTGAATTCTACTCGCTAAACAATTATGGTAATCATGGCGATCAACTTGACAGTTCAACGTCCAATCGTACATCTCGGTAAATGACACCTTATTATTTCCTGAACCTTTGTGTATTTGAAGAGACTCTTAAATGAATGCTATGCGAAATTCGAATCTCAAACTGTGTAGGAACAAAATGAGAATAAAAAGTTCGTACTGTATCAAAAGTTGGTGTATAGAACCCGTCTACTTCTAGAACCCGAAGAGTCTCGCCTGTTCCGTCTTCTAGGTATGTGACCGGCATGACTACCGCTCTGAAATGAACACTTCAAATATTTATTTCGTTGGTTGTGTTTGAAATATGCGCCAAAAATCTTTTATTTATGCATTATTTGGTAGCTAGGTTTCCAGGTAATGCTAGGTAGTGTTTCTCATATAACAACACAATTCTCCCCTTTTAGTATTTGGCACATTATCAGAACAGACCGTCCAGACGCGTTAGAAACAACAATGCCTTTATGTTGATCATCAGCTTTTCCTTTTGAGATCCGGCCTTGAAAACAAATTTAGGTTATAAGGATTAAGAAAGAATTGGTGGGAGCACAATTTATTTGATAGATAGAAAGAAAGCAACTGAAACTATTCCACGCCGCCGGTTAACCAGTGGATTCTCTTTTTGAGTTATAAAGACAGATAAAATGGCAAAGTAACTTGTAATAATAATTACAGTTCGGTACTATAATGTAGATTTTTATTTTAATTCCTTAACAGTGTAACAAGAACACGCAACGTTTGTATAATTCGTTTTGTGATTTGAATGAAAACATATCTTTTTAATTGATCCTTTTTTTAATTCTATTGAATAATTGCAAGTTTTATATCAATCGAAGCTTTGATCCAGCCGGTTTTTCACGCTTTGACGCATAAACTCAAGAGTTTTCTATCAACTTTCGAAAAAGTATTAAACAAGTTTTAAATTATAAGTCATTTCTCGAATGTTGAAAATCCAATATTTTATTTCTCGAAAGTTGAAATATTCAAGAAAACTTACCACAATATAAATCCAGAGCTAACGATTCACACTTCCTTATTAAAGAAGATAAACAAATCATTTATATAACAGATTTTTCTAATTTTTTTTTAAGGTTACAAGTATAACCTAAAAAACCTTATTAGTGCCTAACAATTGTTGCAACAAGTAAGTGCCACAGCCGGAAAAATCTATAATAATCCTAGAGTATGACAGATTAGTTTCCCCGCCGGATTTCCTCGGGAAATAAGCGGAATTAAGTTAATTTACTAGAATCAATTTGCCAGTCACGTCTTTTCGCTCTCTGAATTTCTCTGATAAAGTCTTGAATGTAAGAAATACAGCGATATATGGCTCTATCTAGGGCAATGATTTGATTATATACTTCTCAAGTTGGAAGACGTTCGATTTAAAGTTAACTTGTGAAAATCGAAACTGTGTTATTTTTTTTCCATATGCTTTCTATATATGTGTTAGAGAAGAATGCGAAATCATCATGCCACACCTTCCAACGACGTTCATGTTTAGTAGTTTTCAGTAAAAAGTTCAATTACTAATGGTCGATTTAAAATTGGATTTCGGTATGATCCGTTTGTAAGTAGGATTACACGGAGGTCTACGTGAATTTTTATGTAGAGCTATTTTCTTTTTATGTTAATAAAGAATATGCTTAGGGGAGACCGGGGCTAGTACGGCCCCTTTTTGAAAAACGTGCCATTTTTTAATAAATTCATAATGAAATTCTTTAGAAATTTTTATAAATAGTTAAAAAATTATATGGGCTTTATTATCCCAAAACTTAAAATGACGTTTTACTTTCAAATAAATGGTAATTTGTTTTCAAAGTAATAAGATCAAACTAGCCGAACTTGCCCCGCTGCGGGGCAAGTTTGGCTTCCCCCTGGGGCATCTTCGGCACTTTGACAAATTTTAAAAAATTATTTTCCTGTTGACTGAAAAATAATAGAGACATCTTGTACAAAAAGGTAGGTTTAATAATCAACTTTTTTTATAATGTTTTAAACATGTTTTATATATAACTTGTTGTGTAATGTACGTATATAAATTAATATGGGTGCATGTGCATAAAGTGCGTACGAGCACAGGAACCTAAATTTTCATCAGAAAACATCAAGACACCACATATACGACGCTTCACCAAATATGCCTATATTTTTAGATATGGTAAAATGTCAAATATTTGATATGTTTTCTGTTGGAAATCTAGGTTTCTGTGGCGCGTTAAAGTATGCATGTTCGTGTTTGTTGTTGTTGTTGTTGTAATGCTCTAACTCCTTTCAATAGACGTCTGCTGTCTCGAAATAGCTCCTTTTTTCTTTTGTAAGTCCAAAACATGGTTATGTATGTTCCAAAATTATATATAATCAATCTTTATCCTAAAAAATACATGGAATGTGTCTGTAGATCTCAGGGTATGAATCCTACCTATCATATTATGAACAGCTAAATCATATTCAAAACATGCAGTTTTCTGCATAGGCCTACAACGGTAAAGCTAAAATAAAACGTTTCTCCAACCAAAACTGCTTCTATCTAAGCTATGAAAGTTAAAACACTTCTGTTTATTAAATATGTGTAGTTCTAATCAAGAAAATAAATCTATACTGGAGCAAAGGGGTTATTCGGCTATAAGCCGAACATGCCCCTGCCACTATGGCCGAACTAGCCCCTTACTAACTTTTTATAAACATCACGTGCTACCTGCATGTATAGAAAAGAAGATGAAAAGAACAAGCTTTGATATAACAGAGGGTTGTTTTAACATGTTGCATAGGTAAAATTAATATTCTTAATATAAAGCATCTCGTGGCAAATCAAAACTCAAATATTTGTGAAAAATTACTCAACAGTAAAAAAAAATCAAGTTTCCTTCGCAAAATCGAAAATTGTGTTAGTATAGTCGCCATTGTATACATACAAAACTAGTTTCGGTACAAGTAACCTTACATTATCGACGCGTGCTCTGAATCTTGATTTTTGCACTTAAAATGATAATATGCCGAACATACCCCGGGGCCGGGCTACCCCGGTCTCCCCTACATGTATTATTTATTAAGCCGCTGTGCAAACAATAATTATTAATCAAGTATATGCATTCAATAATTATTAATGAAGTATCACATAATATATACTTCCTTTTTATACTTGAGTGTATACTTTAATAATTATTGTATGCTTATATTATTGTATGCATATATTATATGCATACAATAATTATTAACAAAGTACATGCTATAATTATTAATAAGTATAGCGTATGCATGTAATAAACTAATAAAGCGTATGCATATAATTACTGTATTGAATATGCAAACAAAAATAGTTAAATAAATGTATAAATAAAGGCAGAAACGAGTATTAACGTAATTTACAAAACTGTATACGCCCGTGGTTTAAACTAGCTATAAATAACCTTTAATACTGTAAAACATGCAGTCGAAATAGTTTTGATACACGTCTTCCGGAATATCGGATTTAAACTTTAAACAAGATTTTAATGCATGCACGCAGAAAACAATTATTACTTACAATGACTAGTTATAAATAATAAGTAATAAAATAATATAAATCGAATTAATTTACCCGTTTATTTCCGGTTATTAATCCAATATATACATGTACATACAGACTGCTTACAAGTTATCAGTGACCTCGTTTTATCTACAAGATTCCCATGCGCTAGACTAGCTACTAGTCGAGTAGTTTAATTCTCCACATATACGATTAGTTTTCCACCAAATATACCTGTTTCTTTGCATGCGTGAACGGTGTAGATCTAGATCAGTTTGTTATTCGTGCAATCTTATCGAGATCTACTTTGTTCGCTTCTAATGAATCGAAAGCAAACGGTGTAAATCTTGATCTGAGTGCACAGACGTAGCAGCTAATCCGGATATATTAAACTGTTCGCCCCTGAATATCAGTCGTGTCCTATGGTGTAAAGATCGTTAAAATCTATGTAGCCAGTCTATAAACAAATCTTGTTAATGGTCTTATATGTCTAAAGTCGAGAAGCTCTAATCTCGCTCCAACCGGAACTTTAATCGCTCGGAAACAGATTTACCTCGTATAAGTTATCACAAAGAAACTGTATTTATTTCTTAGAGCAATTAACTAATTAATCTATAAACTTACAGGCCATTTTATACAAAAAAAAATTAAATCCATTCTTTCTCAACGGGAAAAAGGAGAACGACGGTAACACGGGACAAACGCAGTTATTTACCTTTTTCATACAATAGTAATTATCTGAGCCAATAACGCCTGAGAGCAAACACTAGAAATGCAAGGATCGCTGTCAGTGTCAATGACATTTTCGGACGGAGATAACAAATGGAATCTGTAGCCGCTATATATTTCAACGACTCATTGACAGGGGTGGCTGCAATACTTTAAGTTTAGATACTGTCGCATATTGAATTTACGAAATTTTGGGCACACGACCATAAATGTGAGACCGGAAACCAATCTTATATCTTATATCTCAATCATTTGATTGGTTGAAATCGAGACCAGATTCCCAATGGACCAATCACCAGCTAGATGTTTAGGACTGGTCTCCAATATCACGTCTATGATCTGGCCTCTCAGCTGCTGTGATAGCGCATCACACGAGACGATAATTAGCGCCATATTACGCGTGCTGCTTTTGCACCTTGTTAATGGTATGACCGTCCGAGATAAGTCACGCATTTTAAGTGGTGACCTGTTTGCACTTCATAGCTACATGTAGCATCATCATTGAAGATTAATGTAATGAAATCGAAAATCAACGGGGATAGTACGCTGGCATAAAAGGGAAATGGGAAAATTTGAGGAAGGTTGAAGTATCAACTTGGTACCGCAACCAGCTTGAGGCGACGCGCCCACGCCCCCTCTTTTGTTGTAGCAGCGGGGGCATCAGTGTACATTTCAGAGGACACATTCTAGTTTTTGTATATACCGGTATTTATTATATAATATAATGTAGTACAAGGATATTTTTATATTGGGTAAGTTATGGTGTAAAAATTGTCTTCGGTAAAATCGGAAGACTGATCTATGTTAGATACAAATTCACAAATAAAGAAAGCACATTCACAAAATTCAACTTTTTTCTTTCATTTTATTTCACATACATATCGTGTAAGTTTACAATATATCATATCATTGTTGTTACTTAAGCATTTTGTCAATCAACGAAATTATCCTAACAATAAAAAAGCAAGTGGCATTTTATTTGCATATCATTTGATAAATAGTTGCATAGCATCTAAACAAGTTTTATCTTAACATATTTCAATCAAATAATTAAACTTAAATGTGGAAAAAGGTATGTGGAGCATTGATACCCCCCCCCCTCTTTAATTTTCTTCTTTCATTTCGAGTGACATCACTCTGGCTAAAGAAAAAAAACAACAGAAATCAACAATGACAATATAAAACATTGATTACCTCCCTTTAATTTTGTTGTTTCAACTTATTTAATATCATTTGAGCCTAACTCAAGAAAAACAGCACAAACAAAGACATTCAAAGCAACAACTGTCTTTAATTTTCTTGTTTTATTTCATGTGATTTTATTTGAGCCAAACCCAAGGTAAACTAGAATAAAGAATGACAACGTTCTTGAAAAAGTGTTGTAAAGCTTTCTTTTTGTGTTAGAATACTCCGCAACATAATCTTGCAACATTATTCAGATTGTTCTTTTTTTGTTTTGCTGACCCCATAAATTTAAATATGTTCTACTCTAAAACAATAATGTGGATATAATAGGATAAGCTTCTTTAAATAATTCAAAAGGTAAAGGTCAAAACAATTCTTCACTCTTGATTAAATCTAATAAGCATTATTTAGGTACTGAGAGTATTTGTTTAAAAACACATATAAAGTAAGTTTCAGAGTGATAGACTAGGTCACAAGTCATAAATGACTAAATTTCCAGTCAGGTGTCTGTAGTTTGTATCTTAATTCTTTATTATAAAGATACAGCTTTTATTACAAGGGCTAAGATTGCAGATCCAGATCATCTGGCATATCTGTGCCATCATATCAGGATCTACACTGTTTGCTGTTTGCTTTCTGGCCAAGATGCGACCAGTGTATGTCCAAATGTACCAGCTGATCTGGAACTTAATTGGTCGCACACACATTGCGAACATTATTCATGTATATGGAGAAAAGAGATAACTAACTAAATTCATCAGTTTGAAGCCTAGCTGATCACTCTGTTACATACCATAAATGCTTTGAGCAAATTTACAACATGGAATGTGTGGAGTTTTATAACAACAGTCTATATAAATTCTAATCTAACATGATGTCTTCCATTTTTTGTGTAAACATATTTACACATACATAATGAAATATATATACCAATTTAGAGAAAGGACTTTAAAATAAACATCTGTGTCCCTAAATGATTTTGAGACATTTGAGAGTTTTATTATTAAGTAACAATACATCAATGAAAAAAGGACATTACTTTAAGTGCCCAAGAGATTTTTAAGTTGGTCATTGGTAAAGTCATACAAACTAGCAAGGTGGATCATAAAAATGCCTTTTATGACATGGGTGTCTATTGTAGATCCACAATGCCATCTGATCTGGATCTACATTAGTCACATCTTGGTCAGAAATAACCTACTGATTCTAAAAGCAAACAGTGTAGATCCTGACCAGACAGCATGGATGTGCCTGCTGAACTAGATTTACACTGTTTGACAATGTGATAAAGCTGTAAATAAGGAGAGAAGGGATAAACAGTTAATAATGATAAAAGATGTTTCAGTATGAAGAAAAGAAATAAATCTGTAACAAATATCTTAATGTAAACTTACAGGCTGTATGCCGAGATGAAGATCTGCACTATTACAGTTCTGCCAAATTCTTGTCGACCAAACCTCTGAATTATTAAAATGAAATGAGCAAAACATTAAAGTGATAGCAAAACAAAATGTTATTTATAGTTATTTCTGCAAATTTTAAAGGGTATTTAAAGTTAATCAGTCAGACATGAGCTTGTCTTTTACATTGGAGAACATGTTTGACAATCAAGTCAAACATTTTACAATTACTAATAGAAGAACTAGATAGGTGTTCAGTTAAACACTTTTGTTGCCCTTGGTTACTTTGTAAGAATAACAAATGCCTTTCAACAAATCTCACCCATGTCGACCAGTCGCCATTTCAGCCAATCAGATGCTTGAGATTTGAGACTTGTTTCCATGCTCAGTTTTATACCCTTGGGCAAAGATTTCATGACAGGAGAATGACTAAGCTCTTCCTATGTATTTCTCTTTTATCTTAAAAAAAATGACAACACAAAAAGTGCCTTTTACATGTTTGAAAGATAAGATTAATTTCAATACTAACCCAGCCTCAATTTTGCCATAATGATGAGTGTTTTTAATAAGAAATTGAACTTAAAGATTGTGAAAAATTAACTATCTTTAATTTATTAAGAATTAACTGCAAGTCAATAAAAATACAATATGTCAACAAGTTTTGTTTTTGCCATGAAACCGTTAAATATATCTTTGTTCACCTATTCCAACTAAGTTTACCAATTTTGGGCTGCAGGTATATTCAGTATTATACGATGAAAATAATTCAGTGAAAAGTAATTTTGGTAACTGATAAAAACAACCTAACCCTTTCCACCATATATACACCTGTTTGTGCATGAGCAGGAAGATCTGCAAAAGTTGGCTCATTCTGTGCCACCTGATCAGGATCTGCAGTGTTTGTTTTTTAGTCCGATGAACCAGGGTCTCTTTAAATAGACCCTGGATGAACCAAACAAAGCAACAGCGAACAGTGTAGATTCTGATCAGATGGCACAGATGTGCCGGCTGACATGTATCAACACTGTTCGCCCAAGCCATAGGCGTATATATGGAAGAAAGCCTGAATGACCATTTAAACCTCTGAATGAAGACTACATTTTCAAGGACCAAAACGTGGTTGATGTAACGTTGACATTATATAACAACAATTTTAGAAAAGGTAAACACATTGCTTAATATAAAAAATAAAGAGTTTCAATTCTGAGACCATTTTTAACATGTTTGAGCAAATTGGTTTTCCCAAAACTTACACGGTTTTCTCTTCAGGTTGATATAGACAGAGGAAACAAACATGTATTAGAGGTAAATCAACAATTCTTTCTAGGCTCTCATAATCAATAGGCTTTCTTTTCTTCTTTCACAACATAGATGAAGTTTTGACTTCATATGGCTACCTTAGGATGAACTCCTTTATGGTCATTGTCCAGGCAGTATACACTCTGCTGTAAGTCCAGCAACTGGCCTGTTGTATAAAATAAAACAGCAACTTACAGTTTAATTATTAAAAACATGGATGAATTATTACTAGGATGCATTAATATTTGTAGGCAAAGGCTGTTAGAATAAATGGTATATTTGTGCGTTCAAAATTCAAGTTGTTCATGTTTTTAAACACATTAATGATTGAATATGGATATTTGGTGTTGATATGGATATGGAAGACATTTGGATTGTTTAAAATGTTTTTCATAGCCAGATGAACGATGAACATAATCAAATATCAATTCAATTCTTATTTCAACACATGTAAATACGCTTTAATCATTTTTGTAGATTAAAAAAATAAAATTGTACAAATATCACAATATTTCAAGGTTTGCATGCATTAGTCTTTTGTTACTATATTGCATTATAAAATATGTTACAACTGCCTTGCAAGCCACTGTCAATACTCATATCTAAAAGAAATGATAGACAATTGCCACATAGAGTAAAAGCTCAACTGTCAAAGATATCATCAAATAACCATTTTCTCATGACACCACGCAAACCATAAATCTTACATTAAGAGTTCCTCTATCGATGATTCTAGCCATGTTATGGTTATGACCGCCACATATAATACTGTCATTACCCAGCGACTGGCAACAGTAGACAATCGTGTTGTTGAGGGGTTCTAGTGGAACGTCTTAAATCTTCTGAGCAGAGTTGAAATCCCATATCTGACATAAATATATTAGGCAAGAATGGTTAATAGAAATATTCTCTAAAAATAAGGTAGGACATGTGGTTTAACTCTTTAATACAATATAGACTGGTTGTATTGCACAGAAAAAAATGGGAAATAATTTGATCAAATGTGACCTTGATTAAATGTCTTTTGGCTACATTCTGTTGTCATGTAAAAGTTTAATGAAAATTCTTTGATCGAATATTAAGATATTAATAGAATATTATTAGTATTAGCCGAGTGCACCATTGGCAAGTCGGCATATGATTTTGTATAGCATCACTATCAGTATGAATAATTGTCTAGCATCGATATCAGTATGAAACACATACCTGAAGTTTTACCCGAGTGCACCACGAGTAAGTCTGTATATGATTGTCTCTAGCATCAATATCAGTATGAAACAAATACCTGAACTTTTACCCCAGCGCACCAATAGCCAGTCAGTATATAATTGTGTCTAGTAAGTGTATTATATGAAAGTCCAACATGTACCTGTAGTGTTACCCCAGGGTACCACGAGCCAGTCAATATATTAAGTAATTGTATTATATATAAGTTTCACACACCTGTAGCGTTACCCCAGGGTACCACGAGCCAGTCAGTATATGATTTTGCCTAGTAAGTGCATTATATGTAATTTACACATACCTGTAGCGTTTCCCCTGTGCACCAAAAGCCAGTCAGTATATGATTGTGTCTAGCAAGTGTATTATATGTAATTTACATATACCAGTAGTGTTTCCCCTGTCTACCATAATAGAGTCAGTATATGATTTTGTCTAGTAAGTGTATAATATGTAATTCACATATACCAGTAGTGATTCCCCTGTGTACCATAATCGAGTCAGTATATGATTTTGTCTAGTAAGTGTATAATATGTAATTCACATATACTAGTAGTGTTTCCCCTGTGTATCATAATCGAGTCATGATAAGATTTTGCCTAGTAAGTGTATTATATGTAAGTTACACATACATGTAGTGATATCCCTGTGCACCAACAGCCAGTCAGTATATTATTGTGTCTGGTAAGTGTATTATATGTAATTCACATATACCAGTAGTGTTTCCCCTGTGTACCATAATCGAGTCAGTATATGATTTTGCCTAGTAAGTGTATAATATGTAATTCACATATATTAGTAGTGTAACCCCTGTGCATCATAAGCCAGTCAGTCTATGATTTTGCTTAGTAAGTGTATTATATGGAAATGATATTTCCTAGCAAGTGTATTATATGTAAGATACCTGTAGTGTTCTACCAGTGATTCATGAAACAGTCAGTATATGATTTTGCCTAACAAGAGTGTGATATGTAATACATACCCTTTGCACCATGAGCCAGTCAGTATATGATATTGCTTAGTAAGTGTATTTATATGTAAGTCACATATACCTATAGTGTTATTCCAGTGCACCATAAGTCGATCTGTATATGATGATGCATAGTAAGTGTATTATATGTAAGTAATGCATACCTGTTTGTGTTACCCATGTGCATCATGATCCAGTCAGTATATGATTGTGCCTAGTAAGTGTATTATTTGTAGGTCATGCTTACCTGTAGCGTTACCCATGTGCACCATGATCCAGTCAGTGTATAATTGTGCCTAGTAAGTGTATTATTTGTAGATCATGCTTACCTGTAGCGTTACCCATGCATACCTGTTTGTTTACCCATGTGCACCATGATCCAGTCAGTGTATGATTGTGCCTAGTTAGTGTTTTATGTGAAAGGTCACGCATACCTGTAGGGTTCGCCCAGTGCACCATGAGCCAGTTAGTATATGATTGTGCCTAGTAAGTGCATTATTTGTAAGCCATGCACACCTGTAGTGTCACCCCTGTGCACCATGATCCAGTCAGTATAGAATTGTGTCTAGTAAGTGTATTATTTGTAAGTCATGCTTACCTGTAGAGTTACCCCTGTGCACCATGATCCAGTCAGTATATGATTGTGCCCAGTAAGTGTATTATATGTAAGTCATGCTTACCTGTAGAGTTACCCCTGTGCACCATGATCCAGTCAGTGTATGATTGTGCCTAGTTAGTGTTTTATGTGAAAGGTCACGCATACCTGTAGTGTTACCCCTGTGCACAATGATCCATTCAGTATATAGTTGTGCCTAGTTAGTGTTTTATATGTAAGTCGCGCATACCTGAAGATTTAGCCAGTGCACCATGAACCTGTCAGTATATGATTTTGTCTAATAAGTGTATTATTTGTAAGTCACATATACCTGTAGTGTTACCTCTGTGCACCATGAGCCAGTCAATATATTACTGTGTCTTTTCAGTGTATTATATGTAAGTCACATGATACATTTGGCAGAAACCGTGAAGCTTCCTGTTCAGGTCGGCAGAATTCTGAATCAATGTTTCACGGGATGTTAATAAAAATAAATCCCCTGAAAGGTATCGTATTTTCCCAAAATCGTGGGGTAATTTGTACTTAGGATCTGTTGTGGATGAATTTAACTACGTAAGTAACGCTATGACAACTTCAGTTTTAAATATTTATTCACTCATATGCAGATTTCGTAAGAACATTAATACATAACATCACATTTACTTTGCTTACAGGTTTTTTACATTTATATTATAAGTTCTGATATTTAAACACTTTACATATTTTCGTGCTGATTCGTGACGAGACGCCTATAAGTTAGGGAACTGATTAAGGAATTATAGGATTTTATTACACTAGAGTACACTTTCAACATCTTAAAAGCCAGATGATTGTTAACTTCTCAGCTCATTCTGATACGACCCTTACGTCAGCCCCAGTTAGACCCTCTAGCAAAGCAGGGAGTTAGGGAAATGATTAAGGGATTATAGGATTTGATTACACTAGATTACACGTTCAACATCTTAAAAGCCAGATGATTGTTAACTTCTGTGCTCATTCTGATACGACCCTTACTGCAGCCCCAGTTAGACCTTCTAGCAACGCAGGAAGTTATGGAACTGATTAAGGAATTATAGGATTTGATTGCACTAGAGTACACTTTCAACATCTTAAAAACCAGATGATTGTTAACATCTGAACTCATTCTGATACGACCCTTACTGCAGCCCCAGTTAGGCCTTCTAGCAACGCAAGGAGTTAGGGAACTGATTAAAGAATTATAGGATTTGATTGCACTAGAGTACACTCTCAACATCTTAAAAGCCAGATGATTGTTAACTTCTGTGCTCATTCTGATACGACCCTTACTGCAGCCCCAGTTAGACCCTTTAGCAACGCAGTGTAAAATGGAAATAATTTAAGTAACTTGACTGCTGATATCCGTCAAGTCATTGTCTACAAACCGGTCACATGAATATCAAATTAACATGTGTACTTTAACACAAGTTTAAACGGGATATGTTTACATCCGCAACCACAAAAAAATATTATATTCGACTTAAGTACGTGCATGGTATGCATGGTCGATAACATCATATTTGACGCGTATAACATCTTCATTAAATGAAATAGCGATAATGCAGGTTCTGAAGGCCAATGCTGTCATATTATCAATAATGTTTTACAAAACCAAAAATATAAAACAGTATAAAAGAAATCTTACATCTGTTGCCGTTAGTACTGTAAAACGCTTTAATTTCGCGAGGTCAAAACTTGTTTGTTACAATCAAATATTTTCTTTAGTCGCGTGTTTATTAATTCGAGACATCTTCAAACTCTAGACTTGAGCAGCGATCTTCCTTGCTCACGCACAGAATTAACAAGAAATATCTTTAAAAAAAGATAAACGGCGTATATGGTATATGAAATGCTGCAGTTTATAGCTGCTTTTTTCATTTCATCTTGATTTACGTGTAAATTAAATCATTTTATTTGGAATACTACACAATGACAATTTTTAAATTACTTAAATTTGAATTTAAGTTGCATACCACACATAATAAGGAACAGATAAATAGATTTAGTTTTGTTTATAAAAGTGAATCTTATATAGTTATGAAAACCGTATTCTAAAGGTACTTGGCTTTATTAATACTTTAAAAAAGGTATGTATCAATTACCGAGATAATAAATAAATTCAGTAAAGATGTCAGAAGGCAGTTCCACTTACTTTCACTTTCTTTTTGGATAGGTTGATAAAGAGTGACTGTATTATATTTGACAAATAAATCTAACCAATGAGGATAACAGGAGTGTGCCTCATTTCAACATCTTTCTACTTGAATATAAATCAGAATAGCAAACATCTAAACGTCACAGCGATAATCGTTTCAAACTGAGTAAACTAATTGTTTAAAAATCCAACTAGATACCTCTTAACCTTGCTAGATGCCTCTCTGGTGTAAAAAGCTACCAATCGAAATAGTTTATTTCATTTTCCCGCTGCATAATAATAGAACTTGAGTATTATTTACAACACTTCATTAGTTAGGTCAAAAATTAGCTTAGACAGCTACGCCGATTTTGATTATTAAATCAAATAAATTATGGGTGGTCAACAAAAGATTTTAATGGCGTTCGAAGTGATTAACTTGTATTTTAAGTACCCTATTTTCGAATATACTTATTTTCGGATATGGAAACTCATCATATATTCGCGGTATTTTTGAACTCCCGAGGCAATTTGGCAATTCGCGAATGTTAGTGAAAGTAAAACAATCGCGAATAAATCCATTTTTACAGTATTAATCCTAGACTATATACAATTACTTTTCCAGACAAATATCCACAATGGAAAATGTTAAATTAAATTTATTTCTGGAATTCATTTGGAGCCACGCCTTAATCTTTGACGATAGTGTCGTTAAAAATAAGACCTGCAGAACATTCATGTACAAGAGACAAATAATTATCAACTTTTTTGCTTTTTATACATGTATCAACCTTTAGTTTTGTTTCACATTGGCCATATGACTTTAGTGGTGTGCGTCGTGTGCTCGACCTGCTCTTTAAGGATGTATGGAAAAGCTTTCTAATTTTACATGAACTAGTGTTAACTGTTAATCCATTAAGTGGATTAATATTTAAGATAAATACCTTACACAATATTTATAGATTACAGTACTATACGTTAAGTAAGATAAATGTATGTTTACATCCGACCACATTGACATTAATACTAGGGTTATACTGAGTTATGTATTCTTTCTAAATGAAATACATTATGCACTTCCTATGTGCAAGCACGAAAAACTAGGTCAAAAGTGAGCTTAGACAGCTAACGCCGAAAAAGGGCTATACGAATTGAAATGTGAGTAGGGAAAAGCCTACTTCCGTGATCACTATCGTGATATCTAATTCAGTTTACAGTCTGATAAGAGATATGCATTTTAAACAGTCATCTAACTTTGATATATGCAAACGATTTATAAATTATTCAAAAATAACACTTAGTAATTGAAGGAAATACCCACCTGCTGGCGTATGTATTTTAGCGTTCACGAACAATATTCATGTACAGTATTTAACCTGCATTAAGATCATAAGTGTAGCTGTTCATAAACCTTTTAGTGTGCGCGTACGTAAATGCATGATGAAACATGTTTTCCTGTGGTAAGTATGTAAAGAAATACAGTGAAACTTCTCTATTTAGACAACCTCAGGGACTTGTCAAAATTGTCTTAATAGTGATCGTCAATGGGTAGAAAATAGTGCAAAGCTGTTCAAAGGAACTCAAATAATGTTTTTTTCTTAATTTTGTGGGTTTTAGTTTATTAATTATTTTATACTGCTAGTCCATACAATTAAGATTAAGAATGGGTTATAAGGGTAGGTTATTCCGCCAATTCAATAAGCAGCATAAGACATCAAAGTGCGTAATAATCATCGAGCGACTTTCAAAAATGGTAAAAATTTACTTAAAATTAAACACATGATAATTTTAAAATAAATACTTATTGCCGATAAAAAGTTGTAAACTGATTCCAATTGAATAATAAGGCCCGGTCATTTTTAGTTAAGAATAATGTCCTCTTTATATCAAATACCGCCAACCATTATATTATATTGACCACCACCCCCATTGGTCATAATATATTATGACCACCGGTGACACCCTGTCATACTTTTATAACCCCCGCTAATTATTTTACGTTTTTTATTAACTGGATAATTGGATTACTATAGTTTAAGCTGTAGAAATCGAGAATCGCTATTCTGTGTATTGATTCATTTTAGTGAGGACGAAGAGTAACCTTGGTAGAATAACGAGCTGTTTTCTAAGCAATCATTATATACACTTGTTCGCTCTTGTTGCTCGCGCCCCGTTAGTACATGTACTAGACTATAGGTATAAAGACTCTAAATGAACACATTTCACGATCAATAAACATTTTGTCTCGAGCTTGGTGAAGGTTACGTCAACATTTATAATATAGAGAGATCAATATATTCTCGCATATATGGTGCAAATCCTTTTTTCTGCACAAGCAATAGCAATCCTGAAAATTTGATTTGAATCAGTTCCGTATAAAGAGTTGTGGTCACAAAAATGTTGCACGGACGCACGCACAGACGGAAGGTCTCACGCTAATGCAATTACCATATTCACCTCCATTGACTTTCGGTGAAGATAATTAGGTAGTAAGTTAAACTTAGATGTTTAAAGATAAGGGTTTCGCTTGGGGGGGGGGGGGGGGGGGCTTTTTTAGTGTGGGAGCGTCATAATATGATGATTCCTCTGCCATAATATTCCGACCGGGTAGTCCCTATGTGGGTTATTTTGCAACGTTAAACCGGCAATGATTATTTCCTTAAGATAATTTACTATTTTAACGATTGTATCATGAACACTGCACACTATCTAGCACAAGGTGAACATATTTGCGGAGATTTTAAATGCGACTATCATTAAATGACACACATTTAACAGCCGAACTGAAATATTTGCAAGGGAAGGAATTTGTGCTACCTGTTACTTGAGTAGGCACAAACAAGCCTTTGGAAACTTGAGAGGCGAATAAGATGAAAATTATAATGTGTTTAGGACATCAAAAGGAAAGTCGACGTGATTAAGGTTTATGTATACCTTAATTTACTTGTAATATATGAATATAATTCACTATTTATGGATAATATCGCTTTAGTACTGATGGACTGCACAGGCGATAATCCTAATTTTTACCCGTATGTGCATGTTCTGTAAATGTGATAAATGTGTTCATATCTTTTGAAATCCAGCCTTATTCAACTCGATGGAGGTCATGTTATAAAGATAGTTTAAAAGATACTTTAAGTCAAGTTATCTTTTACAATGACAATGTTAACCGGAACTCTTCTCGGTGTCAATCATAAATTTTTGCACGTTTCCGAAGCCTAACGGTTACCGTGTGATGATAATACTTTTAATGACGCTAGATAATACTTTATTATTACACAGAGGAATAACAGAAAAAAATATCGACTTTCTCCCTTTTAAAAAATATTCCGTCTTTAATAGCGACTGCTTCAAGTCAAATTAAACAACTATAGCGGTGACAAAATGGCATTGTTGAGTAAAGAAGTGTAGTAAAGTCAAACGCTCTACTCCCTGTCTTCCATCTCTCCATTTTTGTTAAGGGGATCGGTGCCCAGGCGAGGAGACCTCTGGATCCGCCCCTGAATCTCAGAACAAGTTTATAGTTGAACGGTTATTCCATAAATAAAGGTCAAAACAATTCTTCGCTCTTTATTAATTCTAACAAGTTTTAGCTTTCCAAAAAGCTAGTCGGTCTTTAGCACAACCTTTTTAGAAGACGGCACAAAAGTTTACTTGAAATTAAGCGCTTAATATTTATTGGATGTCATACAAAAATGTAAGTTTATTTATAGGTATTCCTTCTTTCGAAGGAGATGTGTTTAAGCAGGTGATAAAACTAACCCTGTTTGCAAACAAAATAATTCACCTGAGGGTAAACCGAAATTGAAAAGTTTATCAGACACTATTTTTTTGTCACAAAGTGTTAGAAAGCAACGATAATCAAGCTGTAAATATATACCAAAAGCTTCAGAATATGTTTAAAAAACAGAGTTTTTCACTGTCACAGAGTGGGAGAGAAAAATGTCCACACAGTCTGGTTGGGACTCACTGGTATAACATTGCTCTTTCTGATCTAGAACAATTTCGTTAGAATGTTGGTATTTACTTAGAACGTCTTATGACTACCAAAAACAACCAAAACGCGTTAATGTCAAATTTGCCTAAAGTATGCACCTCAGCGCCGTCTTTGTTTGTTAAAAGGTTATGCTGATGACCCACTAGCTTTTGGGAAAGCATAATTTTGTTTTGTCTATTATTGACAGCTTCATGACTCGATTTGAAACTTCCGCAAAAATATGTGTTTTCGCATGTTCCAAAGATTATTTTGTAGATTCAAAACCAAATTAAAACTTTGGAAAGCTAAACCTTGTAGTGTCTATTATTATCAGTTTCATGACTTGATTAAAGATTCCTGCAAAAATGTGTGTTCTGATGTTCGAATGATATTTTTTACATTCAAAACCTTATAAAACTTTAATAACAAGTTGAGTGGCAAAATGCAAGATAACAATTTAGCAAACTTATCAAAGTAATGACGAATGTAATCCATATCGAGCTAGCTTAAACATGAAAAACGTTCCCCGTGATACCTTTGTCCCCGAGTTTCACAAAATGCTGCAGAAGTTCGTAGATATGAAAATAAAGCAAAATTATTAGCTAATCTCTGTTCAGTGCTCTCTACACATTGTAGTTGCTAATAGAGTCATAAGCTGTACATCTTTTGTTTATCATACACACTATACATTTACTAGACAAAATCCATGTATATGTTTATTGTTCTTCGTCGGAAATATCTTTATGAGTAATAAGCCTAGCTGATCAGAAGCTGGAGAGAGGATTTAAGAATAGGTAAAGACTCCATATATGACGTCGTTTAACATCCAATAAGAGGCCTCTAGGTTTTCATAGATAACGACTGAGTAAGAGTCTGTCCGTAAATAACGACTTAGTAGGAGTCTACTTTTCTAAACTAACCGTTGGTCCGTGAACTTAGCTTTACATCGTTGTTAACCGGGGTTCAGGTAGAAAGCTCAAGTTTGGTCCATTATAATATGTCGGTCACCAGATGTCGGTCATCAGGATGACCGACAATAAGCATTATATAGCTACTGAGAGTATATGTTTAAAAACACATAAAGTAAGTTTCAGAGTGATAGACTAGAGCACAAGTTATAAAAGACTCTGTCAGGTGTCTGTAGTTTGAATCCTAATTCTTTATAATATAGATACAGCTTTTATTGCCAGGGCTAAGATTGAAGATCCAGATCATCTGGCATATCTGTGCTATCATATCAGGATCTACACTGTTTGCTGTTTGCTTTTTGGCCAGGATGTGACCAGGGTATGTCCAAAACAAACAGCACAAATGTAACAGCTGATCTGGAACTAAAGTCGCACATATACATTAAAACACGTTAGTCATGTATATATGCCTTTCAAATAATTCGATGAATTTTTGGTTACCTCCCCTGTTCAGTCACGTGACTGCTCTTCGGGAAAAATGATTTCTCGCTGTATTACCTAATGGGGAATATGTACCTACAACATTATTTTTTATCATTAAAAGCTTTTTTGAAAAATGTATTTTCTCGTTGAATTAGTAATAATACATCAGCGTCATTATATCTTTGATAATAAATTACAAAACAATCAAGTTTTTTTTACTTAAAGTGTCAAGTCATTATTCCTCGCGTTAAACACTAAACGAATTTAACCTGGGTTAGAATATTAGATTCTAACCCAGCCCTAACTAACAGCCAGTGTTCTCTCCACGGCTCAATTGAGTCTTGTTTCCGGATTAGCGTGTCTAATCAACTACTGACATCATGTTATGAATATGTCGGCGGCGATTGATTTTGAAGGCGGCATGCCATAAAAATGTCAAATTGTCGCGCACAAGGGATCACCTGTCAATTACTTAAAGGGGCAGATATCATTGACCAATAGAGATCGTGCAATTACTATTTGCTAGGCATATACACCTCCCAAATATTAACTATATCGGAGTCCTTTAATTACTGGATGTGTCAGCAAATGTATTTGAATTAGCAATTATATAGATTCTTAATCCACATTATGACAAGTTAGAATCAAAAGCCGTCAATAAGAAACGAATCATGGCAAAACATTTCATATATGTTTAATTAAGCGTTTGGGCATTAACGCCCCCCCCCAAAAAAACAACAACAAAAAACAACAACTGTCAAACCTAAGTAATCTAAATTAATTATGCAACCATACTGTAATATAAATATTCCCATCTTTATTGGAAGCCAACATCTGAATGGTTGTATTTTATTCTACGAATGATACTTCTACAACAAACCATCAGATTACCGATTCTTTTTTATTTCAAGACAGAATCGATCATTTTTGGTTGTGAAGTATACGTAACACTTTAAAAAAATCAAATTATTTATTTTGTTGACGCCATAAACGCAATTACTTATTAGGACAATTCTGTTGTTCATGACAAATTCATAAGTTTCAATACATTTAGATTGTAATTTCTACAGATCATTTAACCATATGTTGACATATCACGATTTCCGGACTACAGCGCATTACCAGTCTTTGCTTTACATCTTTCACATCAGCAAAATAAAATTTTCAGCAGAAAAGACATTAAGATGAAAATATTGTATAGAAATTCGTAAAATGTATGCTTATGTATGTCCAAATTGCGTTTCATACTGCCTCCTATTTACAAGAACGGTACTTAAAAAAACACATTAAAAATCTAAATATCTAACAAATATTGAAAATAAAACAGTCTGGCTACAATAACAGACCAGCAGCTTATTTTTTTCACCACCGAGAACGAACGTAGACCTGCAATATAGGGGATAATGTTAGCTATTACGTGCTTACGCCATAGTCCGATCGTTCAACTTTCACGCAGAGCCTCTTTTTGGATCGATTTCCAGTCACGGGAAGTAACTCGTACAGGACTACTAAACTGTTTATTGGAAAGGCGTATATGGAGTAAAGGTCTAACTAACTAAATTCAGTGATCAGTATCACTCTGTTACCTACCATAAATGCTTTGAGAAAATTTACAACATGGAATGTTTGGTGTTTTATCACAACAGTCTCTATACACAATGTCTTCCAATTTCTGTTGACTAAATGTGTAAAAAATAGTTATTTTTACATATACATAACAAAGTATACATACAGATGAAGAGAAAGCACATTAAAATTAATTCTGTGTCCCATCATGATTTTGAGACATTTGGGAATTTTATTATTGAGTAACATTACATCAATGAAAATAACCTACTGAATGTAAAAGCAAACCGTGTGGATCTTGACCAAAAAGCATGGATGTGCCTGATGATCTAGATCTACACTTCAATAATGTGATAAAGCTGTAAATAAGGAGAAAAGGGATAAACAGTTAATAACGATCAAAGATGTGTCAATATGAAGAAAAGCAGAAAAAAAATCAGTAACAAATATCTAAACTTAAACCCAACAGGCTGAATGCCTAGGTGCCGAATTGCACTAGTACAGTTTATTAATTCTGGCCTACCAGAACTCTGAATTAATAAATTGAAATGAGCAAATTCAATTAAAGTGATAGCATAACAAAATGTTATCTATAATTATTTCTGCAAATAATACTTCTTCGAACATAATAGTCAATCAAACATGAGCTTGACTTAATAATCAGGAAAATGTTTGACAATCAACCCAAACATTTTACAATTAGAAGAAGATGGGTGTTCAGTTGAACATTTTTGTGCCCTTAGTTATTTTGTTAGAATAACAAAAAGTCTTTTAATAAATGTGACAAATAGATTTTGGTCACATCACAAACCTATTTATCTTAAGATGTACATGTATGTATTGATGTATGTACATTTTGATGAAGATTATTAAGAAACAGCAAAGTTACATACAAGTTTAAGTTTTTATGATCAATATAGCTGAAACAATGGGGCATGAATATCTGCAAACTATGACCTTATAGCCAGTAGACTTTGTACGTATCAAAACATAGTCATCAAGTTTCTGCTTCAAGTTTGATGAAAACATTTAGAATGATCAAGTGCAGCCAAAGTTAAATGATACGCTTTCATGAAAAATCTAACTACAAAAGACAGCATAACTCTGTCAAATGTGACTTTGACCTGAATATTATGGGCACATCACAAACCTGTTTTCATATTAAATAAGTACTGTCAAAGAGTCTGATGAAAACTTTTTAAGAATAGCAAAATTTCAGCCAACTTACGTTTTCGTGACAGAAAGGTGGTCTGAGGGCCGATGCAATCCCTATATATTGCCCTGTATTCTACCATTTCGTCAAAAAGGTCACAAAAGAGAGTTTTTAAAAGAAATGAATGAAAAACTTAGCCTCAATTTTGCCATTGTGATTTTAATAAGAAAATGAAGTCAAAGGCTGCCAAAATTAATGATCTTTAACTTATCGATAAAAGTACAATACGTCAACATGTTTTGTTTTCGCCATGACACCTTTAAATATATCTTTGTTTCCAAATTTTTAACAAAGTTAACCAATTCTATCTACAGGAATGTTTGGTATTATTAAAACAATCAAAATTAATATTGGTAACTAAAACATGTACATTCAACATTCATTGAGTCCATTTTCAAGGGATTAACTCAATTTTAAGCCTAAAATACTCCTAAGTAAATGAAAAAAATGACCCTTCAGCTAAAATCCTGGAGGTCAAAATAAGGCATTTTGGAAATTTCAAGGGTCAAAAGATCATCTCTCAGGTCAAACGGAACCCCTGATTCAAGCTAGATTTTCAAGGACTTAAATGTGGTCTTTAATGTAAGATTGACGTTTTATAACACGAGTTTTACAAAGGAAAAAATTGCCTTTCAATTTAGAGGTGATATAGCACTCTTGAGCAAATATATTCTGCCCAAATAATACATTATTCTTTCTATGTTGATATGGACTAAGGAAACAATCATGTATTAGAGGTAAACCAACACTGTTTTTTAGGCTTTCTAAATCAAGAGGCTTTCTTTTCTTCTTTCACAACATAGATGAAGTTTTGACTTCATTTGGCTACCTTTGGATGAACTCCTTTATGGTAATTGTCCAGGCAGTACACACTCTGCTGTAAGTCCAACAGCTGGCCTGTTGTCTAAAATAAAACAGCTATTTATGGTATAATAATCATGAAATCACTTTGATTATAAACAGGTTATTACAACAACAGATGCACTTCCATTTGTACATTTTACTTTATAAATACAGGTTTTATGGTGTGCGTGTCCAGTGCAGATCCAGATCAGCTGGCACATCCATGCAGTGCAGATCCAGATCAGCTGGCACATCCATGATGTCTGATCTGGATTGAGACAGGTTGCTTCTTGGTCAGATAATACCTATGATCATGATAAAAACACCACCATGGATGGCCAAACACCGATCATATAAACAGAACTTTATTTATCATCCACCAATTACTTTAAAAAAATTTCATTTAAATGAAAAAAATATGGTTAGTTCCCTTAAGAT
This sequence comes from Corbicula japonica, assembly GCA_038501625.1. NCBI lineage: Eukaryota > Metazoa > Mollusca > Bivalvia > Venerida > Cyrenidae > Corbicula > Corbicula japonica. Next base: position 477,865 of record JAZAYU010000237.1, on the reverse strand, counting down.
TTTAAAGTCAGAATAATGATCCAATCAAAGATCTCCTCACAAACAAATCATTTAAATTAAAAAAAAATCACAATATACATCACTATTTGAATTTGTCAAATATAGCAACAGCTAAGATGTTAAAAACTGAAGACCCATTTTTCCATGGCAAGGCACATATAAGAAATCTTACATTAAGAGTTCCTCTGTCGATGATTCTAGCCATGTTATGGTTATGACCGCCACATATAATACTGTCATTACCCAGCCACTGGCATCAGCAGACCATCGTGTTGTTGAGGGGTTCTGGTGGAACGTCTTAAATCTTCTGAGCAGAGTTGAAATCCCATATCTGACAAGAATATACCAGACAAGAACTATTTTCGTTAATAGTACCGGTAATATTCTCTCAAAATATGGTAGGACCACTTTACATGTAGTTTAATTCCTTAACACAATATATCTCGTCACACCACATATTTTGACGCAACATAATATTTTTACGCACTGTTTGTTTTTACCTCACTTCTAAATATGTGATTTCCTAATGATGTAATTATGCTTCAAAATGATCAGTTAACATTCATCTGACCATTTAATAAATGCATAAATTATGCAAACTGAAGCCAGTAAAACATCATTGTTTTATGATATAGTAAACACAACACGAACTACTTAATATTTTTTCTCTTGTTGAATAAATCCTTAAAATTGATACCATTTTACACAATTTAAAACAAATTTTCCTTCTGTTTGCAACAAATGACAAATCTAGCATCACTCATGTGATGGGCATGAGTGCAATATGATGTACTAAAATTTGTCCTTGTTGTAAATCCCTTACATGTTATATTGTTTCCTTACATTTTTACCTTCATTTGTAATTTATCACGTTATTTTGTTGTTGTTTTTTTCACTCTACAATATCTGAATATTAAAACTGCAAAGGACACTACCCCAGGAGATATGGTTAGTCATGGAAAACAGGAAAGATACCGGCGGTCATCCAAGAGTGATGTTTTTTCGCACTTAAAGTAGACTAGATGCAGAATCTTTAATAAAATTCCGTTTTCCAATTTGTTACCATACAAACATTGTTGAAAACTTATTCTAAATGATTAAAATAACACCATTCATGTTCTTTTGTTGTACCAGATGCAAGAGAGTGTGCAAACTTACTTTTAACTAATAAGAAATGTGGTTACATTACATGCGTCAAAACATGTGGGTGAAGACCAAAGTTAGCAGCATTTTTTTTTTGGGGGGGGGGGTGTCATGTTTGTTTCTTGCTCTACAAAAAATTCTTGATATTTTTTTTTCATAATTGCAGTTTTATTCAAATAAGGAAGGGTGTATGTTCATGATATTAATGTTAAGTTCAAAATAAACATTCAATTTAAAAAGTTGTTTTGGATTAAAAGCTTGAATGCGTCAAAATACGTGACACCAGGATACACTGGATTTATTGCAAAGGAAAATAAAAAGAAAATAATTTGATCAAATGTGACCTTATCCAAAAAGTTTTTTGGCTACATTCTTTAGTCATATAAAATAAATATTGAAAGTTCGATGAAAATTATTTGATTAAATATTAAGAAATGCTAAATTGTCGAGAGTTTTATGTTACCACCTTTAACCATGTGCCAGCTAGTATATGATTGTCTCCAGAATCTTTATTAAATTTATAATTATGAAAGTTATACTTTACTGCAGTGTTCAGCGTAAATTGCAAGACAATAAGTATATGACTGACTAGCATACATGACTATATGAAAGTAGCAAACTCATGTAGTGTTACGACAATGCACCATGATCAAGTCAGTGTATGACTGTGTCTTGGATTCATAACTATATGAAAGTAGCAAATTCATGTAGTGTTAAACCAATGCACCATGAGCAAGTGAGTATATGACTGTGTCTTGGATTCATAACTATATGAAAGTAGCAAATTCATGTAGTGTTACACCAATGCACCATGAGCAAGTCAGTATATGACTGTGTCTTGGATCCATAACTATATGAAAGTAGCAAATTCATGTAGTGTTACACCAATACACCATGATCAAGTCTGTGTATGACTGTGTCTTGGATCCATAACTATATGAAAGTAGCGAATTAATGTAGTGTTACACTAAATGCACCATGAGCAAGTCAGTGAATGACTGTCTTGGATCCATAACTATATGAAAGTAGCAAATTCATGTAGTGTTACCCCAATGCACCATGAGCAAGTCAGTGTATGACTGTGTCTTGGATCCATAACTATATGAAAGTAGCAAATTCATGTAGTGTTACCCCAATGTATTATGAGCTAGTAGATATATGATTGATTCTATCATCAATATCTGTATGAAACACATACATTCATTCTATATTTTACGAGACGAAGATAAGGCGCATAATGGCGGCATGAAAGCTGATCCAACTGAAACAATTGTCACAAACCTTTAAGCTTCCTATATCTTAGGATCTGTTGTGGGTGAATTTTACTGCGTTAGTAACGCCATATTAACTTCGGCTTTAAAGCGTTGCTCCTTTCGTTATTTCTATGTCATAGAAAAAAAGAAAAATATAAAAATCTCAAAAAACGGCATCTCATACTGTATACACTATTAGTCACAAGGACCATAGATATTGCCTATTATGTTATGGAATTGATTTATAGGGATCTATAGCACACCGTTCAACCCGATAAGGTGAATGCCGTGGGTGAGCCGACGCAGTTGCTTGTGTACATGAACGTTTTTCGGCTTAACTGAGTATTGGCCTGATTTTTACATTTTCCCGCAATATCTTAGCAGACAAAAATATACATATTGATTCCCTGTTTGTTAAAGACTCTACTGACGAAATCTTGACGCACACAGGATATTATTTACAGAGAAATTAACGAAAAAGTGTGAAATATTTTGACAAAACATGTCATTTGACGAATCGGTCGCAAATACAAATGTATCCTTTTTTATTACCAAATTTGAAATATTTGAAATATTCCATGATAAAGTTCAATTATTTCCCTGTAATTTATTGAAACCACAGCTTCCAATTCGCTTTCTCTAGAATGATATTTACTTTTAAACTTGGTACATCGTGGTGATTTGGTAATGACAACGGCCGTTAACACTAAACTATCGGTACAGTTGAATGCAGTTTCGTCAGTGGATTGGATAACGTTAACGGCCGTCAAGTGAACTTATTTTCAACGTCGCTTTTGTCTGCTTTATGCATAAAGTGTATCAGACTCTAGTGTTAACAAATCTAGTCTACTCCTTGTTGTGTATTAATCAAGATAAATAGTGAAAAGTATGTTTACATAAAGAAAAATATTATAACAAAACACCTGATTTCCAGGTTGTATATATTACCTAACGTTTTGTTGTTGATGCAATTTTAGCATTGTAATAATTTTAAGTATTCAATTATTTCGAACACTTGTCAAAAGAGAATTACATGCGTGTGTACACATTCAAATGAAATACAATATAATATTTTATCTAACTTTGTAACAATCCTTATATTATTAACTGTGAACTTTACGAACTTGAAATTTAATGCACTTGCACAGCCGCCTGCAGACGAGAAAAAATATTGCACCGTATATTATTTCAGCTCGAACTTTATCTGGGGACGAACCATACCGAGGACGTAATATTATTGTATTAAAATTCGGAAATAAATGTTATTATTATTCATTTTCATTTTGTACATGTAGCCATTACTCTTTAAGAATACTCGAAGCGCAGGCGGTCTTGGTTTACTTCTGATTTATAAATGAAATGATATAGACAACAAAAGTAAGTAAAAATCAACTCAGAATGAAGAAATTGAAGTTCCTTTGCTTCGTATTTGTAACAGACGAAAAACAACTATTTTTATGCGACTAAGTTTTGCCACTGACCGTTCCAAGGCGGTAAACCCTCTGGTTCTCACTTTCGTTAATTGTTTGTGGCGTCCATATTGAAATTGATTATTGTTGTATGATACCATGTTCTCATTTCGTCTCTACTGTTTGGCTGTGTGGGGAGGCAACAGACATGTCTGCTGGATGTGGCCATTCCTGATATGCATATTTCACTGTTTTATTGTCGTTACATCTGCTTCGGTGACAATACGGCTAAGACGTCATGGTCATATCTCTAGAAAATAAGGAGTCGTAATCTCTTTCAGATCAAACTCAATTTGTAAAAAGTATCTCAAAATATGGCGTTTTCAACTGACTGTGACTTGCTTAAGGAAAAAATATACAACAAAACTGGCAATATTAGCGTTCAAAACCATCAGTCAAATCACGATGCAATAAAAACATTTAATTATGTTCTCAAGGCCAGTGTTAATCATTGTAGAGACAAAACTAATTTTCACTTGACGGCCGTTTACGTTATCCAATCCACTGACGAAACTGCATTCAACTTTACCAATATTTTAGTGTTAACGGCCGTTGTCGTTACCAAAATCAGTACGACGTACCAAGTTTTAAAGTTAATATCTTTCTAGAGAAAGCGAATTGGAAGCTGTGGTTTCAAATAATTACAGCGAAATAATTGAACTTTATCATGGAATATTTCAAATATTTCAGATTTGGTAATAAAAAGGGATATTTGCGGCCGATTCTTCAAATGACATATTTTGTCGCAAAATTTCACACTTTTTTGCAATTTCTTTGTAAAAAATATCCTGTGTGCGTCAAGATTTCGTCAGTAGAGACCTAAACAAACAGGGAATCAATATGTATATTTTTGTCTGCTAAGATATTGCGGGAAAATGTAAAAATCAGGCCAATACTCAGTTTCGCCGAAAAACGTTCATGTACACAAGCAACTGCCGTCGGCTTACCCACGGCATTCACCTTATCGGGTTGAACGGTGTGTATAGGGATTGATAACTCTAGAGCACACTTTCAACATTTTAAAAGCAAATGAATAGTCACTTCCGAGCTCTAACTGACATGACCTTTACCGCAGCTCCCTGTTAGTTAAGTCTACGCGTTTGATCACTTTTTTGATATTTTTTTTTCAGATTACTGCCTGATACTTGTCTAAGAGATATGCATTTTAAACATAAAACTTTGATATACTTATGTAAACCAATTATAATAAATAAAGTAATAGACGAAGTATAAATACATAGGCTATTCAAAATACATTGTACACAATATGACCTGCATTAAGACCATAAGTGTAGCTGTTTGTAAGCATGCTAGTGTGGGCGTACATGTACATAAATGCATGATAACACATTTTTTTTCTGTGGAAAGTGTTAAAGAAATACAGTAAAACTTCTCTATGAAGACAACCTCAGGGATTGGTCAAATGTGGTCTTAATAATGAAGTGGTCTTAACTGGGATGAAAATAGTGGAAAGCTGTTTTAAAGAACTTTGAGAATGTGGTTTTCTTGGTGGGTTCTACTGTATTACTTATTCTCCTAGTTTATAATTTACATGAACAAGGGTGTATAAGAGGTAGGATATTCTGCCAATTCAGTAAGAAGCAACAAAACCTTCGTAATAGTAAGTGAAAAACGTACATAATAGTAAGTGAAAAATTTACATTATAGTACGTGATAAAACGTACTATAATAGTAAGTGAGCGACGTTCAAAATGGTAAAACTTTGCTCAAAATAAATTCCCGTCAATTTTTAAACAAATACTCGTATTGCCGGTGAAATGTTTTAGACTGAGATCCCATAGCATATTGAGGTCCAGTTATCACTTAATATAATAAAATAATGTCCCCTTTTTCTATAAAAAAACGTCACCATTTATACAATAATGACCCATCTCCCCCCCCCCCCCCGATTTATAGTTGTAATCACAAAAATGATGAACGTATGCATGCACGGACAAACGGTGTAATGAACGGATGCAATAACCATATTCTCCTGTAACAACGGTATATAAAGATCGTATAATGAATTAATTTGGGCAAGGCCAAAATGTTTGTGGAGATATTGCTGTCAAATGTGGCTCAATATATCCAAGAAGCATGGTTCATAACTCTCACAAAGTGATCCGAAGATCATAAGTGGAAACCAATGCAATACCACATAAAACACACCTATCTTCAGTTAAATTAAAAAAATATATATGGCTTCAGTGGGATAAAGACTGTTTCCGTGGTTTTTAACACTATGTATACATGTACATGGGTAAAAAACAATATAAAGTTCGGAACGCTTTGACAAATTACGGCAATCAGTCATGCGTGATGTATCAAAAAGTTCTCAAGTGTACACATAACCTTGAACGAAAGTCATGACCCTTTATTTTCCATGGTGTTTATTTTTCACTGCATACATGTACTCGACTTTTGTTGGGTGCTCGATCTTTTACTTTCAAATGAAATGATCTGACTTTTCACTCTGACACAATTGACTTTTCACGCTGACACAATTTGCCATGTGTTGCTGCCAAATAGTGGCGGTCAATTGTAATGTCGAGAACTTGCCATTCAAACAGCATTGGAAACATAGTTGTATGACATTTTCGGAATATTCAAGAGACAATTGAATAAAATTTATTATGTTAAACAGGGTGCGAAAAGTGTTTGGATTGTTGGACGTACATGTAAGTTTGAAGATGTGGGGTTTATCCGCTTAAACAACATTTTTTCTATAAACAGATAAACACATTACAATATCGAGTTAATCCTAAATACGATAGTTTTTCACTATCAAACAATTTTAGCTGGGTCTGTACACCTGTAACATATACCGCATTGAGACACTCCATTTAACAATTATAGTCTGTATTTTGCTCAGTTAATTACATCCTGAACAGCAAATACTTTTTAATAATGGTTGACACGTATTGAATTCCATAATGTTTAACTTATTTGTCTGCAGTTACAGATTTTAATTATTCAACACAGTAGATATCGTTTACAACAATTAGAATATCCTAAAACGTGTTTCACAAATTGTAAAGCATATCATCAGTTGCAAACTGAGATTACATGTTACTCCTTGCGTGTGTTTATGGATTTTACGCGAAACAGAAATGAATTTGATCTAACTACTTGTAAAATTATGTGTTCATCTAAACAATAAAGTCGTTTTGAAAGTGATTTGATTTGTACCAAGGACTTTTATGGTCAGTGAAAATTTATTTTAAAATCATGTTCTTTACAATTGTTCATTTTGTTAAACGTTATTAATATAAACATTAACATATAACTATACTACTAATTGTAATGGTTTAGCATAATATAACTCGGTATTTGACGTGTTATTTGAAACAATGTCATGTTTGATTACAACAATTTTGAAAATGATATTTCAGAATTATATCTATGTAACATGTTTAACAGATAAATAATGTTAATGTAATAAAATGAGTCATTTGTTCAGCAACTTCCGCTTTCGCATTACTTACCCATTTTGTTTGCACTCTCGGATTAATGGCAATAACGACGGATGCAAAACCAGACAGGCACACTTAAACAAATTATTTTAAGTTCACATCAATTCTTTAGTCGCTTCCTTGATTCCCGCCTATAATGCGAAATAATCAAACACAAATAGCCAGACGAGATTATTTAATTATTTAATAATCGGAATTAGATAAAAGTGAATTCAAATGATGTAACAGTTACAACGGCTACGCATGTGAATTTTAGCTTTATCATCGCTTATATCGCTTTAAATACGGACACTTTTAGCGATGCCTTCACCGCTGTTACATAAACAATATTTCAAGCGCCTCAGTACAAATTGCTTTTTTTATTTAACTTTGTTAAGTACTTTGTTCTATTTTATAAGTCTTAAATGGTGTGCAAAAAGTTGAATAGCATTTAATATTTAATTTATTTATAACAAAACATCTAAATAAAGAGCGAATACTTTAAATTAGCTTTTTGAAAGGTAAACAAGATCTATATTTACAATTTCTATGTGTTTTGATCGTTGCGAAAGCGATACGTATGTGAATAGTCAACAGCCAGGGGTGTAACTTGTGATAGTTACATTTTTATAATTTATATAAAAAATAACCGAATTTGCGTTCAACATTTTGATGCAAATATATGCGGTTTTACGAGGTCTTCTGCAATATTTTGGAAAACAAAAAGGTGTTTTATTTCTCTCTGATTGTTGTTCGTTGAAAATCGTGTTTTCTCTGTTCATTCATTATTCTTAAAACATTTGAAAAGCGCATTTCTATGAACATGAAGTCAATTTTTCACAAATTACGCTTATAAAAAAATGCTTATAAAACATGCTCAGAATTTTTTCAAGCGATGCTATAATTTTTTTCTGGTTAATTGATATGCATTGCGTCAAGTTTAATGATATTTTCCAATACGCATGATAATTTAATCTTTACGCAAGACATTTGAAGAGAGGCATAAAATTTCTTAATGTAACTACGCTGCGTTATTTGACAGTTATATGGAGTAAATCGTATTCTAAGAAAGACAACTCTTAAACTCGTAAACGAGAAACAATGCAGTTTGTCTCCCCTTTGCCTTTATGCCTTTTTGAAAACTTTTGCTCAATAAAAATATTTAATTATATTTACTTTTAAATTGATTTTAAAGACGCAGGACATTCTAAAATACATTTGAAACGTGTGCACTGTTTGGATATGTTTTATCACATCCACATATACTGCTTGTTGCAATATATATAGAGGATACAACATGATCATTTTATACTGAAATTATTATACGAGTCATCTAAATCGATATAAAAAGAGGCTTTTGTCGAGTTTTATATCGATTTCGATGACGAGTTTAATAATTTCAGTATAAAATGAACACGAATGATGTATTCTATTTATCACATACCCTGAAAAAAAAACAAGCAAAATCCATGAATTGTCCCTTTCTATCGCCTAGTAGAGCAAAATCAAAACGTGTGTAATTCGGTCGTATCGGGTGATACATAAGCTAGTCACCAAAGAATTTATCCTACCGTTTACCCATTTGCCAAAATAAGTAAATATAAAAATATATAATTAACTGCGCAAGAGTCTAAACACTAAAAGAATCTACCAGTTATAGGCTTCTGAAGTTGTGTTTTATTAAGGTAGAGCAACTGTAATGCTTTCCCGCGCAAAAATTTGCGACGTCATCAAACATCGGCTCGCTTTCGGTGACTTCCGACGCTACTCGTCAGAGCCGATAGTAGCCGAAGCAACATCGATTATAAGTGACAGTTCACCGAGTATTTCCGACATTCGACAAAAAAGCGCGGGAAAGCATTACAGTTGCTCTACCTTAAATAAATCGATCTAGTGTATGACGTCATTTGTGTACACTTTCAAAGCGGCATATGGACATTGAAATTTGCTGGATATAAACTCATTATTTGGATTGAAAATGTGTTTTTAGTGTATTTATTTTGTTTCGGGGATGTTGTCAGATCACACCGACGATGTTCTGAAAACGATGTCAGCGTCTGGGTCATTTTGTTTTCGATTTAAACGAAATGAAAATGGCTTTGTTGCTGTTGTTGAATTTCATCATGGACTTTCCTATTGCTATCTTACGGAGTAAACAAGCGTCAGAAAGTTATATTTTCCGTGGATATTATCAATATAAGGGATGCTTAAGTTCCTTACAGAAGTTGATTGCTGGCCTGAAGTGGTCAGATTTCAAAAGTAAGTCATTTTCATAAATTTGTTTTGATCGCTGATAATGCGGATGAATAGTGATTCGGCTGCGATATATAACTAGTTATATATCGAAAATATATAACGGGTGTTATTACACTCCCACACCGGAAGGTATGTGATAAATGTAAATAATACATCAAGTATTCAAATACACTTCATAAGATATAGAGGATATTTATGTCTTTCACTTGCAAAAACAAATTTTCAGTTTATACTTTTAATGGACAATCTGCGTGAATTTTACTAAATCAAGTTGATAAGAGATTCTGCAAACTTCCTGGCGTTCTTAAAACTTTCATGATATTGACGGAATCATTGACCAGATAGACACCCATTAATCTGCATCCCATCCCACCACGTCATTTATTGACCTTTGTAATATGAGTGTCCAATTAACCTGAATTAAGAAAACAATTCTTCAGGACTACCAATCTCGGTTTTTAAGGAATGTTTCATGTGGTTGCCTTTATAAAACATTACAACTTGTTCATAAAAATTACTATGCTAAACATTTAGTCTGCTTGTTTTAAGGATTGAATCGATAGTTGATGGTTTCCATTTGGGTATGGAAAACAATTGGGTTGTTTAAAGTGTGTGAAGCCCGAAGGGCTTCACGCGTACTTTAAACAATCCAACTATCAAATATCGATTCAATCCTTATATTTACACTCATAAATAATTTCATTAATACGGAAATAACTAGAATTCGTGATATATGGCTGTTGGAACAGCTACGTTGACGACAAAGTGAATGACGGCACGCTTTTTCGCAGCAACTCGTGGCAAAACGTGCGTGCACGGTGACGTTACACGTCAAAACATCGTGCAACGTCCAATAAATTGTAAACGGCTTTACAGTAGCCACGCCTTTTAAAGTTATTACGTCACACTGTTTACCATTGAAAATTATGATTCCTTAAATGAATAAGACTTTATCGTAGAGGATGAAGTTGAAGTGTAAATATTTGTAAACAACTTGGAGTTGTTTGTGTTACCAAATTCATTGATAAAGCTGTAAGTTACAAACTGCAATTTGTATGCAAATGTAAAAAAAAATATTTCATTTACATTTCTTAGTATTCCCTTTTTGAAAAAAAATGCATCTAGTACCATGTATCTTGCGAACACGGATACATGTATGCAATCTTAGATTATTTTGAATTTCAAAAAGGTACAAATCCGAATTTAGAACAAAATATGAAATGTTAAATTAGTATAATTAATTTTAAGGGTCTTTCGGCTAAAAGCGAATCACGCCAAATTCCTTTTATTAAAAGGGAGATAACGCCAACAGATTCAGACTGTGGAATCATATTTTAATCTAGTTATCATTCTCGCTTCAGTTTTCTTCCTTGGTGCAACTGATATTTTATACTTAGCGCAAGGGAGAAAACTCAATAATTGAACAATTTTATCTCAACCTAGTTACAAAAATGTAACTATTGCCAGTTACACCCCTGACTGGTCAAGCATACACATTTTTTAAAGAATGACATATTCGTTTTGAAAATGATCAGTTTATGTCACTTATACAGGCTTGTTATGGTAAGTCCAAATGTATTTAACATATTATTATTATTATTGGTATGTTTGTTAAGCTGATATAAGTACTTTCAATGGTGATAGAACAAGTACCAAACAATAAACCGCAACTGTAACATTATATTCGTCAATATGTATTGATAGCATTTAAAAACACCGAGTTCGTATTGGCAAATTCTAAGCGGATATTGTTAAAGAATTTCCCCTCTCGGTAACGTTTATAATAATTCATTTTTATTCGATAATTGATTTGACCAAGACCGTCAACTTTAGAAATTCGAAGAGTTCAATGTCGTGATGTTTTCACATTAAGCTATTGAACAAGTGGTATCAGTTAACTTTCTGTTTTAAATATTTCAAACATTTGAGATTACCAGTGCGTCTAGAAATATAAACGAAATCGTAACTATTATTGTGTTTTCTATTATCAAATAAGTAATTTCACGTATTTATAAATAAAAATCACCATATCAAATGAGTGATACTTCATGCACATAAATTCGTTTTTATTACTTATACCCTGACAGATTAGATTTCATCCATTGAAAATGTGGCAACCACTTTATAAATCGGAAATAACAGCCTTTTAACAGGTGAAACAGTATATGGAAAGCTGATACATGTATAACCTTTAAGAACAATCGATTTCATTTATTCTTACAGTAAATAACTTCAAATTTTGACAATAGGAACATCAGTGCAGCTAAGTTAATAAGCTAATTTCAGATTTTTATTATGATTAAATTTTCGTATTATTTTCCATCAACCATTACCTCTCGTTATCTTATTATACAGATTACACTACACAATTTAAAAGTCTATTTGCAAATAAGAAGTGTATTACCATCTTCTGAAAATTAGAAAATAGCGACTGTAAGATAAGCCTAAATCCAGCTACGAAGTGTGTTCGAAATCGTTTGCAAATGACCTGTTGCCTCAGAAACGCTCATCAAAATTTAAAAACATGTTGTCTAATTACCTTCAAAATAATACTGATTGACTAAATCACACACTTATCCAAAACTGGTAAACTGCAGATCCAGGTAGCTCACACCTGGACCTGTATCGCCTACGCTAAGGGTTCCTTTTCAATTTAAAAAAATAGTCACATGGGGAAAAGTCTTTGCTGTTTGGAGGGCATGGTAATGTTAACGTTTAACGACTTTAAAACTTGAATACATTTGATGGTTTGTAGACTTGAGAATTGTCGTGTAACTAATGAACATGCCGGTGTCCTGTTTTAGTACGTTTTTATCATTTTTGATAGCATTTTCTGAGAACCAGGTTCTTTTAGAGACTTTCCTTTTAGGAACAGCGATTTCAATGATCGCATTTTCTCAGAACTCGGGTTCTTTTAGAGGCTTTTAGGAACAGCGATTTCAATGATCGTTGCAATATTTTTAAAGAAAATTGCGAATACCACCTTCTTTGTCGGTGTTTCTTTCGCCTTTTGGCAAATATGAAAAGGTGAAAAATGCATAACATGTTGTCAACTTTCCTCATTGGCTCACAAAAATTGACCATTGTCTCATCACTAGTTATAAGACAAGCAAATACCATCTTTCTGATATTTTGGGTTCTTTCCAGCAGATTTTTATCCATTTGTAGACTTGTACGTCTTCCTGAGTAAGGGACATCTTTGACTGGTTTCTGACCAGAACGGAGTTAAGTAAACAAAAGATTACGCTAATCGTTTATCCCAATAAACAACTCTTATTTCGCAATGCACAGCGGTTTTTATGTCGCCCTTTCGAAGAAAACACGATAGATAGGGATCGTTTTGTCCGTTTGTCCGTTGGACCTCAACTCTTCATTCTTTTTCGACGGAAATTATTCAAACTGATTACTACCACAAATGAACCGATACAATGATGTTCACATGAGAAAAGGATTTGCTCCACCTGTTTCGGAATTAAGGCCCATTGTGACATGTTTCTATTTTCTATTTTCTAAATTATAACAATTAATTAAAGCATACATATGAGCCTTTTTATTTTTTTCTTACATTTTGACACCATATTTACCAATCGAGACACGTGATTTTTCTTGATAATACCTCGATCAAGTTTAAAGCTGTTCATTTAGAGTCTAGTCTATTACTAATAAAAAGGTGAAATATGCATATCAGGAATCGCCACATTCAGAAAAAAACAGCCTCCCCACACAGTCAAGAAGAAGAGAGGGGGAGAGAGCATGGTTAATAAGATGATCAGTTTCAAAAAAGACACCACTAACAATAAACAAAAAAGAGAACCATAGGGGTTACCTCCTTGGAACGATCAGTGGCAAATCAAATTGCCACTGGGTGTTTAAACCAGGTTCTAGGGTGCACCAACCTTACACTTGCCCCAACAGGTTCTCATATCACAAAACAAGTACAAGTTGTCTTGGTGGAAAATCTCCAACCCACTTATCGGCTCAACAATGTTGCATGCAAAAGCACACAAACATATAAAACATAAGAAGCTAAGAGAATTGCAAAGCCGAAGGGGCGGGTACTCAATGATCTTACCGAGACCATAGCTCCTGGAGTAAAATCAGCAATAACACGATGACAGGGATGAAAGAAACAAATCGAGCTTCTAGGTTCTTTTAAGAAAAGATTTCCCCATAAACCTTCATAAACTCTTAAACCCCTGCCACCGTCGTGCAACCAAAGAGGTAAGCATAATGATCAACTGTAGAAGGGTTATTCACAGGGTCTGCAGGGCGCTGTAAAATATCATGTTGGTAACCTTTCTTTTTAAATTTACAGATGGTTTTTACGAATAACCGGGAGAAATTAACACTGCCTTTTATCTTTTTAAGTTTATAAATTAAATCTCCATACAAAACTGGCTGTGGAATACCTTGTTGCAAAGTGATTTTAAACTGCACTTGTATTTATGAATTAGATCTGGGTATTGGCGATAAAACTTGCAAAAGGTTTTCCTTAATTTGTGATACCGATAACATTGTTTTAAAAGTTTTTCTGTAATGCAAAGATTACGTTCATGGAAATCCTTAACATCGTTGCAAGCTCTTGGAAAGCGAACAGGCTGTGAGATATAAACCCCATAAGATGTTGCACAGGGAACATCGCCGTCTCAAAACGGAAATTTTTTTATTAAAATTAAAATCATCTCTTTTCTCATAAATTTTAGTAGTCATAATCATTTTCAATAGACAGATTTAAATCGAGAAAGTTTGCTTGCTTTTCTGAAGTGTTCGCTTTATTAAGTTGTAGTTCTTTAGGATAAATCTTATTAACCAGTAATGGAAAATGGTTATTGTCTATATTTAATAAATCATAAAGGTACCTCGAGGTGTTGTTAAAAGCTGTAATTATATCATCTTGATGTTCAGTAGAAAGAGATAACATAAAGTCTCTTTCATAACAGTTTAAAAACAGATCAGCAACAAGGGGTGCACAATTAGTACCCATTGGGATGCCTATTACTTGTTTATAAATAGAGGTACCGAATCTAACATAAATATTATCCAGTAAGAAAGTTAGCGACTCTATTAGGTCTTGACAAGTCCATAAGGTAAGATTATCATAAGAACCATCTGTAAAAAAATGCCCTATGTTCATTACAAGCGATTAAGGTTTTATTTTCTCTAGCAAACGTTTTTTCAATGAGACTGGTTAGCTCGTCTCTTATTAAATTATGAGGGAGCGAAGTGTATAATGTTGAGAAATCATAAGAAGACAAACAGAACGCCCGAAAATTATTTAATTTAAGCTTTTTAAAAACGTCATTTAAATTTTTAATCGACCAAAATAAATTTTTGCCAGAAGTTTCAAAAACCTTATTACAATACCTAATTACATGTTTCTTTATAGCTGTAAGACAAGATGTTAAGAGCACGGATAATTTAGTAGTAGTGCAAGAACTAGTTAGCAATAAATCTTGCTTTGTACGGTGTTTTATGCATTTTAGGCAACCAATACATAGTAGGTACTTTGTCTTGTTTCGGCTCAATACTGATTCTAAATTTTGTAATTTGTAGAGTGTGTGCAGTAACAATATCACTCTCAGATGAAGAAGTCAGTATATAAGCATTAGTGCTGTTCAGTTCTTCAGTTTGAATATTAATATAGTGTATTCGTCACACTATAATTACATCATTAGAAGCCTTATCAGCAGGTGTTAAAACAAATCTGTTATGAAAGTCTTGAATTCCTTTTTTCAAATGACGAAAGTTAAAACGAGGTCGAGGTGGTAATAAAAAGCAATGTTTCTTTCATAAAATGATATACGAGTGTCAATTATTTTGAATATGTGTTTTTTCCAGTTAGAAAGTGCATTAAGCTCGGCATGTTCTCTTTTGCACCATTTATTGCAAAATAAGTTTAAAGACTCGGCAATTTCTGCACGGCATGCATTGAAATCAATTTTGGATGATATTCTATATTTGGGACCTTTAGAAATTAAATTACGAATTCTAGAGTCTTTGATTAAATTAAGATCACCGGTAACAATATGACCGGCAGGCTTATAGCAATATTTAGAAGTTAAACACTCTCAAGATTTTGGTGTATTTTCAATGAGGCACAAACAAGAGTAACAGCTGAAAATTTGTGTAACAGCTAATAATGATTTCCTAGATTACCCCCTTTATACTCAGTAAGGTTTGCAATCAAGATCACGTTTAAGTCATAAAAATGGGTATTTAATATTAATCGTTGTTTTATCAAGGTTACTCTTCGTTCTAACAAATATAATATGTACTCTCGGTAACTATTGTTTAACAAAAAAATTATACAGTTAATATCATAAACGTTATATATTGACTTGGGAAGGTAATCATAGCTAGACCAGGGGTCATAGTTCTAATACTGGGGTTAGTATTTTATAAATAAATTATAGGGGTAATTATTTACATTATTATAATACATGATGCCGATGTTTTATCGAAAGGGATCATTATTTTATAAATAATAATGACCGGAGGTCCTTTATATATTGGGGTTAGTTTCCGACGTTACAACAGTTATCTAGTTTGTTTTTCCCCAAAATAACCCTTGTCCATTTTAGCTATGCTATTAATAGCGGTCGTTTCAGAAGCTATCGGGAGTATGTCACCTACTCAGCTTGTAACCGTCTATAAAATCTGTCCTTTAAGTTGCTACGGGGAGCGTGATACAGTGCCCAGCGTTCATTCTTCTTTACAAATAGTCGTTCATGGATCTTTATTGAAATACTAAGTAATTAGAAACATAGACACATAGAAAATATTAATTTGCCTTTAATTTTTGTAAGTTGAGAATTAAAAGATGCACATAAACATGCATGCTAGGTAAATTTGTTCCGTGAATGCCGAATTTAAACATCTCAAGAAAAAAGTTTTCCCCAAACTTTAATTGTCAATATATTATAAATCGCAATCGTGTTTTCTTACCATATCGCACGATATAGGTGTTCGATACGATACAGAATTGACAAAAAATCTATAAGTGAGGGGAAGCAATCACAGGGTCATGGTACATGTACGTGCGTACGCAAAAAAAGACTCACGACACATGTAAAGTTCATTTAACTAAGTGGACGTTGTTAAAAAAGCACGTGTTACTTAAAAAAGTGAAATATGTATATCAGGAATCGCCACACTCACAAAACACAGCCTCCCCACGCAGCGAAAAAAGAAGAGAGGCAAAGACAGTGTGTTGTTACAAGTATGTCAATTCAAATAAGACGCCACAAACAATAAACGACATAGAGAACCCTTTGGGTTAACCGCTTTGGAACGGTCAGTGGCAAAACAAATTGCCACCGGGGGTTTAACCAGGTAATAGGGTGCACCAAACTCACACTTGCCCCTACAGGTTCTCATATCAACAAACAAGTACAAGTTGTCTTGGTAAAATAACAGATATAACACATCGCGATTCTTAAACTTGATTAATCACCGTGAGGAGCTTTTTATTTCGATAACACATTGTTAGAAAATGACTAATTTTTACGATTATTTAAATATTGAGACTTTCTTTTTCGGCAGGTAAAATGATTTCGATCCGGTAGCATCAATGAACACGAAGAAAAAAACTGTTAAAGTTCACTCAACGGGACCTCGTTATCTGATTGGTGCAGCGTCAGGTAATTATGCAAACAGTTCGAATTACTTGAACATGTTTAAGTGACAGATCATTATAAAATAGGTCAATTAAAATAAAATGTTAATGTCATATCATAATTATATGGGGATTATGTCTACATATCACTTCTGGGAGGCAAAGGAAAGAACTTGAGTTGCTTATATTTAAACCCAATTTTATATAAAGTTTAATTAATGTTTATTTCTACGGATTGTGTTCACAATTTCCTTCATTTATGATGGAGAACACACACAAGTCATATAAAATAAATAAAGTGAACTCAATTGTTAAATGTTGTGAGCATAATGCAATCACTCTTTTTGGTGATTGATCATCTTTGGTCCATCGGTTATTAATTTCCAAAAGAAGACAAGTAAGGTCTCAATATAAATTTTGTTATAGTATTCTATACTCGGCAAACAAAGTTCTGCACACTTGGACATTTTATAAAATATCTTTTTAATTTCACCATATACAACAAAATGATACATACCAAATAAATTAGCAATTCAAAGTAAACAATGTAAAAAAGTCAGAATTAAAATCCGATCAATAATTTATTAGCAGTTCATTGTTAAAGCCACTGGGGGTTATTACACAAAAGTTGCAAAAATCGCTAGACTTATACTGAGCAAATTCACCACGATGAATCCGGCATTCTTTCAAGCGGCATCGCACGGAATTTAAAAGCTGAAGAAATTTCAGTTGTGGATTTAGTTTCCATTCGTGAACAAGAGAACCGGGTAGATCAACTAGCTTGACCAACTTCACGTGTTCTCTTGTTTAGAAAGACGTCTAGGTGGTCGGTTTGGTCCGACATTTGCCATGACGGTCAAATTAACGAAAACCTTCCTTGTTGACCATGAGAAATAAATTAATTAAAAAAAAAAAACAATGCAGATGTGTTTTTCTCAAACAAGATTAGATGCTGATTGCATTGGATGGTTGCTTTTATACACTTCATAAACTGGATGCTTTTATTCATTAATACAGAATGGAAACTGTTCGAATCATCACTACACTGTTTTGTCATACCTTTAGGTCAATGAGTGGGACTTATGATACTTTAATTAATAAAAACTTAATTTTGAGCGTTATTCTGGAAATGACTTGGTATCAAATTTTGAATACCAACTGTTACTAGCATCACAGTGCATGCTCATAATTGCTTAAAACAGACACTGTTATGCTAAGTGATTTCATAGATTTCACACCTCTAGCTTAAAACGGCAAATTTTGCAGCTTTTGACTGTCGACCCCCATCATACTTTAAAGGCCATTTCTCACTTTTTTACCAACCAATTTTAATTTCGTTTTTGTCTTTTACTCCGCAAACAATTAATTTTGATATACATGTAAGAATTTATACAATTTATTTGCTATATTATAAAATTTACACAAAAAACACTGATGTCCAGAACTTTTTTGTTGGGTATACATACATTTCCAGCTATTAAGTTTCTTATAGGAAATTCGGTTTTGTTGTTGTTTTGTAAACAATTTCGTCACGCTTTTTGGTGGTTATTAAGAAAGTTTTTTTTGCATGAGGGTTTCTTTGATAAATGTATTTAAGTTTTGTTTGGTACTGGAGTAAACTATCGTTATATATATTTGTGTCTGAATTTGCGAGCATTAATTCAAAGTTAAAGGCAATGATGCTTGCATGAATCTTCATCTATAAATATAAATACTTTCTGCAGCATATTTGGATTTTTAGAATAGTACTAAAGCTATAAAATTGTGATATCTCAATCAAATAATTGTACAGTTATGAAAAAAATTATTTCCAATTCCCGAATAAAGAAAAAGAGGCAGTCTCAATATCATCAATTACTAAAACGTTTATAACAAATAAAAAATAAGCTGTGCCCTTTAATTATTAACAAATCTTTGTTGTATTGTATAGTTCGTTTGGCAAATGTTACAAATGTATTTGAAAGAGTAGGCGCTTGCACTTAGATTCATTTTTGCTAAGAAAGTTGTATTCTGTTTTTAAGAAAAACAGATGTGCAGGAATAACGACAACTCAATGCGAAATATTTACTAAGAGCGCAAACATGCAAAGAGACATTGAACGAGCACTCTTAGCCACAGATAGCCAAGCGAGATATGAGCGAATAGAAATATATGAAGACTATCTAAGGTATGCTCAGTTGAGGGCTTACTTATGACTATAACTAAATCAAGAATAAAATTATTACCTGCAATCTAACTGTCTGTAAATACTTCTTAAACGAACGTACTTCAACATGCTTTATTTTTAATCAGATATCTTTGAAAAGAAAGAAACAAATCAGACCATACCGTTATGCAAACTGAAGTGGTATAACATTTAAATTAGCATTATTATTTTATTTTTTTAACACAAAACATAACAAAAGTCTTAAGATAAAAAAGTGCAATTGTGTGGATTGTGTGTAAACGTTCCTTCTGAATAATGCTTATATGATGCACTGCATTTCTCCTTTGATTGCATTGTATTACGTTATTGACATACATGAAGCCAAAAGCTGCAAAATAAATTTTTTATTTTAAAATAAAATGTTGTTTCTATTTTAAATGATTTGTTTGCACCAATTTTGATAGTATTAATTAATTTTCATTTCAAAGTGTAAAAATTAAATATAATAATAAAACAGCCATGTTTTCTCATCAACGATCCGCCCATACTGGTTCTGATAGGTATTTAGTTATTTTCAGGCTCAATTAACAAGTAGGACAATTTAATTAGTTTTTGGTTCAAAAGGCACGTCTAGATAAAACAAAGTTCAGTATTTAATCACTAAAAAGGTGAAATATGCATATCAGGAATTGCCATATTCAGAAAAACAGCCTCCCCACACTGTCAAGAAGAAGAGAGTGGGAGAGAGCATGGTTAATAAAATGATCAGTTTCAAAAAGGAAACAACAAACAATTAACAAAAATGAGAATTCGATGGGTTACCGCCTAAGAACGGTCAGTGGCAAATCACATTGCCACTGGAGGTTTGAACCAGGTTCTAGAGTGCACCAACCTCACACTTGCCCCAACAGGTTCTCATATCACAAAGCAAGTACAAGTTGTCTTGGTGAAATAACTTCAACCCACCCATCGGCTCTACAATGTTTCATGCCTAAGCACACACACATATAAAACATAAGAAGCTAATACATGTAAGCGGGACATTGAAGAGATTACAGAGGAAACATAATGCATCGCTTTTAATATTTTGTCGATACATGTAGCATACTTTTATCGCAAATCTCTGCAAACAAAAATATTTTCAAGTTTTATTAAGCTATTTTTTTTTCTAATTTCGATTTTATGTCAATTTGTTAACCGCTTTTTAAACGCGTAATTATAACTGTCTATAGTATCTTCACTGATTTCTGTTGTTTACGGACAAATACAAGATACATTGTAAATGTTAATCAATACGAAATAATATCTTATTAATCCCATAAATTGATTGATGATAGAAGATGTTATGAAAACAAATAATAGACTGTAATATGAATCAATCAAATTACTCCTAATTTAGCAAGCTTTAAATTCCATTATTTAAACTTTTGATTAGTAAAAGAAACAAAAAAACAACAAAGTTAATCACAATTATAATATATAAAATAGTGATCATGCTTTTGAGATTGATATTTTAGGCATGCTTCAGAAGAAAAAGACAAAGATGGATTGTACATAGCAGCACATCCTCTGTCGGTTGAACGGTCTTACTTTGAGATAACAATCGTTGATACAGGACAGAAAGGCGCTATTGGTAATATGAAACATATTTAAATGATGAGTTAAACTATGCATGTTTCGTTATGTTTAACTACTCTTCAAATTTTAACTTAGAATGTCCAAAATATATTAATGCTAATAGCTGCCAGTTTAATATGATAACTTCAAGAGCAGGAAAAAGTATGCAATCGAAATATTTTCGACTAAATCGTGACCGGTTCAAACAAACAGGGGCTGAGACATGGCTATGAATATTGGGACTGTTTCCGGTCAGGCGCTGTCGACGTAGTGGTT